>CP137682.1:21520415-21944199 GCA_037976565.1 Mesocentrotus franciscanus
TGGGAACCAATGACATTTTGGACTGGAAGACATATGGCCATAATTTAGGTATCCTGAAGTGCAGACAGGCGGATACTGGTGAGGCAATTGATTGGACGACCTTCAAGCAGATTAGAATAAGCAAAGAACTTCCTACCTCAATTCTTTCAAAACATCACATAATACTAATGATTTCAGTATTCTTTCACTAGGCAGATCCCGCAGCCTGCGTTCTACCACTCCTGCAGTTCACATTGATCCTCCTTCCCAGCTCTACCAAAGCAGACCCAAACTATCTGCTGGGAAGTATAGCGATCTTGTCAGTCTATGCAGAGGCACATATCCTGTCATTTCCCAACCGGAACTAGTTGATTACTATATTAATCTACCTCATGAATAGATTACAGTCACTACCATGTCCACCTTTAACTCTACTTTTTGTTTTTGTTTTTGCAGGACGAGGATCACTACCTGAGTTGGACAATCATCTACATGTATAGACTTTCGATGACTGCTGGTTTGTATCATATGGTTTAAGGGAATGCTCTATAGATTTGTTTTGATTTGTTTTAAATTATTAATGCTTAGGCTGATGTCCAAACTAAAATTCCAATAGTATTGCAATGCAAGGCTGGAAGTCATTGGATATAACTGCTTGCATAAACTTGCACACTAAATATTTTGCACCTTAGCCATGTTACTAGCACAGGGCTGGAAATTCTTTACACAGTTATGGGATCTAGAGTCAACTCAGTATCACTGCTTATATTAACTATCACTGCTTCTATTAACTATCACTGCTTCTATTAACTATCACTGCTTTTGTCATCTTGCACACTAATATTTTTGCACTTTGGCACAGGACTACAATTCGTTGACTTGGTTATGGAGTCACAAGCCAACTTTGAAGAATTGCTCTGCCGCAAAATATACGATATTTTGAAAATACCACTGCTTATATATTAACTTGCACACTAATGTTTTGCACTTTAGTACAGGAATACAATTCTGACTCGGTTATGGAGTCAAAAACCAACTTTGAAGAATTGCTCTGTAACACTGCTTATATATTAACTTGCACACTAATGTTTTGCACTTTAATTAGCACAGGACTACAATTCGTTGACTCGGTTATGGAGTCAAAAACCAACTTTGAAGAATTGCTCTGTAACAAAATATGCAATATTTTGAAAATAACACTGCTTATAAGCCTTATATATTAACTTGCACAATAATGTTTTGCACTTTAGCACAGGACTAGAATTTGTTGACTTGGTTAAGGAGTCACAAGCCAACTTTGAAGAATTGCTCTGTAACACTGCTTATATATTAACTTGCACACTAATGTTTTGCACTTTAATTAGCACAGGACTACAATTGTTGACTGTTATGGAGTCAAAACCAACTTTGAAGAATTGCTCTAAAATATGCAATATTTTGAAAATAACACTGCTTATATATTAACTTGCACAATAATGTTTTGCACTTTAGCACAGGACTAGAATTTGTTGACTTGGTTAAGGAGTCACAAGCCAACTTTGAAGAATTGCTCTGTAACACTGCTTATATATTAACTTGCACACTAATGTTTTCCACTTTAATTAGCACAGGACTACAATTCGTTGACTCGGTTATGGAGTCAAAAGCCAACTTTAAAGAATTGCTCTGCAACAAAATATATAATTTTTTGAAAATAACACTGCTATATATTAACTTGCACACTAATGTTTTGCACTTTAGCACAGGACTAGAATTTGTTGACTCGGTTATGGAGTCACAAGCCAACTTTGAAGAATTGCTCTGTAGCAAAATATACAATATTTTGAAAATAACACTGCTTATATATTAACTTGCACACTAATGTTTTGCACTTTAGCACAGGACTACAATTCGTTGACTTGGTTATGGAGTCAAAAGCCAACTTTGAAGAATTGCTCTGTAACAAAATATACAATATTTTGAAGAAAAAACACTGCTACCCTCCTGGTCATAAGTATTGCAACATAGCTAAAATGCATGCATTTTTATTTTTATTTTACAAGCCTTTCTGTATATTGTTATATTTCATTCATAACCATAGTGTTGTCGACAATTTGTGTATATTTTGAAAGGGAAGACTTGTCCCATTTCATTCATGAGAGCAGTAAATGATCAGACCCGGTCATTTTTAAACAAAGGGAGGATAACAGAACAAAGGCAAACAAACAAAAAAAAATTGGGGGAGGTGGGGATTATCAGTGAGCGAAATCATGAAACTGTTTCATATTTCTCCCAAAACTGTTTACAGGTTTCGTTTGTATTTTCGCAAAGAAATAATGGCCATAAGGTACCAATACAAGGGCAGAGGAAAAGGGCAACACCCAGAGAAGAAAGATTTCTTTGTGCCGTTGCTAAGGAGGATGCGCGCCAAAATCAGAGGTTGTGATTATCCAACAAAATATAATAAATGTGTGAAAATTTACTTTCAATAAACTAGTACAATATATTCACCTCTAGAAACTGACTATAATTTAATATATCGGTGGAATAAAGTTGCATTAAAACGTCTTTGCAATACAGATCTAAATCCTCCTTGGCAACGGCACAAATAAATTTGTCTTCTCTGGGTGTTGCCGTTTTCCTCTGCCCTTGTCTTGGCACCTTATGGCCATTATTTCTTTGCGACAAGTATAAACGAGACCTGTAAACAGTTTTGGGAGAAATATGAAACAGTTTCATGATTTCGTTCACTGATAATCCCCATCTCCCAAAATTTCATTTGTTTTGCCTTTGTTCATTTGTCTTCCAATTTGTTTCAGAAATGACCAGGTCTGGTCATCTACTTCTCTCAGGAATGAAAAGGGACTAGTTTTCCTCTCAAAATATACAAAATGGTCGACAACACTATGGTTGTGATGAATGAAATATAACAATATAAAGGCTTGTAAAATAAAATAAAAAATGTGCGCATTTCAGCATAGTTGCAATACTTACGACCAGGAGGGTATATATATATCCACTTGCACACTTTTGGTTACTATTGGTACAAAGTTTACCAAAAAATGACTAAAAATACTTGTAATATACCATAAGATGAACTTTTCAATTGTGCAAGAGCTGTAATAGTAGAAATGTTGCATTGAGAATAATAACTCCCTGAAACTAAAATGATTTGTTTGCACTTAAATTCAATCAAGAATCATCTATACCATTATGGCAAGTCATGAGCCTGTGTATAGGAGAAGATACAACTAACAGGTATAAAATTGGAAAAGATGTGATGTAAAAGAAGAAAGAACACCATCTATATATGTATATTATGTAAAATATTAATGCTAATAATAAAGCAAACAATTCATGAAATGTTTCATGCATCATTTTAAAGCTCTTTTCCTCTTCTTTCTTTTGACACCTAATACAATATGAAAGAGCAACGCATAGACGAGCAAGAAGAATTTGAAATTTAAATGTAGAAATCAAACTGCGCAAATCAGAGCAAAGAGAACTGCATTGGATGTCTGCAGCAAGTGAACAACTCATAATATGATAAGATTGGCTGATAAATCAATACCTTCTCTTACTGCTATTGTGAACACCAGCTATGTACATTATGTATATTATACTTATGTAAATATGTATGGTAATGTTATATCATATAGGATAGACAATTATTTTCATTGCAAAATCTGTTAAAATTCAGTATTTTACACATAATATGTAGAAAGAAGTATTGATTATTGAAATTTCAGTATATCCAATTTGATCCAAGATTTTGTGCTTGCAGTTTTTACATATATTTATGAAGATGAAATGATAAGATTGGCTGATAAATCAATATATTCTTTTACTGCTATTGTGAACACCAGCTATGTATGTATATTATATTTATGTAAATATTTATGGTAATGTTATATCATATAGGATAGACAATCATTTTCATTGCAAAATCTGTTTAGATTTAGTATTCTATCAAAAAATATGTAGAAAGAAGTATTTATTATTGAAATTTCAGTTTAACCAATTTGATCCAAGATTTTGTGCCTGCAGTTTTTACATATATTTGTGAAGATAAAATGGTACGATTGGCTGATAAATCAATATATTCTATTACTGCTATTTTGAACACCAGCTATGTATTTATATATTTATGGTAATGTTAGATCATATAGGATAGACAATTATTTTCATTGCAAAATCTGTTAAGATTCAGGATTCTTACACATAATATTTAGAAAGAAGTATTTATTATTAACATTTCAGTATAACCAATTTGATCCAAGATTTTGTGACTGCAGTTTTTACATATGTTTATGAAGATATTAAAATGATAAGATTGGCTGATAAATCAATACCTTCTCTTACTGCTATTGTGAACACCAGCTATGTATGTATATTATATTTATGTAAATATTTATGATAATGTTATATCATATAGGATAGACAATTATTTTCATTGCAAAATCTGTTAAGATTCAGTATTCTTACACATAATATGTAGAAAGAAGTATTTATTATTAACATTTCAGTATAACCAATCTGATCCAAGATTTTGTGACTGCAGTTTTTACATATATTTATGAAGATAAAAGGACAAGATTGGCTGATAAATCAATACCTTCTCTTATTGCTATTGTGAACACCAGTTATGTATGTATATTTATGTAAATATTAATTTTATATCATATAGGGTAGACAATTATTTTCATTGCAGACTGTGTTAATTTTCATATCTATGCATGTAGCAATCTTACGTACAACTTGCTTTGCAATGATGTGTAACTGTCAAATATATCAGTTGTTTTAAGATTAGGTAATCCGATTTGTATTTATAATCTGCTAAATTATCTAAAGTGCATGGCAACTATGTAATGTAACATGAACAATTGCATTGTACGTTGAAGACTATTTGACGATTAAAGATAATGCGATTTATCACATGTTTGTATGTAAATTGTCTTACAGGAAAAAAAAAGTGTTTCTCGAAATATGACTTGATTTGCTGTCAATGTTGAAAATGTCAGATCACAAGAGTTAGCAAAAAGTTGGATGGAAAATAAGGAGAGGGTATGACATTATATGATTGAAAAGAGAGAGAATGGAAGAGAAACAATTATTTTGGACCTCCGGCCATCCTCAAAAAAAGGATCATTAAAAAAAAAAACCCGCCGCTCACAGATAAGCAGGGGAGGGGTCATAAAAATATTTAAAAAACCCCAAACAATTATAACGAAAATATAAATAGATATGCCATTGCAGGTCTTATTGTTGGGAGGACAATATCCTTCAGGGTTTTGCAAAACATGACAAAAATTGGGAAATGTAATTTTCCCCATTTTGGGGGCGTCCCCTTCCCCAACTGACAAAATGGTGGGGTGACATTGCATGGTATGATGTCCCTACCTTAAGAAAGAAAACAAAACGTGTCAGCCATCCCCCGATTGACGCCAATATCTGAATTAGCTACAGGAAACAACAAATAAACTGCAAATAACGATTTAAATGAGAAAAGTAGGCCTAATTAATGTGTGTGTTTTTTAATTTAATTTGTTATTAAAGTTTCTAAGCATTTACCCGAAGAAAACGGTTAAATAAAAGTTTATCGAGATAAACATGAACGTGAAACTATTCGCCCCTTCGTAAAGGCCGCATTTACGTTGCAATATGCGCACGGGCAGGGCACCGAGTGGCATTACGAACTGGCGAATGTGTACATTCGTCACTTCGTAATATACATGCTTATGTGTATTGTGCGCGCAACCGTGGCTATACGTTGGACATTACGAACTGACGAATGATTTATTCGCCGCCGTAATGTCAGCGCTTCAGTACATAATACGCGCAAACGTATAAAACGCGTGGTATTACGAACCGGCGAATGTTGTTTACACAAGGACAGCAGGCTCGCTAGTTTAGTTTGCTATAATATTTGTAAATCACTTAAAAGAGCAACTTTTACACTCCTCACCTTTTAAATATTTTTGGATTAGGAGTAACGTAACCCCTTTTATTTGGCGATGTAGTAAGTGCAATTTTCTTCAAACGCGATTATCTCCGAATGATGTTTGCGCACTAAATATTAACATTCGCCGGTTCGTAATGTCCGCGACAATGTGAGGTGTACAGAGTTACACAATTTAAGCACAGAAGAACTTGAGCTAGTAGCATATAGATGTAGGATTTGTAAAGGGAGACGAATCGGGGAAATAGTACAAAATGAATCTTAATGTTTTTATTGTATAAGGACGATTGTTTTTCTTCAATAAACCGTAGAAAAGAGGGCAATTGTAACTCATCAAGAAAAGGGAACTGAGTTATAATCATTGTTCTCGGTCAATAAAAAGTCATTGTCATTATCATTGAAGATATAAACCGGGATATAATTGTAACAGTAAAAGACTCTTCAATTTGACCTAAACATTGTTTTGTTCTTGCATGACGATATATGTTTGAAAGTGAACTCTCTAGATGTAGACCTAAACGAATGAATTGGCCACTCTACATTTAGAGTTAACTAACTTTCAATCAAAATCGATTGTTAAGTCACTCAGGTTTGGGTGAGTCTCACTTGGTTCCCCGCTCAATATCGATCTGCAGGCTGAATATTTTCATTCGTTTCCACGAGTGGGCACGCCGCACGTACTCGCACAAATCAAGTAGCCGTGTGACTTGCGCCTCTAATCCAGCTATACCATAGGAAGTTTTAGACTTATGCAACGGACCAGGTTTGATTACCGATGGTGACGTTAAACATTTTTCCAGAGTATAACAGTGACCACTTTTACCATTTTCGTGTTCTTGAAAAAAAATGAGGGGGCATTGTGCCCCACCCCCTTAGCGCCACCTGTGATATAAAGATACTGAAGTAATAACTTTCACTTAAAAAAAAAAGAAATTTTAAAAGATAAACAGAAGAAACATGTCATATAGGTTGGAGAAAAAAACAACTTTGATTTAGAAACATTACGTGTTCATTAAAAAAAGAAGGCAAGACACTGTCTGTGTATTAGCATGACATTGAACTAATGAAGTTAAATATACACTTTCATAAAGAAACTGAATAGGTTGGCGATATTATTCAGATTCAGATTCAGATTCAGATTGAAGTTTATTCATTTCCAACAGAAACAACATAATACATTTTATTCATAATGTCATTATAAAAAAAAAAAAAGAAAACATGAAATATAAAAGTACACTCAATTTTCTTACTAAGTAGAAATAAATAAATCGTTTAACATAATTCATTTGAAAGAAATTACATAATTCTGTGGAAATGGGGGGAATCCACTAAAAGCAATGCTTGTAGAATGTGGATTCCCCCGAGAATAAATTTTGTTCACTGTCATAATAGATTATGACAGTGAAAACTAGTAAAGGGCTATTTCTTTGAAATTCGCTCTTTGTCTTGATTGCATAAAATTATCTCTCTTTTCTTACATATGATTTCTTGTATTTTTAAAAATATATTACTATTATTTCACATTTAAAAAAAAGGAATATAGAAGTAGGAATTTTATTGTTATGTTATACTTGATATGTTTGCACCAATTTTCTTTATTATTATCCTATTTTTTGTATTATTTATAATTTTATAATCTTATTAGATTAATTTCAGACGAAAGATCGAAGTACAAAAATGTTGGAAATTGAAAAAGAAAGATATAAAATGGCCACACATTGATCAACATGACACTGACATCGTAGGAAAATACATCTCTTTCGATAGGCCTATGTATGTAATGCGATTTTTGATATCGTTTTACTCAGTGATTTTCTTTTTAATTTGTATCATCATTTATATTATCATATTATCATTGTATTATTTATTTATCATCTATTATTATTTCTTGTATTGTGTTATCATTTCTTGTATTATCATTTATCATTTACTTTGATTATTGAACAAAAGAATACAATTTTTGAAAAGTAACTTGAAATGTTGCAACTTAAAACAGTAGGACGTATATAAATCATATCAGACCTGTTTAGAATTTAAGACCATATACTTTTGTAATTAAGGCGATTCCAGTCTTTGCTTTGTTATTATTTATCATATGTTATCATTTCTTTTATCATTTATCATATGTTATTATTTATCATAATTAGGTTATCATTTATCACCTTTTTTTCGATTATTGAACAAAGAAAATATAATTTTAGAGAAGTAACTTGAAATGTTGCAACAATGTAGGACAAAAACTATATCCGACTTAAGCCCATATAATATATACCTCTTTTGTTAGGCGATTCTTGTCTTTGCTTTGTTAAGTTATCATGTTTGTAAAATGATTTATTTATTTAAATATATTGATTCGTTATTATTTCGTTACATATTTTTTTGTTCAATTTCATTTTATAATAAGTTTCAATGAAAAAAATATATGAAAGCTAAAGCTTACTTTCATGCTGTAACTCAAAACATTTGCAGCTGAAATAAAATATAAGATCATCAGCATGACAACTCCCAAAAAATAAAGAAGATATATATCACTGTACAAGGCAATTGAAATATCATTTGTGCTTTATTTTTTTTGTCTTTGTACAATAACAACATTCTAGATAACATAACTATTCGGTTATATAGGCTAAAGAGAGAAAGAGTTTGAAGATTTTTAATTTCGATTTTTGAAAACATTAAGTGGTCCCACAAACGTTAAATTAGTAGATTGATTAATCACAGTGAGGAAATATAAACCAATTTTGAACAGCTTAAAAAGACCCCCTCTCCCACATAAAAAACAACAACAACACCACAAAACCACATGCGGTACATATAATTAATACCCCACATTTTTTTTGGAAACAAAGAGAAAAAATGATACATGTAGGGTGTAGACACGGTGCCGAGGCATCAATAATGAACATAATGGTAAATTATTTTCTTGGCCTTGAACCCATATTCTGTAGAAACTTTTATAAAATATTGAAAATGTTCTTTTCTATTAATTTCGGCAATTTTTCAACACTCCATGAAATTAATTATCAGATCTGAATAGATAAATAAATTTTCTATAACTATCGTTAAAAAAAAAAAAAAAATAGGACGAAAGGATCGTCAGAGCCCGTTCCAAAGTTACGATGTAATTATGTAGCCCTCTACTGTCCGTTTTCTGTATACGCTGTCCGAGTTGTGAGCGCGCAAGGGGTCTAGCGATCGCCGCTACACCCGATATCGAACTCGACATGACCGGGAAATAACGCTAACATCAACGGAGGAATATTGGCTAACACATAGCAAGGTAAATTACGTGGTATGATTGCTGTAATACCTAGTATTTTGCGAAAACAAGCCAACTGTCCGAGTTATGCTTAAAATACGGGGGTAGACTATTTTTGTTTTAAAGTTTATTGCCGATGATACAAATTAGCTGGAGAACTTGTAGAAATTTGAAGTTGGCCTTTCGAGGTCTTGCGAATGAGTAGACCATACTGATACTGTATGTATACTACGGTACATAGGGCACGCCGTAGCCCAACCGGCCAGCATACCGCGTAGACTATCTACCTAGGCCTAGGCCTAGGTCTAGCTAGTTTGTAAAATTGTATAGACTAGGACGGGGTTGTATTTCCGAACACTCATCTTAATACTAGGGTGTCTGAACGTTTTTCAATTTTCAATTTGGGCTCGTTTTTCACCATATTTGTTGGATATTTGAATAAAAAATGTAATCAGAATAGTCTAGACTAGGGCCTAGACTAATACATTTCAAATTTCAAGACTCACCGATGTTTCTATCGAAAGATACAGCACCTCAAAAACTCTGCAATATTCATAGCATTTTGGTCAGAATGGACAAAAAAGTGGTTCACGCCGAGGCCCGAGTTATCATTTTTTGCTCAACAGCTGCATTCTAATGCATTAGGCTATAGGGCCTAGGCCTAGGCCTATGCAAAAAATGGGAAAAGGGTATTTTGAAACTTAAATCCTACGTGATCCCTTGGGGCTAGCGAAAAAAAAAGAAAAACCAACATATTCCTTACGACTTGAACTAATTATCCCTCGGGGCTGCATATCTCAAAAGTTGGAAATCTCCCGAGTTGCCATGGAAACACATTTAAATCGCTGTTTTGACCAAGATATTTTTAGAATTACCAGAGACAACAATTTACTCTTCATACTTTTATTATTTCTGATTTCTCGTGGATCAGCCCATATCAATTATAACAAGTCGAAGATTTACAGATACATTATACTCCTTTTACCTTGCAGAAATATTTCTGGTACCCGTTATTAACTAGCTTATCTATTCTTACTGTAATACCGTGCAGGAGGTGAGGGAATAGAAAGGAAAAGGCTTCGCTGTTCGTTCTCGCGATACCATGGGTTTTATTTCTCGCTTTGCGAAAGTCGCATCACCCTGCAAAGCTGGCAAAATGAGGCATTGCCATGCTAACCCAATTTTTGAATAAAAAACTTGCGAATCGAACAACTTCCACAGTTTTGAATGGATTCACATGACATTTGGTGCACATAATAATATTTTGGTAAAGATGTGCAAGACATGTTAGGGTGCGTTGGACGTAGCATTGCCATAGTAATTACATTTTTTTACAAAAACCTCGGAAGATCGAATTGATAAAAATGCAAGGCATTTCCACGAAAAGCGGTATTGCGGGGGTATTGATCACCTTTTAATAGTGATAATTCTAGTTTTGAAAACACCTAATTTTCGCTGCTTAATTTGTAGATCAACATCGACTTTGCACAGTTACACCCAGATAAGTGTGACAACTTCATCAGGAAATGGGGTCCATTCTTTTTGGACCGGATCATCAATCTGGCCAGGAAGGACTACCCAGTGCTGCAGGAGATAGTGTCTGTCTTTGAAGATGCTGATGGCGACAGTAAGCTAATTTTTCACATTATGTGTAGATCTATATCTAGTTCCACATTGCTCATAGTTGGAAATAACAATTCTTAAATGTAATTGAAAAATAGTTTAGCTAAAGTAAACTTAACCGATGTAAGCTAGTATTAAACTTAACTATTTATGTAAATCATGCAAGGTTTATGTTACATGTCTCAGCTTGCCCACTCCCCAGTTGGAAAACGGATATTTGTCAAAGGGATGGAAGATCAGGGTGTACATGCAAATATTTTTAAAGAACATGTAGTATTTAATTTCTTTGTGAGCACTTGGTGTAAGATACAAAAGAAAATTGAATTTCTTTTTTGTCTTATGTAAAGTTTTAATGAACACAATTATATTTCTCTCAGGGCTGAAGATATAAATTTAATGTGGTTTGATTACTAAATTGAGTTGATTCAGCCCTTCAAATATTAAAAAAAAAATATTAAAAATACCCAAATCGAATTTCTATACACTCCAGTTCTGCTCCAACATGATTGACATGAGCCTAATATCTTTCTTCTATGTAATAGAAATAGTTGCTATTCATTCATTATGGTTAATAACCATTCCATGGTTAATATTTTTGATACTGAAAAGAATAAAAGTTGATAACATTCTGTTTGTATTTTGGTACATTCTAGAGGATCTGTGTGGTTTGACAGCTTTAATTTCGATGCTGCACAAGCCAACAACTAGAAGAAAGGGGGAGAACCATGGATGCTCAAGGGTGGACGCGCTCAAGTTCCTCGTACAGAATGTGCCTGTAAGTTTGTTTCTATTTTGAACCAAGTATAACATATTCTCCCTAGAAAAAGTTTCCAGCAATTGCATGACTATTCGAAGGGATGTTTAATTATAATTCATTTTCAGAGATAAAATGGGTATAGATTGTGTCCAGATAGCAGTTTGTTTTTAATTATGGTCCATTTTCAGGGAAAAAACGGATGTTAATTGATTGTGTCCATACTTTTTTTTCATGATGAAAAAATAAACAAATTGAAATAATTACAATTGTCCCTGTATGACCAACAAAAAAATCCTTGACAGGTTTTGATTGTTTGACTGAAATTAATTTGAATTTGTCTCACAGAGTGTCGGTTGTCATTTGGCATAATGATGCATACATAGACCTTTCAATCTTTCAGCCATTTTTGCAGTTTTGGTCTCACAGACTGTCGGTCTGATGTTTATGAAGAGGGTTAGACTTGATGTAAGGGCTATATTTACCCTTCCCTTGCTATGCCATTGTTTTTCAGAAATCATCAGCTCACTTGTTTCAAGTGAAATTTTCTTTAAAATATTACAACAATTTGTATGCCTCTTTTTCAGGAAGGAACCAATGTGCAAGGTGTCGCCGACCGGAAAGATACCACCTACATCCAGCCATACCTGGTATCAGTCGGAATGGAGAAGAAGCCCAGTCAGT
Organism: Mesocentrotus franciscanus; assembly: GCA_037976565.1. Lineage (NCBI taxonomy): Eukaryota > Metazoa > Echinodermata > Echinoidea > Camarodonta > Strongylocentrotidae > Mesocentrotus > Mesocentrotus franciscanus. The sequence goes on from CP137682.1 coordinate 21,532,653, forward strand.
ATTTCCTGGTGCTGGATAAGACGGTGGTAGCAGCTGGGGCAAATTTGGTAGAAGGGTTTGACCGCCTTTTCAAGGCCCATTACGTGTTCAACGTTGAATATGCCTTGGTGCTTGAACCATTTTATCACTTTGTAGCTACATACCTCTATATTTTCCCACCATCCCAAGTTCGGGCTTCCTAGGTCACTAGCATGCACCCTCAAAAACATGACTGAAACAAAGACATAAGAGCTGCTGCTAGTGTAGAGTACAGTTCACTTCTTTGTGTCCTGCTCCTACTTTGTGTTGATTGCCCATCCACCTCTGTCTCAACAGTTTCCATAGCAACTGCTCCTCTTCTTGTCCTACTACCAGCGTCCTTCTCACTACCCCGGCCCCGCGATGTCCGTTTGTGCTAAAATTTTGCACACGTATTAGGCAATATGTAAGGAACATCCCTATGGCGTTAGTTTTAGTATGCAATATTAATCTTTTCATAATTTATGCAAATTAGTGCTTATTATGCGTATCATATTTTTGGCTATGATTCACCTTTAAACTACTACATAACCAACATTGGGCACAAAGATTGTTTTGATAACTTGGAACATTTGTGTGACATAAAAAATCAAAAGTTTGCCCTTTTTTCTTTTGTTTTTCATTTTATGAATTTCTTATGTATTTCATTGTTTTTTAAGCTTATGTTTTTATTTGTTTTTATAATTTTAATTTTTGCAGGACTCATTTAGTAGCACAATGGAACATACCAAATGCTTAGAAAAGGAAATAAAGCTATATTTTGGTCTAAATCTGTGGAATTGCATATATTTGTACACAAAACGTGAAAATGTCCTATTTTGAACTTGACACACGAACATAATAGGTTACGTAACAATATGTTTTTTGCAAATTTGGTGTCAAAAGATGCGCGAAACTTGAAAGAAAAAAGTCACTAAGCGGCAAGATGCAATTCGCATCCGTTGCAAAATAATCGCGAAATTCGTTGAGGGGGGTTTCATGACCCCCAGTCCAATTAGGGTTAAGCAGTGAAAATAACATGTATCAGGGACAAGCAAGTTTGAGATCAGTAATTGATAGATTCCTTTATGACGGCACAAAGTGAAATTGGAACCATAGAATTTCCAAGTTAACTTCATGATCTGTTAATCATGCACCATCAATGCAATTACTCTTATGAAAGACTGCATTGTTATCCTTTTTGTAAATGAGCAATTGCTGATGGTCTGCGCCTAGAAATGTAGTATTAGGCGCATTGTAAATGTGAGCTATTATTTTTAATTACAAAAGTACTAGATGTTGAAAAAAAAACTTTTGCTACTTTTCATTCCTAATAACTCAAAAAGTCTGACACAGATTTAGCTTAAAATAATTTATGAGGAATAGCGTGAAAGTCATTGTAACTCGAGTCTTGCTGCCATATTGGCAGTTACAATGACTTTTTTATAAATAATTAATCATGCATAATGATTTCAATAGAGGGAATTATATATTGTGTTTATGCACATAGAGACCTGTACACTTAATTTTCACTTCTATTCAGCAGGATCTTTTGGAGCAAAATTTGAAACCCAATTTTAAAAATTGAAGGTAAATTGTGAAAAACTGAGAACAGATTTTGCAACCAAACCAAACCCACAAAAATTGTACACTACTAGTATTCAGCTGTTTGCTGTGTGAGTTTGAGCTAAATCTGTGTCAAACTGTTTTGATTAATTTAGGAATGAAAAATAGCAAAGAGTTTTTGTTAACACCTAGTACAAGATATAGTGAAATATTCCTTAACTTTCAGTTACTGTGAGTGCTTCTTACATCAATTTGCTAGTTCCAAAATGACCCATGCTAACGGCAACAAAATTATTGAAATTTTGACATGCATATTAATGCCTTACCAGTTCTGGCGTGTCCTTAACGCAGAATTTTTTTTAGGACTTCTGTTATAGAAGTGTGTGAGTGTGTGTGTGTGTTGGGTTTTTACAGACGTGTGTCAATCAGATATGATTATTTACGTCTGGGGACCGACCTTTAACGTCACCATCCGAAAGACGTGACTCAGTTTCGAACCTGCGTCCTCGGCTGAATCAGTTTGTAACTTCCATTGTTAGCTGGATTACAGGCGCACGCCACAACGCTCAGGTGCTCCCTTTCCTATAATGAGCCATCTCCTATACTTGAAAGTACTGGTGAAGTACTCTCAAAGACTAACTGTATTATTCAACCTCTAAACAGAAATGAGATATGCGTTGAGTGGGCACATTATCTTGTGTTGAACCAATTTAAAACAACAGAGCTATTAGGAGATTTTATATTATTATTTTTTAATACCTTTTGATGTTATACTCTCATAATGCTGAGAATTGACGGATTCCCGCCAAATTTGGGTCATGTATATATTTTGCCAAGCCAATGAACTGATTAGATTTTGGGGTCACGAGGTCAAAGGTCACAGTGCTCATTATGTATGCAAAAATAGCTTGTGACCTCATCATTAGAACCGATGGACGGATTACCATCAAACTCGGGACATGTATGTATCTTGCTGAGCCAAAGAACTGATTAGATTTTGGGGTCAAAGGTCATGGAGCTCATTATGTATGCAAAAATAGCTTGTGATCGCATTATCATTAGAACCGATAGACAGATTACCATCAAACTCAAGACTGTATCTTGCAGAGCCAATGAACTGGCTCATTAGAATTGATTAGATTTTTGGGTCAAGAGGTAAAAAAATCAAAGGGTCATACATTTAAATGAAAAATAGCTTGTAATCACGATATTTTCTGGGAACCTGTTAATGGATTACAATCAAACTTGAATTTTAAAATTTGCTTCTGTTTTGGTTTGTAAAATCGCTCTATGGCGGGGGCATCATTTTCGACTGCGCGCAGTCGAAGATCCATGAGATTATATTATTAAAAGGGTCAAATTTTCAGCAAGGAAGCTTGGTAAAATGGCCATTTTACCTCCACTCTTGCTTGATCCATACATCGATCTCTATCTGTATCACACAATATATAGATTTTTTGCTGAATATTGTTCTCTGGCATATCTATAATTCTTGTTCAGATGTCAATGAACTTTGTAAATATTTGATCCATGTGGCTTGATCCATACATCGATCTCTATCTGTATCACACAATATATAGATTTTTTGCTGAATATTGTTCTCTGGCATATCTATAATTCTTGTTCAGATGTCAATGAACTTTGTAAATATTTGATCTATGTGGCTTGATCCATACATCGATCTCTATCTGTATCACACAATATATAGATTTTTTTGCTGAATATTGTTCTCTGGCATGTAATTCTTGTTCAGATGTCACTTTGTCTGTAAATATTTTGCTGTAACTTGCTCAATTTGGAAGAAATAAAGTGTATATCATACATGCATAAAGTGTACAAACTCGCTGTTCTTTATTTTGAAATGAATCCAAGAATGGTTTATGAGTAAATCTAAAAGACTTGAAATATAAATACAATTGACTTAAACTTTAAATCTTTCAGAGTCTTAGCTTAGACTTATTTTTGAAATGAATCCAAGAAAGGTTTAAAGTAAATATTAAAAGACTTGAAAAATAAATCCAATTGACTTAAATTTTAAACCTTTTCAGGGACTTAAAATTTTAAGTCTTAGCTTAGACTTATTTTAAATCCAAGTGTTTTGTCACTGATTACAGCTGCCCTTGGATTTAAAAAATAAATTCTTTGGACTTAAAAATAAATCCTAGAAATTAAGAGAGTACATCAACTGGCCATCCAAGCATGATGAATGGATTGAATCATCAGATATTGTAGAAAAAGACTGCTGAAATTGAGACAGAAGATGCTTTCTCATTATTTTGTGCATACCGTGAAAGTAAGGATCAAAGAAGAACTCCATTGTCGTCGACAGACTGACCAAAATGCTGAAATAATTGTTCCTGTACAGAAGTCAACGTTTGCCAAATTTAAGAATCAAGGAGTTGTTGTATCCTCAAAATCCCACACACGCATTGTGTTCAAGATAGGGAATGAAGCATCATCGGACCCGATTCTTGGAAAGTTATGGAATAGGCGCATTGTGAATAAACACCAAGATTTTGCATTCGTTCACATACCAACGCTTCGTTTCTGGCTACGAGAGAAGAGACCCCTGTACGAGTACAATATGGATGGGAAGAAATAAGCTCTACATAGAGGCTATGCTTGTGTCTTATCATTTGTGAAAGGTATCGGAAATAAGTATGCTCTAAAGTACGGAAAATCAAACCAGTTTAGTCATTTACAATTTACATTTCAGTCTCTCTTGGAATTTGATTCAATTGAAAATGAGTGAAGAAACAAACTCTACATAGGCCTATATGGGGTTATGTTTGTGTCAATCATAACATTTGTGAACGGTGTCAGAAATATGTATGCTCTCTACTAAGGAAAATTGAACCAGTTCAGTCATTTATATGTCAGTCTCTCTTAGAATTTGATTCAATTCAAAATGAGTGAGAGGTTTAAACTAGTGGTTGTAAATAAATTGAAACTCTTTAATATGATAAGAGGTCTCATAAGGCCAAACAAAAAATATCATTTGGTTGTCCTCGACCGCCCGCTCGTCATTTTCGGGCCGCCCATATTTTTTGTTTTTGTTTTGGGGAGCAATTTTAAACGCCAAACATACCATTTTATGCATTTTGCAAGGATCAAAGTGCGTCCCGTTGCCAGTTTGGTCTTTTCAGTAGGCAATTTTGTCTTACACAATGTTCATTGTATAGACTTCGCACCCGATGAGACTACTAAAACTAAAATGACTGAATAAAAATGCACCGCACACGCAATGAATGTTATATTTACACTAAAAAAGTAGCGTGAGAAAATATTTTAAAAAAACAACTTATGTTTGATATTTTTCGAAATCATTTCCGAACAACATCATTAATATTAATTTAAATATTATTCAAAGCAATGTTTCCTGCATTCAGCACGAGAAAATTGGGTTTACTAATATTTTCACGAATAAATTTGTAACCTTGCAAACTCGCACTTGAACGCATGCACGCACGCGTAACGCTGTTTTGCTTGGCAACACTGTTTTGCTTGGCAACACAACCAAAATGGCGACTTATAATACAGTGTCTGCCCATTGCAAGCACGGTACAGAGTACAGACATTGTATTTGACCAAGTTTGCCGTGTTGCTACAAAATCAACAACATCTGATTTGTACACTGTACAATACAGGGGTGATAGTGAGCACTGAAAAAAAAATAGGTTTTTTGTTTTTTTCCCAACCACCCACCCTCTTGACTAAAAAAAAAAAAAAGCATTCAGGGAAAAAAAATGGCATCTAACAATTTCAATTTTTTTTTCAATTTCAATTTATTTATGTTTCCAACGAAACAATACAAAATCAGTTTTAAACATTTACAACAATTTAAGAATACATATTGGAAACAGAGGGGTCCACTAAAAAGCAATGCTTGTACAGGTGTGGACACCCTAAATGATACTTAAGAATAATGATTAATTAAATTAACAAGTTCTTAACTACAAAAGGAACTACAAAATAGAGAAAATGGGGGATGCCAACAGAGACGAGAACGGGACAAGACAGTACCTTACATGACAAACATGGGAGGATACGTTTACAATACAAAGAGTAGATAATGTCCCCAAAAAGGAGAGAGATCAGGGGTACAGAAAATAATTTAAAAAATGATGAGGTGCATGTGGGGTTGAGAGGAAAATGAGGAAAGAGAGATGCGCGTTAGAAAGGAGATAAGCTTGAGAAGGCACAATATAATATATCAAATTACATTTTGAGTCAGCGAGTAGAGAATGATCTTGTATTAAAAAAACAAAAACAACAAAACAACATATAAATTTAATGAGGTTGATATGATTGTAATAAAAACAATTTCAATTTTTTCTTAAAAGTATTAATCGATGGAGCATTTTTTATTTCATCACTTAAAGAATTCCAAAACTTTGGACCTTCATATATGTACGTTTTTTGGGCTAAGAGGGTCCGCAAGAGAGGTAAATGAAAATCGTCCGAATGTCTTGTTGGGTAATTATGGACTGAGCTATTTTTAAAAAACATTTCATGAAAAACATAAGGCAACATATTATTTTTATAATTATACATAAATTGACCTAGTTGGGAAAGATATAAGTCTTTTACCTTTAATATCTTATTTTCAAAAAATAAAGAGTCTGTATGGGAGCGAAAGGGGGAATTACAAATTATACGAATAATCTTCTTTTGTAATAAAAACACTTTGTCTAATGACGTTTGATGTGTGTTACCCCAAACTAAGAGACCATAATTTAAGTATGGGAGTATCAATGAACTATAAAGCATAATTAATGAATTAAGAGGGAGACATGTCTTTAATTTATAAATAATACCGATATTTCGGGAAATAATTTTACAAATATTGTCGATGTGATTTTTCCATGAAAGCTTTTTGTCAACCGTTACACCTAAAAATGTATTAAATGAAACGCACTCCAATGGGGTATTATCCAAAACTATATTAGCTGGCAATGAATTTATAGATTTACTAAACAACATAAACTTCGTTTTCTGGAGATTCAGTGATAATTTGTTAGCTCTAATCCACAATAAAATATTACACATTTCAATATTAATTATTTCAACTAATCTATGGGAGTCTTTGTGAGAAAAAAATAAATTTGTGTCATCAGCAAAAAGTACGAAAGACAGAATATCAGAAGATCGACAAAAGTCATTTATTTATAATAACAACATTCCCCCCTTTTTTATAGGTTTTCCCGCCCAATTTCATCAGAGCTGCATTCGAATTCATGAATAGGCGTTCAAGTTCGAACGTTTTTCGTCACCTCTCTGCTCTCATGGTTCATTTTCATTCTTTGAGCATTCAATTTCGTTTTATATCATTCCTTTTAAATTTTATTTCATTCAATTTAGAGAGAAATCCATTCAATTTAGTGACGCGAAGTTGTCATTCAATTTCGCGCCAGCTGGATAGACGCTCAATTTCGTCCTTAATACCAATTTCAATTTCATTTATAGGCACACACCTTCGCACTTTGAACGTTCGAATTAAATTAACATAAACAAGTTCTGTAGTTCTATGTAATTCTTACCGCAATTTGTTCACATCATATTATCTTTTTTCACCGTTTTCAATTATATAATTTCATTTTCATTTTCTTTTCTTTCTAATCTTTTCTACCATTTCACTTTATTCCCTAGCAGTATGGATATAACACTTACAGAATGGTTATAACTCATAATTTGTAACATGTAAGTAAGTACTTATCATGTACTTACTTACGTTATTATCATGTAAAAATTTCAATATAAGGCAAAGGTCCCATTTCAAGGTACATAAAGTTTGCATAATTTATTCATACAGATGCAGATTGCAAAGAACTTAAACAGTAAAAGAAAAAGACTGCCCAAATGCTATAAATGATTGCCTATTCGTGAAATTGAATACCTTAATGTTCATCAGGGCGGTGCAGGTGCGAATTTGAATGCATTTACGTGCATTTTTTAATTTGAACGCGCTTTTTACACGTTTATGTGAGAAAATCATGAAATCGCATGCTAATACAATTAAATTGAATGACCTAGTTAGCTTTTTGAATGTTGATCTCGGTGATCATTCGAATTCGCTCGAAACTGAATGATCGCATCGTTAAATCGGATGCAACTCTGATGAAATTGGGCGGGAAAACCTATAGTAAGAAAATTGGGGAAAATTGTGAAAAATCAGGAACAATCAAGAAAATAGGGGTTAAATAGGGGTAAAATCGGGACAATTCAGAAGAAAAAATCGGAAGAAAAAAATATCAGAAAAAAAAAAAAAATCTGATTTTTTTTTTTTTTTTTTTAAATCGGAAAAAAAAAATCGGAAAAAAAATCGGGAAAAAATCAAAAAAATCGGGAAACCGATTTAAATCGGGTAATTATCAGGCCTGACAATACCAATATTGAGAATCACCCGGAGAAAGATGAGCTCAAAATTGTCAGTGTTAAAGTAGGGGAAAGCAAAAGTGCGCCAGGTAGTAACATCGGCTTGAGTGAGTCTATCTCAACGCTTCAGAACCTGGGATTGAGATACGTGTGCTATTCATGTGACAGATCTATCGTCTAGAGTAGATGGTGACGTGGTGCCGGTACCACCCGTAGAGGCTCCTAGGCAGAATGCGCTGGCCATGCTCATGACCCTAGCACGAGGTCTCGTATTGCCGCGGACAAAAAAGACGAAATGTTCAACATAGTGAGGCTCCTTGAGGAGAAGAGGTTGGGATTCCCTGCCACCATTGCAGAGTGTTCGGGATGTCAGACTGAGTCATATAAAAGAATAATATTTGAATAAATTTGATGCTGTGCTTTAAATTTTTATTAAGTTTGTGTCCATTTCTTTTTGAGAAAGGGTAAAGGGGTATTTTTGTTTCAAATTTAATATAAAATTCTGTACTATTGAGATATGTATTTTCTGTTGCGGGTTGGACAATTGATATTTGATTGTGTATTGTAATATGATAATAATATTTCATGACTTGCCTAAGTTGCCCCAAATTAAATCAATGTCATAATATTCTAATATGTCGATGCTGTGCTTTAAATAGACATATATTAACTTCGTTCTGTTATTGAAAGTCTGTGTTTGGAAAATGATATTGCAATTGTATAGATATTGTGGTAGAAATTACCCCCACAAGTTTCTACCTCAACAGGGCGCTACTCCACTCGCTGAACCGTAACCGCTTTAGAAGACTTCTGGACTGTGCTGAGAACTGAAGTATTGGAGACTCATCCTCGGTTCGTTTTCGGTAAGTGCAGTTTTCCTCCCTTTCGTTGATTTTTGTGTTCACGTTCATGTGATTGTGGTTCATGTTTGTTTATCTACATCATTGGCGCTGAGAGCAAATTGCTTCCTTGCTTTTGCGGGAGATTTTTAACTTGTGATTTTTGCACAGCAAGAACAGCTGCCCGTAATACGCATTGGTATCTAGTGCGGTCCTGTGCGTTGGGCGAAGCTGCTCGCTGTCATTTGCTCTTAAATCAGTAGGGTAAAGTTCGGATTATTCCGGGTTTCCTGGTCCGCATGGCCCCATGGTAGCTTCCCTGGGACGCTGTCCTGGGGTCCCTCGATAGGGGGTATGGGCGGGCCGTAACGGCCAACGATGCGGGCTAGGTCAGCTGCCTGCACGAGTACCTTTGGGGGCGATTGCCCCTGGAGGACTACGCCAGCAGGTTCCCACTGTTGGGGACCGAGAAGGGTGCCGAGGAGGAGGACGAAGTACTGCAGTACTATGACCCCAACACTCCTTGGTGGGAGCCGGGTATGGCTGAAAGCCAACGCTTTCACCCCGGCCTGGCTCAACTATCTCCCTTCCGGGGGAAGGCCTCTATGGGGCCTTCAACCGTGCCGAGCGCATTGAGCCAGGGAATACAGCACCCAGGGTTAGGGGTGGAGACCCGAACGGCGGATCAGGGCACTATGTGCCCGGAACCTGCTGTGGTACCTCCCCCCGGCGTCCAGACGGACCTGGGACACATGAGGAGGAAGCCATGGACACGGGGGATTCCTCTCCCGGGGCCGGTTTCCTCTCCTCAGCTGTCCGTGGGGCATCTCTGGAAGGCTCAAGGGCACGAGGTTCCCGAGGCGGGGATTAACCTCTGGGGAGAAGGGCCTCCCTGTCAGGAAGCTGGTGCAGCAGCAACGGCCAGGGAAAGCGGCCATTGAGTGGACCTGCTAGAAAACATAAGGCGCGGGGGACACGTCCTAAGATAAAGCTCAGGCAGCATGTGTACGGGCACATGCCGGCCGCGCTGCACCTCTGCCAGGGCAAGCACCTTGCTGGGGAACCCCGGGTTCTCAAGCAGATAGCTCGTCTTCGGTTTTCGCCCAAGCCCTCATCGGTTCTCCCGCCTGGAGGGGCTGATGGGGCTTGTTGACGAGGAGGCACCCGATGACTGGGAGTGGAATATCCCGGGTGCCATGGAGGAGGATATGCTCCTCTTCCTTGAGCGGTCGGGGGTGCCATTCCCTCTTGGGTCAGCGTTCGCCCCCTTAACACGCCGGCGGCGCTTCTGCATTGGCGGATCCTTGCGTGGCTCGTATCCAAGTTGGATAGGGGCTAGGTAGCTTGGCTGCATTACCTCGGGAGGGTCCCTATTTCCGAGGATACTGCGGCCATGGACCAAATCTACATCAATATTATGACTGCTAGCAATGAGAGGAAAAGTTGTTTGTATAGGCTCAAGGGGACATTGCACCTTGCTATCACCCCGAGGCTTGACATTCCCATAAAAAGTTGATTCTTTTCGTTATAAAATTCCTGTCCACTATATATGTATATGCTTCACCCTTCATTTACGCATTTTAACTACATTCTAATTCCATAACATTGGTTGATTTAGTTATGAATAGTTATGCTGTACACTCTCAAAGGTGATTTTACTTCTTTGAATAGTGTTGATATTTGAATATGTAGCACTCGGTCATTTTTACTTTATTTGAATATGTAGTATTCAGTCATTGTTACTTTCTATTTGATTCCCAAAATTATGTTGAATAGATTATGTGGAAAGAAATGAATAATAATAAATCAGCGCTTTGCCAAGGAATATCTCTGTCCACTTTCGTGGACAGTTTCGTGGACAGTGGAACAAGAGCAGTGCTCAGATTTTAACTTTTTTTTAAAATTCACTTGATCCAGATAATTTAGATCCAATTGGCACGATTGGGGGAATAGAATGGAAAAGAATCATCCTAGGTGTAAAAACTAAAAAGCAAATATTTTCTAAGAATTTGTTGATTATTTTAGTGTTTTCTATCTTAAACTAAAGAGGGCGACATTTCACATAAATTTGCACAGCTCACCATACCACTGTTCCCCTGTGTGCATGTGGCCAGCTAAACCCTTAGCGCCTAAACTATGTTTCTTGTTGATCCTTATCTCTGGATACAGAAATCTTACAGATGTCACCACAATACACGGGTGAAAACAGGCGGCAATGAGAAAAGGAAAACCCAGAGTAAAGATACAAAGTGCCCAACCACATTCACCATCACTGTGAAGACTACCATGACTGCAGAAAACAGGATCTCCAAGTAACGAATACTTTATAATTCTAATGATAATCAAAAGCGAATGATATAGCGATCACAACATGAACAGAAACTGTAATAAGGACATGAAGTTTTGGAATTCATACAGCAGCTGTTTTGGAGACTGCTTCGGCAAATAAGGCAAGCATATGCACCTTGCATCGCTTGATGATTGGAACCAATTTCTTGGTCGTCTTGGTTCTTGAGGATTATAAACTGTAATGGTCACTATGCCTTTGTAACATATTGAAATACTGGATGCGCGGGTTTCCATAAACAAACCCTCCCTCCGAGAGCAAGTGCTCGCACCCCCACTTTGCTGCATTGGACTAGTCCGATCAGTGTACTTTCACGCAATAGTGCACTCGAGCGGTCTCTCTTCGTGAAAGCGGTTGTTTAGTGCAGATATTCTTTTATGCGCGTTTAGGGCTAAAAGTTTTTCATATGCGACTTAAATAACACCTCTAGCTAAAAACAATTATAAATTGGTATTCTAAAAACGATTATAAATCGGTATTCTGAAAACTGTTCTAACAGTGTTTTAAGTATCATAAAATCCACCAAAAGAGGAAAATACTTCTCAATAAAAGAATATACCTGTACCATTTTGCCTCCCATAAGTCCACTTCTTGATTTAAAAAAAAGAGTTTTTTTTCTCATTTTTTGACTTTCTATGTATCATTTTTACTTTCTTTAGATTGTATCGGAGGATTATGGTGCTGCCAGTGGCGATCAATACATGCTGGCCAGTTTGAAAGAATTTGCAGATCAGTATAATGCAAGAAATGGGTAGATAGCTGTTGAGGTTGCTGACGACCAGGTCATTGTAGCCATCTGCACACTTTTAATGCAACATGTCCATACACTCTTATTTGAAAGAATTTGCAGATCAGTATAATGCAAGAGATGGGAATCTGTGAATCAATTATCCACTTGACTGCGGACCACGTACATGTACGTGTTCTCGCTCTCGCATGCCTGTGCGGACCACGTACATGTAAAGTATGTGCTTAGGGCATTGTACTTTCAAGACCGTAGCACTGAATAATGCCTAGCCCTACTGTGTAATTAGCACTGCAATGACATTATACAGGTCTTGAACAGTAGCTGGCGCTCTTCCAAAAAAAAACCCGGCATTTTTTTACGACTATGTGTACAGTTATGTAAGCTGTATGTGTGTACTGAGCAGAAAAAAACTTTCAAAATGGCGGCCCGCCGTTCACTTTAGAGTTCTTACATAATGGATGATACATTTGATGACAAAATGGAAAGTGATTTCAGTGATTGTTCAGATATTTCAGAAGGTGAAGAGGAAGACTTTTTGGATCTAGGGAGTGATTTTGATAATGAAAGTGAAAGATCTGGTGATGAAAGTGATGTTGTAGTCCCGCTGTAGTCCCACTAATGGATGTTAGTGCAAGTAGCACAGTAGCACAGGGGGTATGAACGTGTATTAAGCCAGTAGCAGTCAAGTGGTTAAGCTTCTTATGTTTTATATACACAAAAAAGAAAATGAATTTTACAAATATATTCGACATGTATTTAAAAGAAATATTATGGAGGGAAAACGTTAAAAAGTATCACCTCTGGAAAAAAATGTTAATTATGTTTAAAAAAGTATAATTAATTTTGAGATATAAGTATAATTCATGTGTTTTTCTTTGTAATCGAGGCCGTCTCGGGGTTCCGCACTCGAGGAGTTTTCACCATCCCCTAGAGCCTGAGTCTTGGACGCTGTCCGCGGTCGTCGCCCCGGAACCAGCACCAAGCGAGAGTGCGCGGACGAATTACGTGGGGGGCCACCTGGCAAAAATTGTCGAAGTCGCATCCGGCCCGATGGAGGGGTGCACCGGAGGTGAAGGAGAAGCTGAAGTGGCATATTTATGTTTGCATATTTCTGTTTCGTTTCGTGTGTGGTGCCCCATGCCGGATGCGGCCACTCAGCAGGTTGCGTGTCTGCACTTTTTGGCACAGGTTTTGACTGGGTCCCGGGATTTGCGGGGCCTGAAGTCATTGTTTGAGCGCAGGCCCCACGTGTACCAATACAATGTGCCAGAGCACTTTGAGCAGGAGGTCCGCCATCTTAGTTCGGTGGCGGGATGGAAAATCCCAGCTGCCTCCAAGTACGCCGGCAGTACTCATTCATTGGCCGGTGCTGGAGTGCTTCGTGGCCAGGCTGTCCTGAGGCCAATGGGCGGAGTTCCTCCGTTTAGGCCGGTTGACTCGGGAGGAGGATGTTCCCAGAGGGAGTGGGGAGGCACCCCGAGCAGAGGCGGAGGAGACTCCGGGTGATCCCGGGGCTGGTATCCAGGTTCCATTGGATGCTGTTTAATTACATCGACCCTGGCCGGTTTGCAGGAATCACCTTTCCTGCAAGCCCCCATTTCCACGTGGTGGTAGGTATCCACCCTAAGTACGCGTCGTAAATGATTATCGGGGGAAATCTCGATGGGATGTATGTTCCCCTTCAGTTCACCAGTGATGTCACCAAATCCCTAGTGATAAAGGAAACCCCCTTATCTACGTAAAGAACTTGACATCACTGGTATTCGACCTGCTCGACCATTACAATGAGTGAGTACTGTCACACACGTAACAAGTTTTTATAAGAAAAATTTCCATCTTTCACTTTTATAATGATTATTTTTTATTTCATTTTTTGACAAAATGTACACTGTATAGACTCAGCAAACTGACTTGGCATGATGGGTGCATCCCTTCGGATGAAGTGTGGATGAAGATCGGGGGCGATAATGGCGGGGGCACGTTCAAGTTGATGGTTCAGCCAGCAAATGTGTCTCGACCAAAAGTGCATGCAACATTAATTGCAACACTTAAATTACACTACCGCTGGTAGCTTAGAACACCTGAGATGTCTTGGTCTAATTGACAAGATGGTCACAGGACCTTAGATGAAGATCATTGGAGAAAATCCAAACATTAATTGATATGAATCCTGCATTCAACAACGCAAGAGAAAACAAAGAAGAATGGATCAACGACCCAACAAAGATGTTAAATGAAAGAAGATCTGTCTTTTGGTGAAGAAGTTGTAGAGGACAACACCTTGTTCACCTTAACCTCAATCACAGCAGAACAACAACCAAGGAGTCACAAAGGCAACAGGCAACTTCACAGCCAGCTTCCTGGAGGACAATCTCCAGCTCTTCGCCAGGCAGCGACATCGTGCGTGACACACAATGTGAGTGGAGAACAGAACTTTGCCATTGTCGATGCCCACCTGAAAAAAGCTCCATTTATCTCCACTGGCATAATAGAGGCTTGGGTGATGTTCCAGGGCAATAAAACCCAAAGCTGGTTGAACAGGAAAAGTAATTATCCAGAAGTCTATAAACATTGGAAGCAAGGAAAGGAAAAAAAATGAATTTGAGAAAAGACACCTATCACGAGAATGTGAAGAAGAGAGTAAAGGAGAAGCAGTCAAAGCTTTCAGAAAAGGAAGAACAAGAAAGAGGGAGGACAGAAGATGTTCTAGAGGGAGTTCTGGACTATGGCCTGTGGGAGGAGAGAGAGCAGATCATGACAAAAATGAAAAACATGTCTAAAAAAAAAGAAGGATGTTCTAAGGAAACAATTCCTATTTCGCACTAAGATACTAGGATGTGACTTAGGGAAACACCCAATAACAAAGACAAAAACTGAAGAACTCATTCTCATGCTAACTAATAGCCAGGTTCCTGATGAAGACTTTGTTCAAATTTACTAGGAACCCTGCTAAATACCTGCTCTTCTAGGAGAGAGCAACCACATCTTCAGATACCAGGTAAAGTATTCCCTGTCATGATTTATTGCTGGTAAGGAGGTGCTTTTATGAATGGATGTCATAATTTCTTATTGTTTGGTTTACAAGAATGTCTCGCTGATTACACTTTACCTTTATTACTGGTGTAAAAAATCTTTTTGATAATTCTGCCTCCACCATCAAGTTTCAAATATTTAATGGTGAGCTGGATTTTCTTCAAACTTGGTAATATGTTGCATTTGAGAGGACACATGAACCAAATAGATTTGGGGGTTCTTTGGCCAATGGTCACAGGCCTGTCCAGTATACTGTAAACAAACTAAATAGTTATCAAGTGAAGTGAAGGAATTATTATAGAAACAAAATTATTAAATCCACGTAGAGAACTTTCCCTGCAGACGAAGGAACATTTGTGGGTCGTTGGGGGCTTGGGATTATATTCCACTTGACCTTAGTAAAATAATAAAATAATTATAAAATAAATATAATAAATACAAAAATGATGAGAAAGACCATCCCTTTTCTGGTCTTATTATGAGTAAATTTCTTTCTTTATTGTTTTAATTTGTGTCAATACCGGTATAGGGTGATGGAGACCAGACAGGACTATAGCCATCTTTGTGAGCACAGACGAAAGCTCCCCACTGCATGCCAGAGAGTTCTCACTGGCCGTTGATGGCACACAAGTGTGCAGGGTGGGGGATCTGTTGACAGCTGCAGCATGCTACCTTTCAGCATTCTATGTATCTCACCTGCAGTACAAAAGCACATTGCAGCGAACACTTGAATCCTGTCAAAATCGCTCTACTCCAAGTGAAGGACAAGTGCCCCACTGACAAGCATGTCCTCACTTTAATGACAAGACTACATAGGAAGATGCCATGATTCGGTTTGTTGTTTCTGATAGAACTGCCGCATAGACGAGTGACATTTTCTGACTCAATAACCGAGTATCAAATGTGTCAAATATAAATGTAAAATATTATTATTATTGTTGTTACTCAAATTTGAATAAACAGACTAATGCAGCAAAAGTAGATTTTTGTGTGACAACTTTGTGCATGACAAATTTGTTTTCAGCGATGCGAATGATTCGTCGTGCACTGGGTTTCCGTGCAGTGCTGCATGAGACAAATTAATTACATTACAAATTAATTTCTATGCATGACAAATTAATTTCTTAGCATGACGAATCAAAATGAAATTTGGTCAAATAAGACCACTTTTCATGACGAATTAGCATTAATCAATATGAATAATTAATTTGTCAAGGAAATCTGCTTGCATGACAAATTTATTTGACAAATTCAAAGTTTGTCAAATAAGATTACGTTTTGATGATTTTTTGTTTTGTTAATTGACTAGGTATTTTTAAGAGTGTATCTTCAGTGCTCTAAAAAGACTGAAGAGTCGGTTGAGGGCAACTATGAGTGAGGAACAACTCAAAGGGTTATCTCAAATGCTTATACACAGATCAACACCCATTGATGTTAACATGGTTATTCAGACCTTCGCCCTTAAAAACAAGCCTAAGATGCGGCTTTTATCTGTGTTGGATGACCCCAAGGACATTTAGAAATACCTGGTACATGTAGGGGTAGCTTCAGCCTTCAGCCAGACCCTGGACTGGTTGACCAGACCACCTTCCCTAGACAACTCAGCTCTATGATGATATATCAGATAACATATAATACAATTATATTCTAAATTATTTATCTTATCATTCCAATTTCAGATGTACTGGTAAGAAAGAATGGAGACTGGACGTCCAAAAACCGCCCTTGGCGCGTTGAAGGCGTGTGACAGATTGCGGTTTCCCAATAATTTCACCATCTTACACATACTTGTAGTTTTTCCTGTAACCAGCTCCGAAGCAGAGAGGTCCTTCAGCTGCATCAAACCACTGAAGACTCGTCTTATATCCACAATGGGGGAGGAGCGATTGAATGGTCTGGCCATGATGCTCATACATCGAGATGTTGACATTAACGTCACACAAGTGGTTCAGGCTTTCGCCGCCGCCCATCCCAGGAAGATGCGTCTATCCTTTGTATTGGACGCATGATCCTCGAGACAACTTGTAAGGGTTTAATCATCAATATCATCGTTTGTGACCAAGGGTCAAGTAACGTGCAACTCCACAAACATCTTGGAGTCACACATGATCATCCTTTCTTCTTGAACAATGGTGAGAAGGTTTTTTGCTTGCAAGATCCCCTACATCTTCTCAAGAACACTAGGAAAAATCTTGGAAAACACATCTTCAGAGATGAGAGCAGCGACACTCACACATGCAACAGTTCTATGAGTTCGACTCACAGCTGCCAATAAGGAAGGCCCCTAAATTAACCAAATCACACTTTGACCTCTCCAGCGCAAAGATATTTGCAGTGGCATGCCTGTTGTTGAACTCAATAAGAAGTGGCCTTTTCTCTTAACCTACAATTGTCTTGCCAACCATTTCCACATCCTCACAGAAATAAATCCGCAGTCTGTGATGGAGGACTCGCTTCTCGCAAGGAACAAGGGTAGTCGCATATATACAAGTACATATTGTCAGGGCCACAGAAAAAGAAGTCTGCGGATCTGAAGCAGTGGATTGGCATCATAAAGGCCGGAAAGAGGAGACAAAATCAACAGACCCTCAATGCCAAGGTGTTTTCTTCCTGCTCCTGCACTACTTCGAAGAAACCGCTTCTATGGAGTATGTATATAGCCACTTAACAGGAGCCATCTTTTAACTATGTACAAACGTTTACCAATTTTTTTTTTTTACCACTCCTCCTCCAACTGAATGCATTTCACAACAAAATAATTACAGCAAATACATACGAGTACGGTATGCAAAATTGCATTGATTTTCATGACCCCCCTCCCCTCCAATGTGTACAAATTAAATGGATGACCCTTATTTGCCTTGGATCATACTGACCCGACTTATGGGCAAATCCTGAAAGGGTGCGTTAAGGCGGTACTCCATTCTCAACGCACCCTTTTGGGACAAGCCGGGGCTTTTCTGGAAAGGTGAACGCACCACATGGCGCCGCACCCTTTCGATAGAAGCCTTGTTCTCCTATCCTTCCCTCCACACACATCACACAAATTGCAGCCACTAGACAGGGGAGTGTGTGGCCCTTTCAAGAAAGCAATTAATACAGCTTGTGACTCTTGGATGTTTACCAACTCTGGTGAAACAATTACCAATTGTCCCAGGAATCGCCCGCCAATCCTTGCCATTGGCTGTTACACCAAAGAACATTATGGCAGGATTTTCATGTTCAGGAATCGTACCTTTCAATAGAGACATCTTTGATGACTTGGACTTTGCCCCATCACAGGTCACAGACCATCCAAATCCAGCTCAAGCAGTTGCAAGTACATCAGCTGCATCAGATACCAGTGAGCCAGTTCAAGCAGTTGCAAGTACATCCAGACGGGATAATATAATATAGTTTTTCGATGGGTGCCTGAAAGAGATGGTGAATCTGCGACTGCACCTAGTGGACAGTAGATTGCAAGATCTTCTGCACTCTAAAAAAGGATCCGCAGAAGAAATATGTACTTTTTTCTCCAGAAGACTTGTTCAAACAGTTTGGATGGGGGAGGAGAAACGCTCAGGTCTCTTCATCGATGTCTCTGGCTAGGGAAACGAAGACCCCCTTTTGGCGTTTCTGTACATAGCCCTATCTTGCTTTCTGTACATAGCATTAAATGTTAATGGTTTGACCAGTAAGCTAAATGCTGGTATTATTGATGTGTACTTGAAGGCTAATAATATGGTTGGCAGAGTTTGGTAACTATGCAGAACATTATCGGCTCACAGGTAGAACGAAGGCCCATTCATTGATTGCGGCGAAGGAGGAAGCTTTATGTCATGGGACAGAGGTCAGAGATGACTACGACCAGCTTGTCAAGAAGCTGGAGTCGATATTTGGCTCAACCGAGTCGGTGTCTTCTCTCACGCAGAGCTTCCACAATCGTGACCAGATGGAGAAGGAGACTTTATCTGATTATAGTAGAGTAGGGGAGAGTGGGGTTGGTTGGAACGCGGGGTTAGTTGAAACATTGAGATTTTCCTAAAAATCAACAATTAATTTCTAGAAACACTGCCATCAGGTGGTGTGCAAAAGCAACCCCACATACCACATTGCCTACAGCACATGGGTCTCAGTCTTCTTGGAGTTAGAAAGGTAAGTTTGATTTTTCAACTTTTGACTAAATTTTTTGACATTAAGAAATTTTGTATTATCTCTATGATGTTTGTAGATTCATGTGGCTATATTTTTGGTATGTTAGGCTCTTATACTAAGCTACAAAATAAGGCTAAATAGGTGTGCAGTTGTATGCCATGTTTTGCACAATAAGCTAAAACATCTGCCATATGGTCTCGGGGCTAGTTGAAACATTGGGCATGGGGTTTATTGGAACATGTTCCAACCAACCCCATCATATTAATTAAATGTAAAGTGAATGCATATTACTGTATTTTTTAAAATTTAAACATAGTATTATTATATGGACAACCCAATTTTTTTTATTCACATGAAAGCGTGCTGTAGTAAGCTTAGGCCTACCCACTTAATGATAATTGTGTTAAATGTAGGCCTACGCTAGTAAATAGGCCCTATTCACAAATTCAGATCATGTTGAAATCAAATGGAGTTTTTTATGCACAAATTTCCGATTCCCACTTTTAGGGCATCTCCTGAACTTTTTTAAAGATTACAAAAATCATCTTGAAGTTGCACTCGAATGAAGGTCAGTGATATGTGCATAGTTTAGGGTTGGGCCTATTTTTCTAGGAATGGTCTGGCCTATTTTTGGCAGGGAAACAAATGGTAGTTGGCAATTGATATTTGGCCTATTTCTAGATTTTACATTGTGAATATCCACTTAGGATTTTTTTTGTCTCTTTTCAGCAACCCACGAAAGATGCCACGAACATACAAAAGGAAGACTACCCGTGGGTAGACCCCACCAGATGTGATACATCCTTAACCCTAACCCTGTTTTTGTTTCATTTCAAATGTATACATGAAAAAAAGAGTGGTTCACCCGGGATTCGAACCCGGGACCTCTCGCACCCCAATCCCTTGATCACCCATAGCAAGCCACGCCTGTGAGGCTGTGACGCTGCCATGGCAGCGATTTGGTACCTATATAGGCCACCGGTTGATGACGTAGTCGGACTTGGTGCAGTTTTCTGATTTTCGACAGTGAGATATAGTGAGCTATAGGTCTATTAGGGTTAAGGTTCTGAACCTGAAATATTGTTTTGGAAACAAATAGTTAGGCGTACAATTTGTAACAATAGTAAACAACTTTATAACCCGTGAAGTCTACATCGTCTTTTCAGCTAATCTCACCAGAGCCCCCTTGAGACACCTACAGACTTCAGTGACTGCAAAAGGTCTCAAGCAGACTCCAAAGAAGACTAACTAAAAGACTGTGTATCCTTAATTGAGTGTTGTTAATTGTTGTTGATCATTAGGGCATGCCATATTGATTTTTAAATTGATTTTTAAAATCATTTAACAACAGTTGTAAGTAGTTACAGTGTAGTTTTTAAGTAACCACACACCATGTTCCAACTAACCCCATGTCATGTTCCAACTAACCCCATGCATGGGGTTAGTTGAACAACTGAGATAACTTTTTCAAAGTGGATTATTTTAATAACATAAACAAGTCTTAGAATGTTATATGCTGTATTTGTAACACACAGATGTATGCTTGAACTGATATAGTTATTAAATCCTGAATCAATTTTAATTGCGTTATAGAGTCATTTTTCTGAAAAATGTTCCAACCAACCCCACTCTCCCCTACTAATGAGACTGTATAGTAGGATGGTGAATGCGGCTGCAAATTCTGATGAGAAAGCAGCACTCAAAGGATTGCAGGATAGCACACTAAAGGAAAGGCTTGTCCGAGGAGCAAGAGAGAAGTGGGTGCAAAGGGAACTTAGAAGAATTGAGATCAGCTGCGGAGAGAAGACATTTTTTTTTAGATGAGGAAGGAAATGTTGGACTTCTTCCGTGATCAGGAGCCCTCCGGGAAAGCTGCACGAGCTTTTGAGGCCAGCGCAAAAGCTGCGCCAGTCCCTGTGATGCAAGCAAGCATGAAGGGTGAGATAGAAGTGCTGAAGGAGGATATTTCCAAGCTAGCACACCAAGTGTGGTAGGGATCGTCAGCGAATTGACAACCAGTACTAACTTGCAGACGAGAGGTAGTAGCAGAAGAAATGGAGATCTCAAGTGCTACAATTGAAGGAACGAAGAAGAATTACCAATTTTGGGGAAAGTCAAATATCTCTTGAGGTACGATAGTGTGTGGTATGTTAAAAAGTCTACAGAACAATGCATTTCTGCAAAAACTACCATCCTTATGAGGTTGTACATGTAGGGACTGGAAATTGGCATGTCTTGCAAGCACAATCAAATAGATTATTTCAGTCCTTCGATGCATATGAAGTTGATGGGAAATGTATGGTGTGCTTGAAATAAAAAGCCTGTTAGAATGTTGATTGCATTTCAGTAATCTTCTTGAGGAGAGGTTAGTTTACTTGTTAACTTTTCAACCTATAGTGTCATTTCTTGCTATCTATAAATCCAACAGTAATTACTACAGAGTACATGCAGTCATGCACCCCTTTGAATGGCTGGTACAAATTGCCACTTATTGTGTATTTGATGTACAATTGAGGAGGTGTATTAAAAAATTCAAATATATAGGAACTCTGTTTTTGTACCCCTTCAACTTTTACCAAAACTGTGCAGTGCCTGTAACAGGTAATCCTGGTGTCTTATGCATGTACATGTATAAATGGAGATGATGTCTACTCTGTTGAGTCGGGGCTATTGTCAGTAAAGATATGTTGTGTGATGATGTAAAAAGGGCCATACTGCAGAATTCCCCATTGCAAACACTTGTGCTCTGCAGCTTTCTCTTCCTATTCTGTCCTCCTTTTAATTGATTTCGGAGCGAATGATGGCAAACCAGAGATCATCTTCCGCCACAGGGACAGTATTGCCATATCCAACATGCATACTGCAGAATTCCCCATTGCAAACACTTGTTCTCTGCAGCTTTCTCTTCCTATTCTGTCCTCCTTTTCATTGTTTTCGGAGCGAATGATGGCTGCAATCAAAAGCCCAACATTTGCAATATTTATACAAATGATGAAATTTTAATTCAAAATAGTGCACATATATAATTGTTTAATTTTTTTTTTTTAATTTGGTTAAAAAGAAACAAGTCATATGAACCTATGAACATATGAATATGTCTTAGTTACGTCATGTCGACGTATACCTGTTGTCCTCCTCTCGCTCGATCGCCTCCATTTTAAATCCAGCCTGTACATGTACGTCCGTACATGCATGCGTTTGAAAGATCAGAACTGAAGTGCTGCAAGATCTCACTTGATCAAAAATTGAAGAAGTGGTGTAGGCTAAAGGCCGTTTCTTATCTGTATATCCTGGATTTTAACTGTAAGTTTGATGCAAAGACTAAGACTAGATCGAACGTTAGACTACATGTAGGTCTGTCGAACACAATTAAGTTTCATGACTCTAGCGTCTTAATCTAGTAACTGTGATCCAGCATGTCTAGAGTATGATGATAATTAGATCTAGTGTCTACTAAAAACATTACTGTTATTGTAACAATTAACACTATTATTTTTCTTGACATTATCACTATTAACTATTAATGAATGAGTCTATATGGTCATCATCATCATGATAAATTGATCTTAACCACAGTTCCACTCCTTCTTTTTTCTCTCTCTTAATAAAAGTGAAAGGGGTGAAATGTCTTATGAATATTTTTTTTAATTTTTGTGTTCAATGTTTGGTTAATTTTTTTAATCCAACAGGCAGGAGAGAACAACAGAACTTTACATTTATTGTCAAATTCTTTTTATCATTTAGAGGGCATTAGGAATCAATACTACAGCAGAGAAACTACCAAGATTGAGTGTGCTTCATCAAGATTAGTTTCAGAAAAATTGTTAATAGAGAATGAAGAAGTTTGAACTGCTCTGCATTGCAGTTGAGCATAGATTTGAGGATGATGAGGCCTCAAAAGCTCTGATAGGTGCCATCAAATCAGCTTCACACTGCAAAGAGAAACAGAGAATTTATGGACCTATTAATTTGTTCAGTCATTTTTGACTGTGTAAATATACATTTCCTGCTGTGGACTCTGTGTATGATTTTGTGTGGAGAGCCAAAGATGAACCTGGGCTGGCAATACATGAATATACTATGATAGAATTGTAGAATTGTGGGAAAAAAGGTAAAACTGACATCAGAGATTGTGTACTGGGGATTATGGCAGTCAGAGGAACATGCGGATGACACTCTGCGAAAACTGAAGACAAAAACTGAAAAAATGTCAAAGCCCAGTTGAAATTTAGGCAGGATGTCTTGAAACAAAAGCCGCCAGTTGGACTGAAGGATATGTACTTCTTTTCAAGGAAAGAAGGCAGTCGGTGAGTCATGCTGGACCACAATCATTTAGCAGACAATTTGAAAAAACTGATAAGGCACTCCTTCAGCAGGGATTCTGGAAGTTTCTCTGAAGAAGACACCAGCATTCCTATCATCTTGCAAAAGAGAGTGAGGCACACATTTGTGAAGGAAGAAGAAGGCATAAATATCTCAAGGAAGTTAGAAGAGGAGCGGATAGAGGAAGGAATTGCTAAGAAGGCAAGAGAGGCAGAAATGGATACAAGACAGAAGAATAAGGACAGTAACTCAGGATCTAGTACCCCTCTTCCAGTACTTTCGTTGGAATGTTTGTATGAATCACTATCTTTATATCCAGGAGACTATTTCTCTAACTTTTATACTGACGACCAACAACCAACCCCAGATACTGACGACCAACAACCAACCTCAGATATTGACAACCAACAACCAACCCCAGAAATTGACAACCAACAACCAACCCCAGATACTGACAACCAACAACTAACCCCATACACTGACAACCAACAACCAACCCCAGACACTGACAACCAACAACCAACCCCCAACCCCAGATACTGACAACCAACAACCAAACCCAGATACTGACAACCAACAACCAACCCCAGATACTGACAACCAACAACCAACCCCAGATACTGACAACCAACAACCAACCCCAGATACTGACAACCAACAACCAACCCCAGATACCGACAACCAACAACCAACCCCAGATACCGACGATCAACAACCTACCCCGGATACAACTGATGACCGACAACCTACCCCAACTGACCCAAGACCAACCCCAGATCTAGAGGAAGTAACGATTAGTTTAAACAAAAAGTAGGTTTCAAAAGGGCCATGCAAGAGCTGGTGGAGGCTGGTGTCAATATTGGCACAGTCGCAACTGACAGACACGTTGGGATTAGAAAAGTGATGAGAGAAGAGTACCCTGATGTTGAACATCAATTTGATGTTTGGCATGTCTGCAAATCGGTCAAAAAGAAGTTGCTGGCCAAAAGCAAACGAAAAGAAAATTCTGAACTTGCCCAATGGATAAGAGCCATTACAAATCATTTGTGGTAGTCAGCCTCAAATTGCAATGGAGATGAAGAGCTTCTCATCGAGATGTGGCAGTCCATCACACATCATGTGTGTAATGTCCATTCATGGAATTCTGGAGATAACTTTCATGAATTAGTTTAAACAAAAAGTAGGTTTCAAAAGGGCCATGCAAGAGCTGGTGGAGGCTGGTGTCAATATTGGCACAGTCGCAACTGACAGACACGTTGGGATTAGAAAAGTGATGAGAGAAGAGTACCCTGATGTTGAACATCAATTTGATGTTTGGCATGTCTGCAAATCGGTCAAAAGAAGTTGCTGGCCAAAAGCAAACGAAAAGAAAATTCTGAACTTGCCCAATGGATAAGAGCCATTACAAATCATTTGTGGTAGTCAGCCTCAAATTGCAATGGAGATGAAGAGCTTCTCATCGAGATGTGGCAGTCCATCACACATCATGTGTGTAATGTCCATTCATGGAATTCTGGAGATAACTTTTATGAATGTGCCCATGAACCCCTTCCACCTGATGAAGTGAGAATCACACGTTGGTTAACACCAGGTTCTCCAGCACGAGGCAGTTCAAGAGGTCTTGTTCGACAGGAATCTTGTGAAAGATATTCGTCAAAACAAAACAAAATCACATTGTCACCCAGAATTACGTAACAAAATCAAGCCCTGTAGAGAAAAATTGTTCTGTATGTTTATGGGTTTAAACAAGTAATTTACCAAAAACAAAAGTAAAAAGTACATGCCATGTTAAACTGATGTCCTGCACTGACACTCCCTCCCCGAAGTTTCATTTGTTACCCTTAATACATGGAATTTTTTTCTTTTTCTTTTTTTTCTTCCCTTCTATTTCTTAGATTCTTCTGCCTGTTTAATCCTATACCAACCAAAGGAATAATACTTCGCAACTTTTTCTGTTGTTATCTTGCAGATTATGTTAGATATATCTCTTATGAGACAGGTCCTTCAGTTGGTGGCCAACAAGAGGAAGATCTCGTCAGAACTTCAAGAACTACAGCCCCGACCAGCACGATGTGCCAACTATGAACACCCTGACAAGAAGGAGACCATTTCAGCATATGAACAGCATCATCACTTTGCTCCAGTGTCTAGAGTGTACACTGAGCGGCATGTCACTTTCCCTCATGTTGATGCAAATCGTAGGACAGATCAAACATTTGAGAATCAGGACAACAAGGAACACCATCGTGACACTAGTCGCTTGCTTCAAATTGGTTTGGTTATGGCCTCTCAGTTTCCATTAGACTACATGCATCTGATTTGTTTAGGAGTTGTAAGAAAGTTGTTCCTTGTGGATGCGAGGTCCACTGAATGTCAGACTAGGACAAAGAGTTGTAAAAGCAATATCAGATGAAATTATTAATTGCAAATCATTTGTACTTAATACATACCTGCCAACCTTTGAAGACTAAAAATAGCAAATCATGGCTGCTCCACTGCGAAATCTATGTGCTGAACGCAATCGCTGTTGACAAAAACATGAGGAACATGATTCTTTTATTTATAAGTGTACCTCTTTACCTTACTTTAAACAGCAATGGCAAGAATCTATTGGACAGATGCGGAGACCCTTCAGCTCATAGCGATCTGGTCCGAGGCCAGAATCCAGGCCGAGCTGGATGGTCTGGGGAACCAGCGCAACATTCACGTTTATAGAGAAATGAGTGAGAGGCTTAGAGTTAAGGAAATGGATAAGACACCGGAGGCCTGCAGGGCAAAAATTGAAAAACTTAAACAAAATTACAGGAAGGCAATTACAGCAATGGGAAAAAGTGGAGCTGGCCGGAAAACATGCAAATTTTTTGAAGAGTTGGATGCATTTTTAGGAAGTAGGCCAGAAATGAATCCAGTACATGTAACTCACGTGGGAGCGCAGATGGATGAAAGCAACACAAGTGAAGAAAGTAAGTTCTTTGTAGATTTTTTGTTTTTAGGGAAAGATATCACACTTTTCCCAAATATTTTAACTATGGATGAACATGTTTCGTGGGTTATCATGCACGCAGTTGATCGGCCAACTCCAAATAAATGTGATATTGTCCGATATTCCACATTTGTTGCTAGCCTTCAAATGGTTATGGCAACACGCTTCTCGACTGACACGGCTCCTCGAAGCACAGTGTCTCGGTCTCTCCAGGCTTCGTCGAAGTTTGCGACATATAAACTTAAATGTTGCTTTACTCATTCTGAAATTCTCCTTCCAGTCCAGGTCGGTGAAGCTATTCAGTACTACATTCCAAAAGCCATCACTACGAGGCTTCGACCACAACCCACGATCGATCACTGTCCCCATTATCAAAACCATCAGGCTCTGAATTACCCGACGACGACGCTCAAAAAGCAACCTTTTAAACTTTCGTCGTCTCTTCTGGGAGCTCGCTTCTATCCACTGTTGTATATATCTAAAGTTACCGGTACATCCATAATCCTGCTGCGATCCTGCTGTGATCACGTCCACAAACACAGTTAAAATACAAGAGTCTAGTTAAATCAAATTAGAAATACATGCACAATGTAACTACAACGCCATGAAATAAACGTAGGCCGGCTAGCATATACATGTAGGTACAGCGATATCGAGCTCTCAACTACGGGTTCGTAATAGCGCGCGAAATCTTTGACCGCTCTGACCTCATGACGTCACGCGTCATGGCAACAGGACCTCTCAAAAAAGGGGGTGCTACGATAGACCGCACTGTGGTGTGAATCCGGTGAATTCCAATGGGCGGACCGTGGATCGCGCTATCGTAGCGCGACCCACGGTCCGCCCACGGTCCCCCCTTGCAGTGTGAACAGCCTCATGGTTAGATCTTACAAAGCCTGTAGACCCAAGCCTCAGGCTTCAAGGAGGATTTAAACCAAATAAGAGTGTAAATGGTAGAACTGGTAGAAGGCCTGTAGTCATGCATTCTAGACAAGTGCAGACTTTAGTGTGTCAATTGAGAACCCCACCAAATGCTTTGAAAGATAAGTTGGTTATAGTGGAAGGAAACCATGTTGATGTGAAGCTAGGAAATGGATATGATTATACTGTAGGCTAAAAATAGGCTTGGGAAGAAGTTAAGTAGACTGCCCCTATATAGGCCTACTTCAGGAAAACGAACCACCATCGAAGCTCAGGCTAGAATAATGAGTTAACATCTTCAGCTGATATAATAGTTGACAGCTTATTATTCAATCTAAAACGCTACAAGTGAAACCAAGAGTGAGAATGTTGTATTGATGGAGAGAAACTGGTGTGATGATTCTATGCTTTTTTACTACACTGGATGGTGATACAGAGATTGTGTGATTTACATTACATTACCTGCAGTGGGTGCATGATTTCATGCACAAGTTAGGCGTTACTGGATTGACATTCACGTGGCTCTAATCATTGGCAAATAATCTTCTTTAATTTTGACTTAATGTATCTACTTCATTCTGGTATTAAACAATGAAATAATTACCCCAAGTGAGACAAAGTGTGTATACCCTGATTGTAAAACAACCCTTAATGCACATCAAACAATAACTGCACTGACAGTAAAGCAAGGTGGGGGTAGCGCAAAATCTATCGAACGACTACATTCACGAGGTGTCAGTATTGCATATGAAACTGTTTTACATAAGCAGCAGACTTATGGTAAAGACTATGACCAAACTGTTCTTCAATGGAAGAAAAAGTTAGAAGAATACAAGTCTGAAAAGGAACTTCAAGAAAAGATTTGAGGTGAGGATAGTGGTGCACAACATGATCTCGAAGAACTGAGCAAAAGTTCATGTACATGTACATGTAGGCATCCAGGATATATGCTTTATAATGGGGATAATGTGGACCTGCGTATACAGCCAAGACAATCAACTATGACGGACAAAACCAAAGATCTTCACCACTACCACTTGCTTGCAGTTGAAATTAGAATAGTAGACTACAATCTCTCAAGTGAAACACCACCTCCAGCAGACATCAGGAAGGTTCCATTGACAACATTCTTACCCTCATTGGAAGACAAGGAGCACCTCAGGAATGAGTGGGCCACATTAATTGGCCATTGCATTGCCAGGAACATTCCCTCCTCGAAAATAGAGCAGAAATTCTTAGAGAGTGGGCATACTCAAATGAAAGTAGATTCCATGCACAATGCCATAGAACAGGTCAAACGGAAAGTACCCATCTACCATCAAGATCAATGAGCAACTCTTGCACCTGCAGCCAGAAGATCACAACCATACCAAGTTCAAGTACAATGAATTTCTTGACCTTATATCTCTTGCAGCTAACATCATACCTAACACTTCAAAGGATGTAGCTGGAGAAAAGGTGTCTTGGATCATCTCGTCTATGAGAAGGAACAGCCCCACATTGTAAAGTTTCGTTATAGCTACAGTGACGAGCTGAGGGAGCCCTAAATGTTGCCATTGTATAGAACATTTCATCAGTGAGTGATTTTCAGAGCTGTATTACATGCCACAAATATTGTGACGTGTTAAAAAATTAATTATCTTACGGTACGATTCACGTCTGGAGCTACACTGTACACCATTATCCCGATCAACATGATTCTACAACAAAAAGGAAGTCAAATTTTTCAGACCGGGAGAGGAGTATCCTAATCGACGAGTACAGGAATCAATTGCATGTTCTGCGGCCCAAACTTGGAGCAACTATAAAATTTCATGATAAAGAGGGTGATGGAAGAAAATAACTGCTCAGCTAAACGCTATGGGGGACGGCTGTATGATCCAAGCAACAGATCCAAGCAACTGTCCCCCAAGGGAAAATCAATTTAATATAAGGGTCGCCTTGCAGAATATGAATTGAGCATGCAAGATTTCAGGGGTTCTGAAATGGGGGAACTCTCTGTCGGGGAGTTGTACGAGTGCCCCAAAGTTAAGATATTGAGGTTATATCTCTGCACAAAAAAGATAGAGGGGCGTTCAACGGCAGAAAATTATGTATCAGACACTGAAAGTGACGAGGAAGTTCACTTGTATAAAGTCGTCCACATGCCCAACGAGCAACCTCAACTCAAAGATACACTATCTAGAAAGTTCACCACGCTTACCCATCAATGTGGGAACTGCAAAATTATCTACCAGCGTGGCCCTCTTCAGAGGACGATACCTCAGCTTCAGCTCCATAATAAAGAAGCGTCCACTTAGTGTTAAAATGTGTCTGCTTTAAAAAATATTGGCCAAAGACAAGGTATATACAGGAAGTACCTCTTGCCCCACCAGCACTGCCTCTACTTCCTACTGCCCCACTTGCCCTAGCCCTGCCCGCTCCTGCCCCTTCAGCTCCTGTCCAACCCGCTTCTGTCCCTCCAGCAAAACCAATCAAAAAACAACTAAAGCAGACAAGGTTTTAGAAATGGAGGCAAGGGCAGAGGTACAAAAAGAACTGTGTCGGCAAATGATGGCTGAATCTGAATTTGTATGAATCATAACATTTTGTATGAAAATTGACAACTCGATCTGACTAAAACATATACATGTATATACATATACGTGTCTATGGGATGGTAGCTCAAAGCAAGTCCAATCAGATAGTCATGATATATCTTCGGCAAATATTTCTGCTTCTCGTTTCAAACATTATTATTTTTTTATTGTTTTCTTCTTCCAGATTAACCCATGACAATGTCCAGGACATGCCGAAGTACATTCTATTTGAACAAAACCTGTTTGAGATCTTCAGGATTTTTCGTAAATGTTCTGGGCCATGCAACCTGGAGAAGTTTAGGCCCAAATTATTTGGGTCGCAAGTTAAGATTGTGGCAACCTGCCAGTGTTGTGGCTATGAACATGTGTGGCACAGCTAGCCAAAGATTGCCAACTTTTATGCTGGAAACATGTTGTTGGCAGCAGCAATTCTGTTTGTGGGGGGCAAGCCCAACCCAAGCCCTCAAGGTCATGAACTATTTAAATCTAATGGCGATATCTAACAGCTGCTTATTAGATCACCACAGAGCTTCCTGTGGCCTCTGATTGAGAAGGTATGGGAGAGAGGCAGACTTGAAGGCTGCAGGAGTTGGCTCCTTCTCCAATAGTCTTGGGAGTTGAAGGAAGGGCAGACAGCCCTAGCCATATAGACTATAAGTACAGGAAACGTGCAATTATAATGTCCACGACATGTCAAAGTACATCGTATTCGAACAAAACCTTTTTTTTCAATTCAATTCAAGTGAACATTTATTTTCTTCCATTCAATTTTACAACATATTTGACATCTGTTCAAACAATACAATTTATAATAGGAACATAAATATAATTCATGAACTTGTATTATCTTCAGGATTTGTTGTAAATGTTCTAGGCCATGCAACCTGGAGAAGTTTAGGCCCAGTGTGGCTATGAACATGTGTGGCACGGCTAGCCAAAGATTAGCAACTTTTATGCTGGCAACATGTTGTTGGCAGCAGCAATTCTGTTTGCGGGGGCAAGCCCCACCCGAGTCCTCAAGGTCATGAACTATTTAAATCTAATGGCAATATCTAACAGCTGCTTCTTAGATCACCAGGAGTTTTCTGTGGCCTTTTAGACTATAAGTACATGTAACATGCAATTATATTTTTTTATATTCTTAGCTTTAGAAATCTAGCCATCTCATTGGTCTAAATTGGAGTCTTGATTTTAAGCCATGCCCCGCCTATCAGTCAATAGTCTTTTAAATAGTCTTGTAATTTGTGCCCTCATCCTACGATCCCCATTGGTTTACGTGTTAAAATTGTCTTTGTGCGAGCGCGGACACCATACATTTGTGTGTGCGATTTAGTGAAATGAGATCACAAATAACCCAGAGATTTTTCCACTGACATGCAACATCACTGCAACTACAAGTAGCAATGCCCATGTTTCGAGTCAGCAGGTCATGACCCTACATTTAACATCCATAATTGCACTGTGAACATCTGCAACAAGTAGTTGAGACTCTCGCAGACTATGTAAATATGTTGCGTTTTATGGAGTTTTATGGAGTTTTACAGAGTTTTATGACAAAAGTTACTGTTCGAGTTAACTATTTATTAGTAAAGAAAAAGAAGGAAGACTTTCCGTTAGAGAGGTGTGAGGAAAATGAAGAGTACTTGAATTGGTTGAAGAGAAGGAATAACTGGACATCTAATACTATACAAAAATGAGGTCATCAAATTGTTTGGATGTGCGATTCAGCGAGAGATTGTCAATGAAGTCCAAGCTGGTGGCTTTTTCAGTATCATCGCAGATGGGACAACAGACGTGAGCGCGTGAGAGTGATTGTGAAGTGGTCACATAAAGCTAATAGATGTAGAAAAATTAAATTTCTTAAATTGGCAAGGAAACCATGGATAAATGGGATAATTTGGATATATGCAAATTATGGTTAGACGATATTGGGCAGGAAGGTCAGCTTGCTACAACTTCTGTACACTATTTAATCTTTACAAAGATCAATCACTCAGACATACCTTGACATAATGACTTACAAAAAGAAAGAAAGAAGGAGAAGAAGAAGATATATCTCAGCACCCCGGTGAAAAAAATCGTTCCCAGGGCCCTGGGAAGACAACATCCCTGAAATTATCGGTGCATTGACTGCTTTTGGTGCCTACATGTACATGTACTTCAGAGAAGAAGTTGACAAGGTCATATCGACCATGCCAACTGATCAGGTAAGGATATATGTCACCTATAAGCTGTGAGCATTGGTGAATAACAAAACATAAATAATCACATACATGTATGACCACTGTGCATGGGACAATGCATGTGTAGAGTGTGAACTTGACACTATAGACCGTGACGACTGCAGTGAGTGCAGCCATGGATTCCGTCATGGAAGGCTTGAAGAAATGGACTCCTCCTCCTCCTCCTACTTCGTCAGCTGAATCCGCCCAGACCAACGTCTTAAGATTTGAGGTAGACCGCCTTGAGCAATATGGCCGTCGCGAGAACATCAAGATCTATTGCTTGCCTGAGACAGCTGGGGGAGAGCACGTCCGAGGAGGTGGTGAAGCTGGGGAGGGAGATAGGCGTGGACATGATGAGGGGGGACATCAGTGTCTCGCACCGTCTACCGGGTGGGAGATCTGGAAAGCCAGCGCCAATCTTGGCCAAGTACGTGCAGAGGGAGAAGAGGACGGAGTACATGGAAAAAAGCGGCGTCTGAGGGAGACGGGGACATCTTCATTGCTGAAGATCTGACTTCGCTCCGAGCTAAGATGCTGAGGAAGGTGAGAGAAGACCAGGAAAATATCAGCAAGGTTTGGACCATCGACGGCAAAATCTTTTGCGTACTGAATGGCGGTTCGAAGGTGTCCATCGACACGCCTGATGACCTGCTGAAGATCGGGTGGTCCGAGGATCGCCTTCCTTTATCGGGTCTGTTCTTGATTTGGTAGGGATACGTCGGCCCGGTGAATTCGTTGACGAAGTATGCTAATTTTCTAAGTTTAAACGTTTGCGGGTTAAGAAGAAAGTATAATGATGGAATATTAGAACAGTACATTAAGGATTTTCATATTTTATGTTTAAGTAAAACTAAAGCTGACAATATTCATGAATCTTTTTTACCAGATGGCTTCAAATACCTGTTTAAAGACAAACCAAGTCGAAGCAACTTTCTATTTGGTGGTGTTCATGGAATTGGTGTTCTACTAAGAAAAGAAATATTCAATTTTGTGTCAATCATTAAACAGGTCAAATTTGAAAAAGCATTTTGGTTCAAGATCAGCTATAGGTCATTTGGATTTTCCTTTATACTTGTCGCTGTTTACATTTCTCCTGAAAATTCTAAATATTTATTTCAACGAGTCCATGTATGATGAAATTGCTTCCGATTTGCTCATAAAAATTGTACCTAATATGCCATATTGCCTTTTTCACTTCATGTTTTGTACATGTACTGTACATAAATTGCAAAAAGAGCCATGTGTTCATGCCCTTCACCCGCTGCCTAACCTGGGTATGGTTAACCAACTACCAATGGACAAAAAATTATGCTGGATGAACTCCTCAATATTGATGTTCTTGTCATCTGTTTTTTTATGTACACAGAAGGCAGCACTCCTCTGTCAAGTTCAAGTGTCCTGAACTGCTCTACTAGTTCTTCAGAAAATGATCCGGGGGAACTGCTCTAATTGCACAGATGAGGCAAGCATCCCATGGCATGAAATGCCTCCACAGCTGATGACAGCGCTTAAGACTGGTAGGCGACCATCACCATGTATGCGAAAGGAAATGGTTCGCAGCATAGTATCAGATCTGTATATATTATAAGCCCAACCAGTCTCTCCCTAGAACCAAAGTTTTGCAGGAACTAGCTCAAGAAGCTGTTTGCAAGTATCCAAAATCGTTCACAGACGAAGTTGATGGAATGAAGATTGGAAAAGGATATGAAAGACTATGACGAGTTTGTCGAAATTGGTGTACATGACCACATCGAGGGACCATCAAAGATTCGGGTGAACCAGCTGCTCCCTGTTCAATTCAGTTCTGACATGTTGGAGTTTGGAGGATTGTGAGTATTTTGTGTAAACTAGTCTGAATTTTAGGAAGTATGGGCAATTCCACCCAAAAATAGCTTGCACAATTTTTAAATCGTGTACAGACAATGTGTCACGTCAGAAGCCCACTGGACTGAAAAGAAACACTACCGATGCCAATGGTCCTGACACCATTGGGAACAAGAAGAGAGAAGCCTATGAATGCATAAATCGCATGCTTCGATCGTCACTGTGGACAGTGTGGAGTTCACCGTGTCCAGGACCATCTTGCATGCATCTTAGAAGCTCAGAATATTCACTGGTACTGGTGGCAGCAGGGAGAAGTAGGAGGACTAATCAGAACAACCAAGGTGGAGAAAAACGGAACCGGCAACGATCTCGTGAAGGAGCTGTGCAAGGAGCTTGATCCCTTCAGCTACCATCTCTTTAATGCGAGGTAGCAGAATGAACAATACAAGTCCATAACTGCAGTTATGCCTCCTCACAATGTTATGTTCATGGATTTTGGGGAAAACTACACTTGCGGGGCCCAGGATTCCTCCCAAGGCTACCACTGGAATAATACCCAATGCACAATGCATCCCATCGTGGCAACTTACAACTGTCCTCACCCACACTGCACCAAAATTGTCAACGACTCAATCATCTTTGTCAGTGACGATCTCAAACATAACCAGCATGCAGTGCAACATTTCACAAAGAAGGCAACAGAACTACTTAAGGAAGACGGCATCAAAGTAAACAAGATCATCCTATTCTTAGAAGAATCAAATAAATTGATTAAAATAAATTTCACGGATTGTTTGTATGGGTATGAGGACTTCGGAGTACCAATTGAAAAGCACTTCTTCGGGTCATGGCACGGAAAAGGTCCATGTGATCAAGAGATAGGTGTTGTAAAAAAATCAATCAACATGGCTGTGGTGGCTCGGCAGGCCAATATCTCTACTCCTTTGGAGTTCCATGAAGTGTGCAAGAGCAGACTCACGCAGCGAAGGCACGGTGAGGGCCATGTTCACATGAAGAGAAAGTTCCTATATGTAAAGAAAGGGGATGTGGAAAGGAACAGGCCATCATGCACAAATGTGAAACCAGTGAAAAACACTCCAAAAATCGCACTGTGTTAGAGCGTTACATGCCATGTGCATAGAAGTCGGTCAGGGAGAAGATTAACCCTCATCTTCTCCGCACACAGTTCAAAATAGATTTTGTTTTGAGGAATAGATTTTTTGTGGCAGGCTGTATTACAAGATCTTTCATAGAGCAAATAGTGCAGCTGGTGGTCCTGATACGATTGCTACGATTGATGAAAAATCATTGCCGGGTACAATGATGAAGCTGGTTCAACATGTGCGAAAATGGCAAAAACCACCAATGATGAGCTGATATTAGCACTATAGCAGTATGTACCCCAATGATGAAGCGCATCCATACTATAGCTTCACTGTTCCAAGAGCTTTTGTGCATGCGTTTTGTAATAACAGAGAATCAAAAACTATGAACGTAGTAGTTTAATGTTACAGCCTATGGATTGTTCGTGCATAAGCCTTTTTGTACACAAAAAAGCAAGAGATACAAATTCTGGGGCTACCCAAAAGGTATAAATAGGGGTCCCTTTCGTGAAAATAATTGACTTTTTTAATAGTCAGCTCTCTTCCACACTGGTAGAAAAAAATGTAGAGGACACTCGTGGGAGTACAGTACAGAACAGATAGTTACAGTCCATTACAGTTTTTATTAGATTATTTCATGAGTACATCATCTCATTGGCATTATAATTTATAATAGGAGCGTCCATTCAGGGATTTCAGTGAGATGGTGATAGTTTTGACAATGATGTCTTGTCACAGTTACGGTTGATTTGAATTTAATTCTTTGTATCCTTGTCTGTACATGTATATGTATTTGGATGATGGTTGTAGCAGGAAGGATTTCGTGATGGGTGGTGTCTTTGTCTGTGTATGTGTCCGAGTTTGGATAATGATGATGGTGTTGATGAGTTTTATGTATCACGATTGTGCTGATGATGTGAGATGGGTACGGTGTTGCAATAGCATGTTGGAGACCTATTGAAAAGAAGACATTTCTGACATCTTGAAGAAGCCCTTGGCAACTACATGAAAGTCCAATTAGATTTGCACTCATCAAATGACAATGATGCAATCAAACCAGGGCTCAAATTGGGCACTACTTGCTTAAGTCCTCAAGCAAGATTATGAAAGGCTCGAATCTAATTGAGTAGGAGGATGGTGATTTACAAGCAGCAGAGATAAATAAGTATGTCTCGATCTTGAAACTTCATTACTGCACAATATTTGGTGATGGAACATACATGTATACTATATATGCAGTTCAACAGGGCAAACAGACGAGATTGAGGTGCCCAGAGTCCACTCCAGATGAGGACTATATCCATAATTTATGTGAAGAAGGGAGTTACAAAAGCAGGCGGTGGAATTGATTTGCAATAGAGCAGCAGAAAATGATCTCTCAGATATATCATACTAACAAATAAGAACTTTATTTTTCTTTACTTGATCCATACGTATAACCTAGCACATGGAGGCTAACACCTATGCACCCAAGAAGCAAACAAATATTTTGACTCGATAACAAAATTTGGGAGGCTTTTAGGGGGGAGTAGGGCGATCCCACTTTCCTGAGATACCGGTGTCAGATATATATTCATACTATCCTTGACAACGTGGAAGATGGGCCTCAACAAGCTAATACTCAAAAGTGAAACCATTAACAGAAGCAGGATTGCTGGTAGCTTTTATGGAAATTTTTTTTTTAAAGCTTCAAACAGTGAATTAATACAGAAAGATTATATGGTTGTAAGGACAAGATTCTTTTTTTAAACTGATATCACATTCACAAACTAAGGTACATGAACGAACTCAATTCTTTTAGTCAACAATGTGGCCTGTTTGGTTACTTAAACTGCACATCGAGTACTGTCACCATGATTCTTTTTTTTTTTTACATATCACATATTTTTGCAATTTCAATATTCAGAACATACACTAAGGCTGCGACGAGTAGTCGAATACCCGAATACTCGCACTCTTGACAGCTACTCGAGTACGATTTCTCGTACTCGAATACTCGGCCGCCATTTTTTTTTTGGGGGCTATTTTTCAGGGTTTTACAACCATCTCTGTGTCTCAACATAATGCGAATAAAGAATACTATTTAAAGCTAACCTACCTTCCTAATTTCAAGGGAAGAGATTTAATAAAAAGTGTCGATTTATTACGCAGGAGATCTTTTCTGAGCAAGGTAGCTAGGCCTCCAAAGCGCTGACATAATTCCCTTCGGTAACAATGGCTGCGCGAGTCCAAAGGCCGCATTGCAACATAATCCTTTTCTTCGGTAGCAATGGCTGCGCGAGTCTAAAGTCCGCTTGCGACATAATCCTTTTCTTCGGTGACAATGTCTGCCCTAGTCCAAAGTCCGCATTGCGACATAATCATTTTCTTCGGTAACAATGGCTGCGCGAGTCCTAAGTCCGCATTGCGACATAATCCTTTTCTTCGGTGATAGGGGCGCGCAAGTCCAAAGTCCGCATTCCGACATAATTCTTTTCTTCGGTGACATAGATTCTAGTCTTTCTAGATCTAGACTAGATCTAGACTTCGAAAAAACAGTCGGGACTGTACCGATTCAGGCTTATTTGTGTGAGTAAAATCACCAAAATAAAGGCTAGCTAGGTATTAAGTTTTATTTTTAAATATTAAAAAAAAAAAAAAAAAAACATGGCGTCTGAGTATTCGAGTATTCGCGGGCAAGGCTGGGAGTGTACTCGAGTACCTCATTACACGGTTATGCACAGCCCTAACATATACATGTACATGTATGTATCCAGTATTTCTTATTAATTAGTTTAGGAGTTATAATCCAAGATGAACATAAAAAAAGCTTATAGATGTACATACATAATATGATGAGTATTTTTTAGTCATTTAAATTCATAAACTTTCTGATTTTCACATGACACATGTATGCAGCACAATCATTTTCAATTGAAAGAACATAAACAACAACAAATAAATAACAAATTAAGTACGAAAGAAACATACACACACACTCTGTCAAACATCTCAAATATCAGTTGAACAGATTCACAGTACTGCTTCCTTGAGTACCACGTACTGCAAAAAGTCAACACATTATTCTACTCGATCCATATGGATTGGAAATGAATGTCACACACCACATACACACACACCATCTCCAACAGGTCAAAGGTGCATGGATACGAGGTAAATGGCCTCAGGGCTGACTTGGTCTAGGTGGAAATTGTTGCTGAATTGTCCAAGAGAGCTGATTTGATCGCAAATACTTGGGTCAATTTTCATACTACATACGTCTTTTTGAACACCCAAATTAAGATTTCATGATGAGAATATCTAAAACAGTCACTCAAAATGAAATGTTGACAATTTTGAGGTGTGAAATTCTATATAACATGAAAATCATGGCTATTCAATGGCCCGGTGTGTGGTCTGCAAGTCCCCTCAAGAAAACCAATCGCCATGTGAGGCTAAGTTGGCCCTATTGAGGACTTAGCTCGACCTGAAGTTGCATCTTGGATCGTTCAAAGTGCTTACGTGGCCTGTGATTCCAGTCAGGTTGAGGTAGGCCTGCATAATATCCTGGATGAGATGTTTCATGATGGGGCCATCTTGAGATGAGCGTTGTAGATTTGTCCCAACGTGTGTTGTATCCTGGCTATCACCATGTCAACCGCCTCCAGCCATGAGCTTGATCCTTGTCTCTTCACCGTTCTGTAATGGGCAAGCAATGAATAATATAGTCAACTTTAAATTGCATTGTTTGGGACTATTTTTGGGGACTTCTGTTAAAATAAATCACACTAACTGATGCTTGACTGCACAGTAATTTTTGATATCATTAAAGCTCACTTTCATATTTCATAAGTTTTGTATAACTTAAAAAAAAAGTGTTTAAAAAAATAAAATAGGAAAGAAAAGAAGGAAAAAAAAGTATATAGTTTAGATCAATCACCTAAATATTTCTGTGAAGACAATTCCTTAGATCCTGCTTTTTAAGTGGCTTTAGAATAAATCAGTCTTTGATTTCATTGCCCCAAATATAGTGGAAAATTAATATTCACAGAGCACTTATGAACTAGTGGGTGTAAACCAGACAGAGCAGTCTAGCTACATGTAACTGAACTGCAGAGTTCTAGTGCTTGAGGGCGAAAGTGACATTTGGGTGTCGCTTGCCTCTCGTCTTGGCACGATGCTATTATTGCATTCAGCTTCATATTGCTACATCCCGAGGGGGGAAGCAGCAGATGCAGGAAATAGACGAGCTTGTCCAATTCTCTCTCACAACATTTGTGTCCTTTTCTGCCATCTCTCTTTTCATCGTCACTTGAACTCAATAACTGCCTCTCCTCTCACTTTCTCTTTTTAAATAATTCCACCCTCATATTATTTTTCCACACACATGCTCTATCTTATCTCTCTTTCTCTTTCTTCTCCCTTTTCTTTCCGATCTTTCTCTCTTCCTCTTTATTCATTTCTTTCTAGGCTCACATAATTCACATTATTTCTCTCTATTTTGTTTCTTCTTCATTTGAAGTTTTTTTCTTTTCCTGAAAATAGATACTTGCATCTACACCATCATCTCATGAGCTCCTTCTGTCTAAATATTTCAATATTTCACTACAATTCCCCCCAGCTTTATCTCTCTTCCTTTATCCCTGGTCTCTCTTATTCTGCCCCACAAAATGTGCACCCTCGCCTGATTTTATTTATCATCTCTCTTGAATTTTAGAAATCTGTCTCCCTCCCCCCCCCTCTCTCTCTCTCTCTCTCTCTCTCTGTGTCTCCCTCCTCTCCCTCTCTCTCTGTGTCTCTCTCTGTCTCCCTCTTTCTCCGTCTGTCTACATGCAAGTTCCTATTCTGCATCTCTCTTTAGAACTACATGTATTTACATCCCCTTCAATTCAATACAGTGTACATTGTCTCCATACAGATGTATCTGCCTTCAGGCCAAATATCAAGAAAAATTACATTTTTAATGTAAATATGTATTTATAATCATAATTATACTTATGGGACATCAAGTGACCAAATATCTTAGGCTTGCTCATAAAACGAATATCTTTCTAACCAACCTTATAAGACTCCTCATGACATGGTCAACCATTTCCAGGTTCTTGTCCAAGATCAGCTCCCTCAAGTACTGAACGATGAAGCCTATATCTTCATCCATTGGGTCTACAACAGAAATCAAAGACAATTTATCAACATTAACGATGAGACCAGTTTATGTATATTATCTTTGAGTAACAATGACACCAGAAACAAAAATATACCCAGGATGTATGGAAATAAAGCCCACAAAAAAACTTAGTGGCAGCTCTATAAGATACTAATACCCTCCTTTCACACCAAAGAAAACAACACCAGACTGGCAATCGAGAGAACAAGAAATGAAATAACCCTAAATGGTCAAAAGTTGATTGACTGTGAGTCAATGAGTGTGACTGTAGAATCATACATTGCTCACCTTTTTTTTGGGGCTGGGAGCGGGGGAAAGGGGGTATTTAAGATTCATGACTGAAATGCTGTAATAAACTCATAAATTAGGGGTGCGAAAATCCGCGGATAAACTCATACCTTCCATGTTCAGGATGAAAAAAACAAACACAAACATACTTTTTAAATCCAAACAGATTTTTGTCTTACCATCTGTTGATGCAATCCATTCCTTCAGGAGCACCTTCACATCCCACAGATTTATAGCACCACAAAGATTAACTTCTGGCTCTTCAATCTTTCTCTCCATTTCATCCTCCTCCTCCTCCTCCATTTTATTCCTCTCTTCTTGCAGATTGATCTCGTCATTCCTAAGGTGCTGAGGAATGCTGTTGCTAGGCAACAGTGCCTCCTGCCTCCCATCTGCAGATGAGAGTTTGGGTGGAGTCTGGTTTCGGGTGATGATTTGTTGGATGCCCATCTGCCATCTAGGTCTCTTGGGGTTGTTGGCTTTGCCGGAAGGACTTCCTTTCCTACAACGGTAAAGACAAACGGCATGTTCAATACAAATTGAATGCATCAAATTTATCACTTCAATTTTTTTATTTATCACAAATAGCACTTTCAACACTGTATAAATTGTTGATAACTACATGCAATTTTTAAGAAACACAAATATCTTATGATATACATATGAGAAATACAAGTTTAGAAGAGGCAATTAAATATTACTTGAAACAAATAACTTGAGAAATATTAGTATACTCACACCACTGAAAGAGCTGACATTTTGTTCTACAACACATGCGTCAGAGGCGATTGACCAGTCAAATTTCTACACTGATTGAACATTTATCTTTAACCCTATTCTAACTGGGCTATTTCAGACCAGGTTTTTAATGAGGGGTCAATTTGACCCCCTCCTAAGATCTCAGCCGTTTCACCGCTGATCGCCGCGAAAATTTGCGTGCATGTCAAGTGAAGTGTATAGAATACTATGGTAATTTCAATTTTTTGAAAAATTCACTCATTTGCATATTTATGGTAATTTATGCAAATCAGGTCATAACATTCACATTTTTACCCATAAATCATATATTATTCATATTTAAGCATTCTTTTTCACTACATATATTCGTTAGACCATTTGGAATAATAATATGACAAAAAAGTGGAAGAGCCAGGTTATTCCTTATGTTATCTCTTGTTTTGATAATTTCTTATGTATTTCATTGTTTTTTTAACTTATGTATTTTATTGTTTTTGTTGTTTTATTCCATTCCTAACTACAATTCATCTATTTTGACCCCAAAACAAACACCTAAACTTTGAACAAGACCAAATAACCAATGTTTTATCTCTTTTTAGGAAAAATGATATGTCCATATGTTTTGTACACAAATCACAAAAATGAGCGATTTTCGGGCTGACATGCAAAGACAAAGGTCACGTGACTTTGTAACTATACGTTCGATTTTCAAAAAAATTTTTTTAAAGATGCGTAAGACTCAAAAGAAAAAAGTCATGAAAGGAAAAATTTATATCTGCCGTGGTTCCGGAGTCGTCGCTAAATTACTACAGGGGGTCAAATTGACCCCCAGTTAACATAGGGTTAACCCTGACCCTATAGTGAACCCTAGCCCTAACTCTAAACCTAAAATCCAATTGCAAACCCAGTCCTAACCCTGTATCTTTTGATGATATAAATCCCATACAAAATTGTCATGAAAATCATTTTCTTGAAGGGCAATTAAAAATAAGCAAAACACCAATAAAACACGCATTTCTTTTTCGCTTCTGCACACCCCTCTAAGAGAATGTCAGTGCCATCGACACCACATTCTCTAACTGCTTCCAGAGCAAACAAATGTCCTTCACGATGAATCCCCTTACCTTGGTCTCCCCCTCTTCCTGATCTTGAATGGGCTCTTAGCTGGACTCTGTTTGGCAGGTGATGTGGTCTCGGGTCTAGTCTCCATCTTCCTTGTCTCTCTTTCAGGTTCAAGTTCAGGGTGAGCCGGTACCTCCTTTCCTCGGTAAGC
Source organism: Mesocentrotus franciscanus (assembly GCA_037976565.1). Taxonomy (NCBI): domain Eukaryota; kingdom Metazoa; phylum Echinodermata; class Echinoidea; order Camarodonta; family Strongylocentrotidae; genus Mesocentrotus; species Mesocentrotus franciscanus. The sequence continues at coordinate 21,575,095 of CP137682.1, forward strand.
AGATCTAAGTTCCTCTTGGAGATCAGCCGGTAGTGCCTCAAGGCATGATGGATCAATCTGAAGGGAAATTTGAAAGGCAACGTTGGTTAACATCCACAAAAGATTTTGAGAACATGAAACCAATGTATGTCAGGGAAAAATCGAAAATTTTCCAGATTCCCTTTTGGGTTCAGGTTCACAGTAAGCAAGTAGATGATTTCCTTGATAAGCTGATCTAGGCTCACCATTACCAATCATTCTGTGGTTGAGGAGTATAAAGAAAATTGGACTTAGAGTTGGACTTAGAATCTGTGTGGACCATATTCTATGCAAGCGCATACAGGTGGGCCGACTAGATTACTTACCGGTTGCTTTGATTTTAGTTTAGAATGTATTCAATCTTACAATAACTCTTACTAGAGGCACTATTTGAAGCTCACATTTTGTTTTATATAACATCTAAGTAGATCCCTGTCATTTGATTGGAGGATTGTTGGTCTCATGATATTCAATAAATAATCTATTGAAAGACTACGTCAATGAGCATGCATTTTTGGTTATAATAGCCGTGCAATTTTTGTTATATATACGACCCGTATTGTTTGGCGTAGTTGTGACGTTGCAATGCAGCACAACCTGTGACACGTACATTCACAAGCAGACGACCTGGGTCATCATGGTGGCTGGTATATATAAACAACAATGTTAGAGAAAACAAATAATGAATGTTTTTTATTCGTTTAATAGTGCGAATATTTTCATTCGTTGAAAGATAAATGCTCTATTGAACTCATAAACATTCATTATTTGTATAATATTCTACAGCACCATGGAACGAACCCCTAAAACCTTTGGTAAAATATTTTCATTGAATGGTAAACTTTAAAGCTCACCTGAGAGAAGGACGGAAGAGCTTCCACTAAACCTAATGATGATGTTCCCTGGTTAGGATCATCCTGCATCAGTTCTTCTAGGATACGAGGTGGCACCGACCCGACCACACCTTGGTCCCACCTACTTGAATCTGTGATGCCAGATGATGTGCTTGGTGCAGATGTGTCTTCACTGCAATAAGATGAACGGAGTCAGCTTCATATCAACAGGGATTATTTCAAAAAATAGTTTCAGGGACGAAAAATAATTAGGAGTAATTAACTGGACATAATTTTAAACATACAAGTACAACTGAAACGCACGCACAATTGTTGAGCCCAATAATGCCTCTGCAAAATGTAAAGAACCAATACAATGCTTCATACCAATGGGTTCTCTGTAAGTAACTAGTAAACAAATATCCTAAACATTTACAGAGACAATATGGATCTAAATGTCAGCTACAGCACAGCCTGGAAAGTGAATGCTGAAGATTTATTCTAGTACTATAATTTATAGTTTATAATCCAATTTCTGGACAACCAGAGATTTTGAATTTTTCAGCACCTTGAGAGTGCACTCATCAATCAACTACCATTAAACACAACGACAAAAATTAAAATAGATAGTGACACTCCATTTCCCTCATCTATTCTATAATACTTTATTTTGAGATGTGAATGAATTAGTCAGTCATGGAAGAGAAAGGGTGGCCAAGGTACAATATGCCCTTTTATCAGGGTACCTGTTACAGCAAGAATAAATCGTCTGTTTGGAGCCAGAAGGGCATTCAATCTGTTTATTAAAATTATTTGAGTTAACACCTTTCTGGCTCCAAACAGATGAAATTACACAAACTAAAGCCTACCTTGTTGAATGTTTTGGTTTCTGTCCCCTGTAACTCTCCAGGATCTGTTCCTGCAAGTCCTTTGGAAGTTCTTGTAGTACTGACATATCAATCTATAGTGGAACAAAAGACACACAAATTGATAGAAACTGATATAAAGTGATACAAAGACATACAAATATGTTAATCCCAAATTGGTAGGATTGAAAGAAGTGATTGCAAGTAACAAACAAACAAATGGCTTCCTTAAGGATTGTAGAGCTTTGCAAAAACATTGCAAAAATGGTTTTACTGAACTCATAGATGGATGTACATGTCATTCTCCTTTTTTCATAAAAACTCCTGCATAGCTAATAAAGTTATATCTGTTCAACAACCAATACAGGTTCGCATATTTCAAATTGAATCGTCAATTAATATATATTCATTATAACCACATCCAAATCTACAGATTACAGACTTAAGCATAATAGGCTTATATAAAACTTTATCATGAATGTTAAGAGCAGAGTCTATAAACTCTTCGGTGCCACCAAGTTTTTTGAAGAGTTGGTAAAAACAACTTTAAAGTGTTAAAAAATTGGACTTAAAATAATGTTTTTATTGTGAATTGCGCATAAAAATATATTAAATGGACACTTTAAAATGAGGGTACCTGTTTTAGTTTTAGGGTTAAAAAAATATATTCTCAGTTACAAGAATATGTTTTTCACTATTATTCTGTGGGATCTTATACTCACAGAATGGAAGGGGTTAAATCAATTACAATACCTGAGAGGGGGAAGGAAGGGCAAGATGGCTGGACAGATGGCTCGACTGCGGGTCCTTGGGACCAGGAATGAATGGTAGAGGGGGAAGGATGGATTTCCTCTTCTTCCGTGGTGTCTTTGAAGTTGAGTCCTTAACATCAACCGCTGAAACCTCAGCATCTGCAGAAGTTTCAGCATCTGCTGGCCTCTTGGACACAAAATTTAGCATAGTTCTCACTTTAGGTTTAGACCCTGATGGGGCAGTTGAGGAGGATAGGCTTGTGGACTGATCTGTAGATCTTTGAGTGCTTTCTACAAGGTCAGGTGTGCTGTCTGCAGGCTTGGGTTTTGTCATGAAGGCTGCAATGGATTTGCTGGGAAGGGTTCCTGCTTGAGCAGATGAGCTGAGCTTACTGAGCTGAATTCCTACCTGTTGAAAAATGTCACACATGAATAAACTTTAGTACTAGCATACTCCCGTGTCTAAAGCTTGAAAGTTGAGATAATGCAAAGATGTAAAGTTTCAATGAAACTCTACAAACTTTACATCTTTGAATTCTCTCTGAGTGACATGGGTATCACCAGTGGCATTACCTAGATTGCATGACCTTGCTTTGACCTCACATATCCTTTGACCTTTGAACTTACTTCTCTTATATCTAAGGCATGTAATTATTAATTTAATTTATTATATTTAATTATCACTTAATTATAGCAGTTTTTTTAATCCTCTCTATCTCTCAATTACAAAACTAAGACCTCTCAGCAATACCCCACTCATATCCACAACTGTGATATCTTCTTCCTCGAGGAGCTTTTTGCTTAATATCCTGATCTCTTTTACATCATATGTGGCTTTACCTAGTGTACATGACACCATGTTGTTTTTTAAAAGACAACTAAACTTTAATACCTAGACATTTCCTTGTTCTACAACTTACCCCTCTCATATCTACAGCTGGGACCTGTAATTCTTTCAGAAGTTTCTTGCTCTCTTTCTGGATCACCTGGACATCGTCTGTAGCTTGGCCCAGGGTACATGACCTTGCCTTGTCCTCACATATGCCATGACCCATGAACTTTGAAGTTTCTTTGGGGGCATCAGGGTGACGAACCTACAAGGTGCAAGGATAAAATTTTACATGAATATACCTGGGAATACTCCTGGACACCTTCATCCTGCACAATTACCACTTGACAACTTTGCCTCGGACAATGATTGACATGGCAAGTAACTCACCTCCAAGAGATGAAGGAGGCAGAGTGAGAGAGATGAAGAAAGAGAGAAAGAGAGGGAGAGCAGACAAACAGGAAAGATTTTGATAGCAATAAGATAGAGAGAGAAAGGGAGGGGAAGGAGTGATTAAATACAGGAAAGCAGAAAAGCAGAAAAGCAGATGGATTTTGCAAGAGTAAGAGAAAGGGACAGGGAGAGAGGGGGATAGAGGGGAGAGGAAAAAGGAGAGGGAGAGAAAGAAGGGGAGGGAGAGGAAGAAGGGGAGGGAGAGGAAGAAGGAGAAGAGGGAGAGAAAGATAGAGAGAACAGAAAACAGGAAGAGAGAGAAAGTTTTAGTATGAGATCACATACCTTTAGTTTGATAGTAATAGTCCTGGCAAGCATCTTGATTGCTGTAAGTCTCTTGTGGACCTCTGCTGCAAGCTCTGTGATGAACTTCTCAGAGTCACTTTCCTGAAATATACGATAAACAAATAAACTCATTTCATAGAGCTGAACCATAGAGACCAATAATCACAGCACACCTGCAAAGGGTATTCCAAAAGCCTAAGAATTCACCACATTTACATACATGTACATGTATCTTTTAATAGGGGAGACTTGTTGCACTTCCCAGAAAATAAATAATAGTTACATTACTATTTAACGCTTGTGTGTAAGCTACCATCTGAAGCTCGAAGTTCACTTACTGATTCACGCAATTCTGCCGCAACAGATTTCCTCTAAACATTTGTGTGATATTTTGAGAAATGTCTAGTTAACTCTGCATACCAAAGTAGAATCAATTAAAAAAAAAACCAAACCATGCACAAAATGTGTCATTTACACTTCCTAAGCCGAATTCTGCATTATAGCCAAACTATCTTTTTGAGGTCCTAACGGATCAGAGTTATGCAGAGTCGACTGTATTGGTGATAGTTAAAAGCTCCAATGTTACCTGTTTGAATCGGATGCCATAGTTCACCTCTGCCGATACAGATTTCCTCTCCTGCTCCTGTCGTATAGGTCGATCATCCAGCCCACGACAGAATCCGTAGAGCAACTGACCGGTCTTCTGTCCAAACTCCTTCTGTACGGTTCCCAAGGACAGCTGCTGCAAGTCAGCACAGGTCTTGATGTCCAAGGTCTCCATCTTGCGAGTTGTGGAACGCCCAACCCCTGTTGGTCATTATGAGAAATATGGAGTATTTCATACCAAATCCTCTCATATCAATTCCGAAGGCAGAAATACATGTATGAAGATTAAAATCAACAGGAGGGTTGAACCTATTACAAATTCTTGAATGAGTAAGTAAAAAAATCATATGACCTCGGTTTTGGGAGTTATTGTCTATCTCATCTACGTTGGTCATTACAAGAATCTTTTTTTTTAATCACTTCAACATACAATTTAGCACATGAATGAGCAAAAAGTATGCTTTATCACTATAAAGTAGAACCTATCACTTATGTTTAAAGTCCAAGTCCACTCCAAAAATAACTTACTTTCAATAGAAGCAGAAAAATCAGACAAACCAATCAAAAAAAGTTTGAGCAAAATCAGATAACTAATAAGAAAGTTATGAATTTTTGAAAAAGTATGTAAAACAATGGAACAATGGAAATCACTACACATATTGCCAATTTGGTTATCAGTTTGTGACGTCATGTCCTCACTATTTATCAATTGCTTTATATAGTTTAATCCCATTAATTTCCCTTTTTATCCCCTAAAACTTGATTTCCCCATGCCTTTGCCCAGGTTATATGATTTGTATCATATTGCGTGCATGACATTTCACAAATATTTTCATGAACTTTGAAGAATTGATACTATTTTCTGAATATTGTATATTCATAATTATTGATTTTTATATATATAGTTTATCAAAATTCACATTTTTCATGATTTAAAGATACTATGTCCCTTTTGCAGCCAACATCAAATTCTGTAGAACTTTGCAGGAATTATGAATATGTCATGTATGTCCTATCTGTAAAATTTAAACGTTAGCAGTGTCCTAATATTCAAATTATGCAAGGATACCCGTTTACTTGCTAGACTTCACTGTCAGACACTATTGAGTGACTGACTGGCTTTTTTCATCTTTGGTAATAACATACATAAAATGAGCTGTGAAGGGTATACAGGGGTCTTGTTAATTATTTTTGAAGGAGGTAATTTGAATTTTATAGGAGGTACCATCACTGCGAGGGAGCGGCGACAAGCCCGAAGCGAGCGACCGAGGGGGGGAGAGTGTGGGAGGGGTGTCCCCCTCCCACGGTAGGGACCTTTTGGGATTTTCCACTTGAAATCGTGCAATCTGGTGCATACCTAAGAAGAAAATTTGTAGTTATCTTTCCTACCTTGTATTACACATATATTGTAATAAACACACATATTGTTCATGTTTAATATTACATGAACAATCATAACTCATAAGAAAAGTTATTAAGTTGATAATTATTTATCACTTTGTACCATTACTTTGTAATTTTTAATTAAACTGAGATGATGCACCATACTCAATCTTTCTACATCATGATTTGTTGAATACATGTACAGTATTTAAATAATGGGCAGCAGAGGCTAGATTTTGATTTTTTTACTTGTGACTTTTATTTGGCTCCCCATATAAATTCTCATTTAATTATTTTTTTGACATGAAATTATTGAATACATTTAAGAATTTACTTCAGTTCCTGTTCATTTTATAATGTTATATCACTGTTTTTCCTGACAAAGTGAAGACACTGTATATTTGTTTATTCAACTTTTTTAAGGAAATAAATGAAAATAAAATAAATGAATTAACCGATTGGCTTCTATTTTAGTCTATCTTGTCCTTTGTAGACCTCAGCACTGCGTGAGTGTCCAAAATGTACATACAGTACCAGGTGTGTTGTGTGACAATTAAATTTCATCTTTAAAGCCAGGCATTATAATTTGTAATCGTAAACATTCAGGACAGTGTGTTCTTTACATATGGCGGAAATAATCAAATTTCCCATCTAAATAAATATTTCTGGCATATTTGTGAAAATTTCCCCAAAATAATAAGGGATCCAGGCTAGTCTAACTTAGACAAAAACTTAAAAATAAAAGAGGGTCTGAATAAACTCTGTACCATTATTGACAATGTCACACTGACTGCTCACTGTATTTAGAATAAGTCTAACTTGTTACTTATGTTAGCATTTTTATTGCTAGTGAGTGGATGCGAATTATAAATAATTTTATGGAATAGGTACGATGATGGCTTGCACACTTTCCACGCCTTTACTCGACTCGCAGTTCATTACTGGCGGGTAGACCGGGCCAGGCGAAAGGGCGTACCGTAGGCCTACGGGCGCGCGCGGAGGTGAAACTTTGACAAGTGCAAAATCTGATCACCATTCTCGTGACTTGGAACAGACTGACGACAAGATAAACGACCGAGAAACCATTATGAAATTGGTTTTCTACGATGCTTGTTATTTGGGAAAATTTTATAAGTTATGCGGACTTACCAACAAATTTGTGATTCACTGTAACGTTAGATCTGGTGGTACCTCGCGGCCTCGAGATCGATTGCGATCGGAAGTTAGTTTTGAATATTCGCGGAGCGCGAGCCTGCATATATCATGCGAGCTAGCTGCGGGGGTCCGCCGGGGGCGTCTTATTTTTTCGTACCACAGCGATCGGAATGAATATTCATGAATATTCATTACGCAGGGTCGGGAAAGTCTCGATTCTCTTGAATATTCATGTATGATCGAGGCGGGAACTATCCTACATACGTAGCATGCGCAGCATCGAATATTGTGTGTAACACGTTGGATTAATGGTATAAAACGACATTAGAAAAGCAATGTCATGGTCATTTAGATCATAATACAGTCATAAATGCTGTGTTTAATTATTAATAAATGCAAAAAAAAAATGCCAGTAGATTCTAGACAAGATATATTATATTTCAAGCAAGAGTAAAATGATTGTTCTCTTGAACTTAGGCAATTTATGCACTTTTCCGAGGTCAAGTTGAATCTAGTTCTTTTTATGAATGGGAAAATAATCAGTTCTAGGTTCGCTTGTTTAAATATTACAAGCAGAGGTTGAATTTTGGTATTGAATATGTGATACAGTATAAACATGAGTTAAGTTCAATTAGCAAATGTGAATTTGATAAAACTGGATTTGACGTTTTATTCTTTAGACTGGGTCGTAGTGACAATTCAATCTGTATTAAAATTAAATAACAAGAATAGGCCTACATATTTACAGACATTTAGCAAAAATAAATACCTGTGTATCGCACTTAAATTATTTCTATGATCTATGCATGCTCACTTAACTGCATAATATTACCACTGAATAATTACTTTAGTGCCTGCATGATGTGTCGTTTCACATACTATGTACCTGTCATAATAAATGACTTATGAAATCAAACTCTATAGCTACGTACTTCATCCTCGTAAAGATACTCTTTCGTATTTAACGAATAAGGATTTATTTGTGACACACAGTGCTATATTCGTTCTCACCAATTCTAACCGGATTAAATAACTGCTTTCTTTCCTAAGCATCAAATACACACACTTGTTCAATACTAATTGATAACCAAAGGGACAAAACTAAGTCACTATATACTCAAGCAGTGTATCAAAGTCACCTTTGCCAATTGAATTTAACTCATGTTTATAATAATGTATCACATATTCAATACCAAAATTCAACCTCTGCTTGTAATATTTAAAAAGCAAACAGCGAACTGATTATTTTCCTTCATGAAAAGAACTATAGATTCAACTTGACCTCAGAAAAGTACGGTAGGCCTACTCATAAATTGCCTATCAAGACTCTTGCTTGAAATATATGCTATATAATCTTCTACTGACATTTTGGCATTTACTAGTATAAACACAGCATTTATGACTGTATTATCTAAATGACCATGACATTGCTTTTCTATGTCGTTTTATAGGCCTACCATTAATCCAACGTGTTACACACGATATTCGATGCTGCGCATGCTACACGCGTAGGATAGTTCCCGCCTCGATCATACATGAATATTCAAGAGAATCGAGACTTTCCCCGACCCTGCGTAATGAATATTCATGATATAATAGGAATCTGGGCTCGCCGTGGTACGAAAAAATAAGACGCAGCCCGCCCGTCCCTACCCCATTGCGATCCCGATGTGCACGCGAGAAGACGATGCACTGCACAAAATATATACACACTGATCATAACAAAACTGAAGCTAGCTCGCTGTAACCAAACTATCCGTTGCCGATTTGATATTTGAAGATCACGGAAACGGGGCCTATACACGTGCGTGCAATGTCTAGAGACAACGTACTTTAGATTCTGAGATGCGCAAATCGGCAACAGAGTTTTGAACTCGGCTGAGTTTAGGCCGGCCACGGCCGTCCCCGGCGGGGCTTGGCCGCCGCGCTGTGGGGGGAGAACTGCGATGTAACGTAATTAGATAGATAGGTCTAGGTAAGTACGGACGACGTCGCGTTCGTGATCGTAAGGGATTTCGTCGACTGCGGCGTGTATGTGCGGCACTAATTATATCTTGGACGAAATTAAGGAAATTTTGGATTAGCATTGATTTAGATCTACTTTCTGTGATTTTTGCAAGGTTTATTATAGGAATTATAGCCGGTAAGAAACAAGTGAATAGGCGGCAAGTTTTACCGGTTACCGGCTTTAAACGACAGCCCTGGGTATATGAGCATTTGTCTACATCAATAACCCACTTCTTATAATGGCCAAAATTAAACTGATTGAATCTTTGCGCAGCATAAAACTTACGACCATTCGGTACAATGGTCTGAAAAATCAGACTATTACTTACTGGCTCTATAGCTCCTAAGTCGATTCAACAACTTATAGTCGTTATTTTCCTACTAAAAGACATTTTCAAGCCCCCTTTTTTTTAGGGAAGTTCAAAATTAGTATTGTCTTTCAAATGCCGTTGGAATTTAACCTTTTCATTTTTTAAGCCTGCAAATGGGACATAGTACCTTTAACTGGAAAAAAAATACTCTATATTAGTGCATCAACACAAAAACATATTACTATCAATCTAACTTGGATGCTGGTGTGAAGAAAAAGGATTCTTAGGGAGAAAATAGAAATTTATATTATCAATATAAAGAAAATAATTAGTGGATAGTGAGGACATGACGTCACAGACTCATGAGTGAGTTGCAAATTTGTCTAGTGATTTTCAAAGTTTTTCATGTCATTAAAAATTCATAACTTTCTTATTAGTTATCAGATTTTGCTCAAACCTTTTTTGATTGGTTTGTCTGATTTTTCTGCTTCTATTGAAAGTAAGTTATTTTTGGAGTGGACTTGCCTTTTAAGAAGGTTTTTTTTTTAAAGTCTTTAAAAAAAAAGTAATTTACAATCAGATGGAAGAATAATGTACAAGAGAATACCAAACTTGTCTGATAGACAAGGAATTTCATTCTCCTTCAGAGAGAGAAATGTCTGGTCAATACCTGGCAAGTCTTTGACTGGTTGGGTTCTGATAAATGCATCTGCAGCATGAGGTTCTAAGATGAACTGTCCATTTGGTTTGGCCACTCGGGTCGCCATTCTGGCAAGAAGGATGTTAGATGCTAAAGTAAAACGAAAATGCAGAAAACATTAGTATACATATAAAACCCATAGTCAGTTTTGCTAAGCTCCCAAAATCTTCTCTGTTGGATTTTTAAAAACTTCTTTGATCAATAACAGGGCAATATCAAGCTATTTTGTCTCCTAATATGATACTCACTACATATCAGCTTTCAGTATATATCTGATCTTTTAATTAAGTTAATAGCCTTACTAAAGCATAGATCAGGCTACATAGGAAGTGAAAGGACACATTTGATGTCAATTTGTGTTCTGAATTAAAATACTTGGTAAAGTAAGGGGCATCAAATAACTATTTGGACTTGCTCTGCATGTTACTAGCAATACTAAGCTGCTGTGACTTTTTTAAATTGTCTTTTTCAAGAGTGCAATATCAAACACACAAGACTCAGTGCCTTGCAGATATTCAAAATTCCATGTAAATTGCAAATGCTGCAAAGATGTCTCATGTGTGTTCACTCAGGGTGGTCCACCGTACCGCCACTACCAGCCCAGGCAGCTAGGCCTGGCGTTCATGAACATCATGCACTGTACCGCACTTGCAATTCGCCTGCTGAATCACCGAAGTCTTCTCTACTTTAAATGGGTATCGCAGGCGCCGCGCGCACGATCATCTACCAGCATGCTCCCCCCAAAACGCACAACCGCGCGTAGAATACTAGTATATAAACAATGACGGCGGCCGCGTTGTTTCGGAATTAAACAAGATGGCGGCGGACAGTCTGCTGATGGCATCATAGATCATGTGCACAATTAATGGTAGCGAGCGAAAGTGCCCATCCAATGTAGTCCAATTTAGTGAATTCGTGAGTGAATGCATGCGACATGCAGCGCCGTACAGAGCTGTATACGGAGGCTGTGTAGATAGGCGGCATACGCTATAATGTACTCATTTATTGTTCCTGTATCCTTTTGGTTGTTTACCGTAAAGCTGTAACAAGAGCAATAAAACCGGAACAAATACGGCGAAACCGTAACGGTTGGCATCTCTGTACTCGTTCCCCATTCCAGTTTTACATGTTTGAATGTTTGATTGAGAACCACCCTGGTTCACTGAAAAAGTATACCAGACAGCGACCTACCAATTCCTGCAGAGGCATTGCACTGTGTTTGATCTTTGATCTCCTTCCTCAGTATCTGAACAAACTCTTCAGCAGAGGCTTTGGTGTCTCTCAAGATCCCTGAGATGTCAACAAACATTTCATCACAGCTCACTGCCTCAATGTCATGCGTGTAGCTGCAACAAAAGAATAAAATATAGCAGTGCATGCTAAATCAACAGTTTTGTAGGGAGTTATTACAGGTCCTTCACAATATTTGATCAGTACGATGATGAGGTGACTATGTGCTTTGACTGGTTCAGCTAGTTAGTCTGCCAAGACCAAATTGATAATCAGTCTCCTTTAATAAACTTTGAAAGTTCTGTCTCAGAAAAAAATCTAAAAAATTAATGTGGATTTCTTAATCACTTTTGGTGATTTTATAAATTTGAACTACTTGACAGAATTCTCATTTTGTTGTTTTTGCTGGGCTCTATTTTCAGTTGTTCTTTTCAGAGTCCTAAGGGCCAACTACCCTTGGTACCCCACCACCAGCCCCCCCCCTCCTCTTCAACAAAGTGTCTTCAGATAGTGTATATCATTTGCCACAATGACATCTTTGAGGAATAAGACAGCACTGAATACCACTCCTCACCTGGCAACGATGTCATACAGTTTCTGTGAGACTCTCTTGTAGCCGTCAAAGTCATAGGGAATCGTCTGGAGTTCAGGGCACAGTGACTTGGCCCTCCCCATGAACATACCATTCTTCACACCCGCCTTCCTAGCTACGTAGTTACAAGATGCAATCTCAGCCATTGAGTGGAAGGTTTCCTTAGGTTTGCCACTGGACAAAGACGATGATGCGCCTCCTGCTGTACCTGTCACTCTGGTGTCTGTAGAACTGTTGCTCTGATCCTCCTTGTGGTTCTGGCGTGCGGCTTCAGACCCATACTTCTTCTCATAGTACTCACGCTCAAACTGACTGATTTCCTGCCTATGTTCAGACATGCCACCCTGTCCTTTGGAGTGCGTCACTGCCACAGACTTGTCAACCAGGTCAGGTCGTTTGATCAGTCCTACAGATACAAAGAAACAGTCCATGTCAATATGCATGATCCTTCTCATCTTCTCTTTTCCTTTTGTGGTCTTTGATAAACCTGTTGCCTGGGGTTCACTTTCTTTGGGATCTATCATGGCATCGTCACTCCAGTCTCGATCATCATCCTCTGTACCAACCGCTCCAAGTTCACATTTCTTCACCTGTCCTTGGCTCTTTTCTTTCATGATGGCTAGGAGCCTCTGCTTTCCTGGAAATGTGGTATCTCCGTTACTCTGGAGTTCATTAACGTAGGCCTTGCACTCCGCTCCCCATGTGGATATGTAATGCAGCCGGGAGTTGCTGTAAAACTCTGAGAGGAAGTTGGAGTCTCCCGCTGTAGCCATGCCAAACGATCTATTGGCTCTGCCCTGGACATTTGCATCCACTGCGTCAAAACTCTTGTCTGCTTTTGAAAGTGTAGAACCTTCATCATCTTCCTGTTGAGAGATATCATCACTTCCTCTTTCCTTTGGAGCTGATTTGGGAATAGGTGGTGGAATACTCGGAGCATCAGGCTTGACCTGTGGTCCTTTGGAAAACTGCAGGACTGCTTGGTTTTGCCGTGAAGATCTGTCCGTGTACAGCTCATAGGGCAAGGAAGGAAGCAGGCAACCAGCCTTGATACTGCCGAGTGAAAAATCCAAAATAAAAATTTGTCTTCCTCCATTTTCCTGATCATTCAACACACACACACACACACACATGCTTATAATGGTTAAACTACTAAACAACATGCTTGTCTACAAAGACGAATAAGAACTTAAAATCAAAATAAATTAATTTCTTTCTTGAATGGCAATTAAAATTGTAGTTTGGAAAATATATATAGTGCATGGTACATATTAAATGAAGCTAAATTTTAATTTAACACACATCCAGATGGACCTGGGTCTTGTACTAAGCCTAAGAGAACAAGGGAACTTGGCAGTGAGTAGGTCAACTGCAGAGTAGGAACGGTGGCTCAGTGGTAGAGCAGGGGTCTCACAACCTAGAGTTACTGGGTTCAAAACCAAGTCATAAGTCATCAATCCTCATTACCAAATCCCTTGGAGAAGACTTTAAGTTGCCAGTCCTCTGGTTGCTTACTTACAAGCATACCAAGCTTTCTTAGGCCAGTCAGGTAGAAACAAACCATCCAACCAACCATTTTCACCGTTTGACATTTCTAAAGACGATGACCACTATTAAATTACCTGTTTGTTATCCAGTCTGGCTTCACAATCTTCTCAGTTTTCAACTGTCTTAATTTGGCATAGGGCAGATTAGTAGCAATGATGTGCGTAACCCTTGACACAGAGTAGTAATGCTGGTACATCCCACCATGTATCGTCATGAGTCGCTTCAGTTCATCTGACGAAGGATCTGTGGAGAATGAACCAAAATAGAGTAAGAGGGCACTTCCAAGTTATTTGATTGTCATATTTGTTATTGCCTATAATACATTACCAAAAATTATAGAATTTAACTAACCGTCTTGCATGTGGATTTCTAAATTTTCTAAACTTCCTAAAATAAAACGCTGACATAATTTGTCAACCTTTCACAATCACATGTATACAGTCTACAGAATTACAGATTATAATTACCCCCTGGGGTGAGTGACAAGGGTTACCGTCAGTGTATGGACTATGGGGAAGGTTAACATATAGAGTAGATTTGGGATTTTTCGGCCGGTGGCAGTTTTCGGCCGGTCCATTGGATGCATGGTAAAATCCCTTTAAAGATACTATGTCCCTTTTGCAGCCAACATCAAATTCTGTAGAACTTTGCAGGATTATGAATAAGTCATGTATGTCCTATCTGTGAAATTTAAACGTTAGCAGTGTCCTAATATTCAAATTATGCAAGGAAACCCGTTTACTTGCTAGACTTCACTGTCAGACACTATTGAGTGACTGACTGGCTTTTTTTCATCTTTGGTAATAACATACATAAAATGACCTGTAAAGGGTACATGAGCATTTGTCTACATCAATAACACACTTCTTGTAATGGCCAAAATTAAACTGATTGAATCATTGTGCAGCATAAAACGTACGACCATTCGGTACAATGGTCTGAAAAATCAGACTATTACTTACTGGCTCTATAGCTCCTAAGTCAATTCGACAACTAATAGTCGTTATTTTCCCACTTAAAGACATTTTCAAGCCCCCTTTTTTAGGGAAGTTCTAAATTAGTATTGTCTTTCAAATGCCGTTTGAATTTAACTTATGGATATATTCCTTACGACTGGGACTACTCATCGCTCGGGGCGTCATATCTCAAAAGTGGCAAATTTCGGAGCTAGCCAGGAAACAATGTTTAAATCGCTGTTTTGACCAAGATATTTTTAGAATTTCGAGATGACGCCCCTTTGGACAGGGTAACGCGCCTGGTATTCGGTCAATATCCAGTATTCGGTCAGACAGCCGTTTCAACAGCTGTAACACACTCAAAAAAAATTTGTGAGCCACGAAACTTGCACAAATCAGGCAGTTGAACAACTTATCCTAACTCTCAAAATTAAATCAGGTATAGGGCGCCGGAAAGATCTCAAAATTAACTCGAAATTGGTCAGTGTCGCACAACTTAATGCACTTCCGGGTTCTATTAGCACATGTTATATACCTCACTTAAAGGCCAGGTTCATTGAAATTTGGAAAAAAGGCAAATCACACCTCTACAGATTGCTGAGAACATAAACAAAATGACTAAAGTACTTTTAAAGCCCTCACTATTGTGAGGAATAAATTAATTGCAATTTTGATACCCTTTCCAAAACCCACTCACAAAGTGAAATGACGGCGTTATTTACATGCGATAAAATGACGTCACATTATGAACAACCTGCAATCACACATTCGGGACAATGTTGGATACCCATTGCAATTTTTAGATATGGGTTAACGTTGTTTGTATATTTACCGCCAGTTGTGATATTTCCTTTATTTTAGGCACTTTGAATGAGATACACTGAATAAATAATACTTTCTACAAATGTGTATTCGATTTTTATGTTATTTACCGTCACATTTGACCATAAAAATCGGAAAATAATCACATATTCTGAGGGCAGCTCAGCGTGTATGTGTCGGATCTGGGAGTGCCTAGGACATTTTGCATGCTGAACTAACGACTCTTCTGGGGCAAAATATGCGACAAGTTTACATATAATTGTCCAAATATTCATTACGAAAATGTCTGATTAGGCCGATTAGTTTAGATTTTTGATAGATAAATGGGGAAAGTGGAAGTCGAGAGAAGACTTAGATCAGTCCGGTTCGCGATTCACAGCTAGCTCGATCAAGCGCCGGGCCGGCTGGCCTGGCTGTGATATGCGGGCTCATGTAGATACGCAGCGACTGCGGCTGCCCCGACAGCTTGTGCTTGTCCATCGACTTCGGCAAAATCTTCCAGATCTTCTTCTAGGTCTAGATCTCCCAAATCTCCATTGTCGTTGTCGCTGTCCGAGGTACTTCCTTCTTCTATCTCCTCAAAACTCAAATCAAGTATGTTTTCGTCCATATCGATATTTTCAGGGTGACTTTGATGAAGGTAAACAACGTTGGGTAAGAATGGGTACGGTCCTCAAGAGTCAATGCAATACATGTGAATTGCACGCAAACTGCATCGCGCACCGATCAGCTGAGCGGCCCATTGTATTAATTGTTCATTGTGCTACGTCACTCAAAAATCAGCTGACTTACGATGTTTTCGGGTCTCGAGTGGGGTGATATTTCGTCAAGTTTAATCAACTTTGATAATTTTCGCACGAATTTACAAGTTACACAAATGTGATAGTTTTTCTCAGTGTAATGTTCTGATTACAATGATACCAAATTCAGTCGATTTCAAAATCAATGAACCTGGCCTTTAAGAAATCCAGCCATCTGATTGGTCGAAATTGCAGTCGTTGTTTTAACTATTCCCGAAAAATGCCAAAGCCATGTAATAGTTAAAAAAAATAGTTTAAAAATCCCAGCATAATTCCAGTTACCGGGAAATTAGTTCAGTCTTGCTGAAATACCCATTGGTTTACGTGTTAAAAACTGGTTTGTGCGAGCACGGACACCATAAGTGTGCGAAGAATCGGTCGCTAGCTTAATTTACCAATTTTTAATACATCGTAGCGCAGACGACCGTACGGCAATCTCGATCGTACTGAATTCCAAACAAGGCAAAATGGCTGAAGAAACTCTCCCAAGATTTCAACTTCTTGATGATGATCAAATGCAAGACTTGATTAATTCTGCTGACAGCAAGCACACCAATGTAAGGTCTAATAGTCAAATCCAGTCAGTGGAGTCCCACACATTAATTGTTGTGTACTAGGCTAGAGGGTCTAGAGATCTACTGTCATTGACATTGTACTGAGTATTAAACTTTACCGCACCGCGGTAGACGTAGTCTAGACTACTTTACTTGGATGTAGAGACGTAAAGCTTGTAGCTTATTTGCCCCTCGTCACGTTGGGTAGTCTCTGATAGGGTGAAAACTTGAGTGGATGGGTTTTCCAGTGCCTCTCAACAACAGATTTGAATATATTATTAGATCTAACACTAACTAGATTCTATGTATTTCTGCTCTTCCTGTTCTACCAGTTGATTGGTAAGTTGACTTTTTTTCGGCATATAAAAGTATTAATGACTGCTTTAATATTCGAGAAATAGTTGTTTTTATACACTCTCGGGAAGGTTACAATTGGGCTATTGCCCTCGGCACGCCTCGGGCAATAGCACAATTGTAACCTTCCCTTGAGCGTATAAAAACAACTATTTCTCTCAAAGCAGTCATTAATACTATACGATAACATGCATAGCAATATGTAGAAGCCTATCGTGAAACAACTACGTGTGCTGGTGCAATGTGTAGTATTATTCAGACGACAAAAGGAGAATGGACACAAAAGGGTAGTACGATTTGGTTATGTTTTACTTTCACTTCGTGTCGTCGTTTCAACGTTGCCCTATATATAGTCTTGTATAAAGACGTTATTAGATATTCCCACATCTCCCCCCAAGCTTATTATCAACAGTTCAAGAGTTCTTATTGATTTCCAAATAGTTTCAAATCCAATAAAAATCCGAAATATAATCCTGTTTAAGAGTTCACGGATATTCTCCTTAATTGTGTTCTTCGAGTCCCGAGTCCATTCCAGTTTACTATTAAACCCAAATAAACACTGTCCAAACCTTTAAAGTCTTGTTCAGTTTCAGTTCCTGCAAAGTTAATCCCAATTTTGGTATTTAAGTTTAACCCATTACATGGACAGTCGCTTTGGTGGTTTCACGAGTCGTCCAGATCGCGTTCGCGTCTCTGTCGCAGCTGTTGGTGTAGAGGCTCCCTCAGGCTGCTTCCGGTTGATCTGCTGGTTACGTTGGGAACCGGTTGAGTCGCTTTCATCAGAATCGTCAGGTCTCTCTGGATCGTTGCTCATGGATGACTCCGGCACTCTGGTCTTGGTGGGTTGACCTTGGACAGCAATCAGTGCACGGCGATTACGACGTACTGTCCCATGTTCTGTCTGGACATGGTAGGACCGTGGTTGTTGCGCTTTCTGGGTGACTTTCCGTAGCGAGACTGATCACGGATCCACACGGAATCTCCTGGTAGTAGCTCTGGAAGCTCACGTGAGTCATGGCGTCTGTTGTAGGTCATCATTTGATCTGACCTGTACTTCTCCTCTTTCTCTCTCACAGTCGTCAGGTCCGGCTGTTGTACCCGTGGCAGCAGCATGTGCGGCAAAGTAGGAACCTGAGTCTGCAATCTCCTCCCCATGAGAAGTTCACAAGGAGCTAACCCGTTTTGGAGTGGTGACTCGATAGCTGAGAAGGGCTAACTGGATGTCGTCGTTCTTCTTCAGCAACGCTTTCACAGTGCGAACTCCTCTTTCAGCCTCACCATTAGCTTGTGGGTATCTTGGAGAGCTGGTTGTATGGACGAATCCATACTCTTCAGCAAGCTTTCTGAAGTTCTCGTTGGCGAACTGTGGACCATTGTCTGAAACCACAAGGTCTGGAATCCCATGGACTGCAAAGATCTCCTTCAGCGAAGAAATCACTGCCATTGTTGACTGACCTTGGAGTTGTTTGACCTCAATCCACCTCGAGTAGTAGTCAACTACTATCAGGAACGATTTCCCTTTGAGTTCGAACAGGTCCATTCCAAGACGCTCCCATGGCCTTGAAGGAAAGGATGAGCTCATCAAAGGCTCGCGGACCTCTTGGCGATGGATAGCACAGGTCAAGCAGCTTGAAATCATTTCCTCCAATGATTTTGATAGACCTGGCCACCACACTGAATCTCTGGCTCTGGCTCTGCATTTGGTGATTCCCAGATGTCCTTGATGTAGCCTCTCAAGGATATCAAGTCGCAGAGCTCTCGGAATGACTATTCTCTCGTCGTAGATAAGCAAGTCCTCTACCACACTCAGGTGTCCTCTCTGCTCATAGTAGTGTTTGAGGATCGGGTTATGTGGCATGTAGTCTGGCCATCCTTGAACGCAGTAGTCTCTGATTTTTGCACATACTTCATCTGCTTTTTGTGCATTTCTGATTTCCTCAAATCTCTGCATTGTCACTGGGAGGTTGATGGCTGATGTTGATGCATATGATTCAACCTCATCTACGAAGTTGACGTCATCCATTCCTGGCCTCTCTACTGGCGCTCGTGACAAGGCGTCAGCGGATGTCTGCTGTTTTCCTGGAACATACAATGTCTCTGCATCAAATCTCATCATTCTCATTCTGAAGCGTTGGAGTCGTGGAGGCATTTTCACAAGTTCTTTCGAGTTTAGAAGTGTGACCAATGGCTTGTGGTCAGTTTCCACCTCGAAATGAAGACCAAGTACATACTCGGAGAACCTCTCGCACGCCCAAGTAGCTGCCAGTGCCTCTTTTTCAATCACTGCATACCTCTGCTCAGTCTCGGTAAGCGATCGAGATGCATAGCACACTGGTCTACGATTTCCATCAGTCTGCACTTGATACAGGATTGCACCCATTCCAGTCCCGGATGCATCTGCTGCAATGACTGTTGGCAGTTCTGGATCATAATGAGCTAAGACTGCTGTCGAGACCATCATCTCTTTGATCTGTGTGAAAGATCTCTGCTGCGCTTCTCCCCAACACCACACATTGTCTTTCTTCAGGAGTTGACGAAGGGGCTCGTTGATCTCAGCTAATCCTGGGAGAAACTTTCCCACCTGGTTCACCATTCCCATGAACCTCTGTAGCTCTTTCACGCTTCGAGGAACTGGAAAATCTCGAATAGCTCTTGTTTTGCTCGGATCGACCTTGACACCAGTGTCGTCGATGAAGTGCCCTAAGAACTTCACACTCTGTTTGGAGAATTCACACTTTCCCTGATTTAGTGTGATACCTGCTTCCTGCAGACGTTGTAGAACAGCTCGTACTCTGATGTCATGTTCTGTTTGTGTTGCACCATGGACTAGCACATCATCCATGTGACAAATCACGCCGTCAAGTCCTTCGAGGATAGTGGACATCGCTCTCTGGAAGACTTCTGGCGCTGACGTTATCGAGCGGCAATCGGTTGAAGCAAAATCTCCCAAATGGAGTGACAAAGGTTGTCAGTAGCTTTGACTCATCCTCCAATGGAATTTGCCAAAACCCGCTGTTGGCGTCCAGTTTTGTGAAGATTGTGCTCTTTCCCAGTTTTGCTAGACTTTCATCGACTGAAGACATCGGATGAATCTCTCGTTCAACTGCCTTGTTGAGAGATGTAAGGTCTACACAAATTCTCACCGAACCACTGGGCTTCAACACTGGAACCATCCCGAACACCACTTTGTCGGCTCAGTCACTTTTGAGATCACATTTTGCTCCAACATGGACTCTAGTTCTTTCTTCACCTTCGGTAGAAGCGGATGAGAACTTTCCTGGCTGTATACAGGCACATCGGCTTGGCATCTGAAGTTAACGTGATGTGGTATGCTGTCTTCAGTTTCCCCAAACCAGTGAAAAGTTGAGGGAACTCAGCCTTGAAGTTTGCAGTTTCATCATCACAAGAATCGACTTCCTCCACTCTGCGGACTAGATTCAAGGTTCTACACGCTTTCCTACTCAGCAATGAAGACTCCTGATCTTTGACCACATAGAGAGTCTCCTTGATCTGTTTATCTCTATGCCTGAGAGTTGATGTCATTTGTCCTATTACAGTCAGGACTGTACTTCCTGGACCACGTAACCTCTTGGTTGTTGGTCTCATGATGTGTTTATTCAGCCATGGAGTGGAATCAGACAACACAGTAACGGCTGCTCCTGTGTCTAACTTGAAGTGTGTTTCATTCCCATCTACGAGGATCGATGAACTCCAGTACGTCTGATCGTTCTCGCTGACTTCACCAAGGAAGGGGACATCAATGTCATCGAAATCATCTACTTCGCTGACTCGAGCTTTCCATTTTAGCTTTGCTGCCTCTTGTTTTCCCTGTTCTGGTTGTTTGGCTTGACACACAGACTGGAAGTGGCCCATCTTTCCACATTGATGGCACTTTGCATCTTTGCGGGACAGCTGGCACGTGCATGATTCTGCCTTCCACACCACTTACAGTTACCCTGCGGAGTTTGAGATGTTTTCTTGAGTACGTTCCCTTGCTCTTAGGCCTTACGTAGTTTACGGCCGAGTTAGGGCTCTCACTCTCTGCACCTCCCCTCACAACAGACTTGTTTTGTTTCCGGGCTTCTGACTGTCTACTCAATTGAACTGCTTTTGAGAGAGTTAGGTCTTCTCTAGACTGTAGTTGATCAGATAGGGAGTCATCAAGCACCCCAACTACAATTCTGTCTCTTATCAAGCCCTCCTTAAGTCTATCGTAGTCACAGTCCTCTGCTAGCCTGTACAAATCATTGATAAATGTGTCCACACTTTCCCCGGGCGTTGTGTTCGTTTGTTGAATTTTGCCCTTTCAACAATAATGTTTTTCCGTACATTGAAATACTTCTTCAATGTTGCGATCACGTCATCATACTTTGCTGTCTCCTCTTTCACATTGAGAGACACGATAATATCATCGGCACATTCACCCATAGCATAGAGTAGCGTACTAACCTGCTCACTGTCTGGCTTGGATGCGAGGCCCGATGCGACGCGATATCTCTCGAACCGCCGTGACCATTTTGGCCATTGTTCTGCTTGATTTAAGCCTGCAACTTTATCAAAGCTTTCTGGCAATGGTAGACGAGAACTTTCCATGGTTCTTCACTTATACCGCTGCCACCATGTAGTATTATTCAGACGACAAAAGGAGAATGGACACAAAAGGGTAGTACGATTTGGTTATGTTTTACTTTCACTTCGTGTCGTCGTTTCAACGTTGCCCTATATATAGTCTTGTATAAAGACGTTATTAGATATTCCCACACAATGCATTTAGTATGTGTGTGAAGAGGAGCTTTTCCGTGTTCACTCCATTGCAGCGAATTTGCAAATGATGCACTTTTCGCCATGCAAGAGGTATTTATACATTACCCTTGCCATGCGATAGTGCTCGTCCAGTATTCGGTCAACGCATTGACATTCAGTGCTTTGTGGCGCAATTGTGTGAAAATAGTGCGCAAATACGTTTCGCTCCTTGTCAACGGAGATACAACGCTAAAATTGCGCGACCGAATACTGGGCAGAAAACTGCTCCTTCTTCTCTCAGTAATATTTTGCTGAGCATAATTCTATATTTTAAGTGACTTTAAAATCCTGTTAGAGGACTAATTTTCTTTTCTTTTGATGGGTAGATTGCCAAATAAAGGAGGTACGAATTCAAAATATGAGCGATTTTCCCTTAAGTGACCGAATACCGGGTGCGCTACCCTATGGAGATTAACCTGCTCTTTCATATCGCGCAATGCAAGTACTAGACTGCATAGGGATGCGTGCAATCTCTATGGGAAGGATTTTAGCACACAACATCGGGCTCGCGATCAGACACCTAACTCTATGCCAGCTTTATTAAGAATTTTTTTTTTTTACTCAACACCCCCTTGAGCAAAAAAAAAAAGGTGATGCGGGAGGGTTGATAGTCCTGATTTCTGTCTAAATTCACCAATGACATTCTCACATTGCAAATCTGACTCGCGCGCTCCGCCAGCAAATTGCCAATGGCAAAAATGGCACTAGACTGTAGATTCTAGACTCTCTCCGACTCCGAGCTCCATCAAATTTACTCTCAGTCTCACTCAACTCTCAGTTTTTGGTCTCACTCTCACTCAGACTCAGTCTCACACTTAACTTAAGTTAGATCTAACTAAGTCACTATGACTATGTTGATCCTTAATGAATGCTTTTATTTGTAAAATATGTAGAATATCACTGATGTCATATCTTCAAAGAGTGTCAACAAACGACTAACGTTGGGACAATATTGGCTGAGCTGAGCTGGGCAATGCCGCATGGCCATGGGCCATGGCAAATGCAGATCCCCGATCTAAGCGCTGAGCGATCCGCTCTTGTTGGGCCACGCTGTACCGTCGGGCTAGACCTACCTGTGTAACCGTTCACATGGATAGTGACCCCGCGGAAAATGTCCGTCGACGTTCCCGATTTCTCTTTATTTGTTGGCGCATCACTTCGAAACTGTTCCTCGAGTTTCCGTACCTTCTCAGACATGTAGCCTCCATGACTTTGATCTTCATGTTCAGACTTATTCTTAATGTTTGAAGAACCTCTCGAATGCATGATGACAATTTCTCAATTTCGGATTTCGCTCCATCAGCAAGAGGTGCAGTAAGAGAGACAGCTAACTCGGCAATATTTTGTATCACGCGGATATCTATATCGCATGGACAAATAAAGTACATAATTTATGCATTGGTTATTAACACGTTTGTAGATTTGGTGGCAAACAATATCTGAATTAGACCCCCTCCCCCGGCAAAATAAGTAAATATGTGATATAGTGGCATAGACAGATCCTAGGAGATTAGCTAACTCACACCTGGAGGGAGGTCCAATGGTGAACCTCTCCCCCAAATGCCCAATGCCATGCAATCCCCTATCATCATACACGTATTTTTCCCTGCGTAAACGGTTAGTGTAATTCATCTTTTGTATATCACCTGTTTGAAAACACCCTCAAGTTGTAACATGTCGTCTGCATTATTTATATGTTGAAATCGCGGCCCGGGAAGGTTTGCTGAGCATCGAATACAGTATTAGGCGTTGGGGGTTACGTAAAGGATTAGAGTTGATTCTGTTTGTTTGGGTTTTTTAATATTTAATTTGATTTGTTGTTAGTTTATTTTTATTGTAGTACATTAAACATATTATGATTTAAAGCATACCTGCACTAGGTGGGCCAGGAGGAATCTATAGACCTCCCCGCATGGTCACTGACAGGTGGTTATCTCATCATGCAGCTCTCAATTAACATAAGAAAGAGGGGACCATATGGGGGACCAACGGTCACCGCTTAGGCATTGTTTGCTATATAGAGGGCGCAAGTAGCTAAAAGTAGTGCAGTGGTGCTTTAAACTATTCGTACATGTATGATGAGGAAGACAATTAGCTAGACCAGCGTTTTTCAACCTTTTACTATAGTCGCGGCACCCCTTCAGTTGAGAAATAAAAAGTTTCGCGTCATCCTTCCAAATTCATTGTAGGAGATTCATTTTCTATCACTCTGGTCAGGGAGGTGCTCTGGTACACGTCGAGTGCCATGTACACACGATACGGACCCATTTTGATTCTAAAATCTGCGAGGGCGAGCGATGTGAGCGAGCCCCGGAAACCATTACATTTATAGTTTGGTAAAAACGTTATTTTGTAAACGAATTGTATGCAGGCACCTCGCTGCCCATTACATGAATACAGGGGCGGCGATTTCTTTTCATGACCGGGGGACGAAATGCAAGGGACGAGGAGTAGTGGCGTAATGACCAAAAACGTTTGGGGGGGGGCAGAACAAAAATCTGCATCACCACCATTCTTACATGCTACATGAAGGCCCCGCGGAACGTTTTTCAAAGTGGGGTGGGGGGCTAAAGTATTTACGATCAGGTAGAGCAAAGCAAGTACGTGGAGCGTAAATTGGCCTGGGGTCCAGGGGCAAAGCACCGGCGGGGATCAAGGGGTAGAGCCCCACGAAGCTGAGGGGTTTTAGGCATTTAATTAAGGTCAGATGAGCAACCAGGGCCCGCCATAGGACCCTGGTGGGGTCCAGGGGGCGGAGCCCCCGGAAGCTCCGGGGTTTTAGGCATTTAATTACGGCCCGAGATGAGCATATTTTGATACCTTTTTTGTGTCACTGGCATGCAGGTCACTAATGGGGTCCGGGGCGGACCCCCGGAAACTCAGGGGTTTTAAGCATTAAATTACGATCAGATGGGCATCCAGGGGCCGCCTTAGGGCGCTTGGTGGGGTCCAGGGGGCAGAGCCCCCATGAAGCTCAGGGGTTTTAGGCATTTGATAACGTCAGATGAGCATCCAGGGGCCCGCCATAGGGCCCTGGTGGGGTGCAGGGGGCGGAGCCCTCGGAAGCTCACGAAAAAATCATGCCATTTCAGCAACATTTGTAAATCACTGGTATCGAATTAGAAATAAACCACATCATGAATTTTATTTTTGGGGGGCAACTGCCCCAAGCCCCATCAGTACGCCAGCGAGATCGAGCATAGTGAACGAGAGGGGTGAAGGTGATGGAAGTGACTACCCCTCACAGCTTTTTAAGTTTTGTTGTATTAAAAAAAACTATAGTATAAAAACAAGCAATATACTTTTTTCACACTTCACTTTTCTACAATATCTACTTTTACATTTTGAAAGATATTATGCGAGGGAGCGTAGCTCCCGAGTGAGAAGATTTTTGCATTTTTATTTGTCTAAACGCTGCACTTTTGGGCCCTCCAGAGCCTTAAAGTGTGTTGCAGTCTTCAGTCAGTATTTGCTGTACATTTTTTTTTTGCACCTTTTTAAATTTTCCGGGGACGATCCCCTAAAAATCGAGGGGGACGTGTCCCCTGTCCCCGGGATCGCCGCCCCTGCATGAATATAAAAGTCATAATTATATTCAGTCACGTCGATCTACGAATTAATAAAAGGATATTCTGGTATCTCGTTTTCTAGAATCATCCTGTTTCTAAAAATTCTGAGCGAGTGAAGCGAGCGAGCATGGTAAAATGCAATTTCGATATAAAAAATATAAGATATACTCTGGCACCTCGTCGACTACTTAAATTGGTATTCAGGCACTTTACTGCCTAAATTCATACTATTTCTAAATGTTGCGAGCGAGCGAAGCGAGATAAAAAAGAAACTTAATTGACTTTAAAATGTTATTTCTTCTTAAGAATACATAAGGGTTTCTAATATTTGTTTTCACGAAATCTACGTTTATATCATAATGGATAACAAAAAAAAAAAAAAATGTTAATTAATTTCTCTCGCGGCACCCCGGTTGAAAAACGCTGAGCTAGACTACAGAAGCAATTTAGTATGGATTAATTCATCAGGAAGGGGAGGTCTGGCAAGTTTTTTTTTAATATTAGAAACGTCATCATTTACCCCAACGAGTAGATTTCCCCGCTCGTGCCCCTTTTATCTCCCCAAGGAAAAAGCTTTCTCCGCCCTGACAATATGCCTGTGGTGATGCTATATAATTATATCCAGCAATAATAGAGGCGGAGATGATGATGACAAAGGTGATGATGATGATAAAAATTGAAATGATTGAAAAATGTGACCCTTTTTTTCCTTACTTTTTTCACTTCAGGCCTTGCTTGCCAGAGGGTTTCTTTGGAGATTTTTTGGACTAGCTGTGTACATGAAAGATGTTAGAGCATTTTTTTTTCATCTGAACTTCATATTTATTCTTTTTTGATCTCCTTTTAAATTCATTTATTTTTCATTTTTATTTTGTTATTTTTATTACTTTTTATAAATTTCAATTTTTTATTTTGTGTGTGTATGTTTGCTCGATTGCTTGCCATTTTGGGGGTCTCTTTCTTGCTTTCTTTCGTTCAGCCGTTCAGCTGTTGCAACTTGCGAGGCTAATATCAGCCCCGTCTTATACAATAATTGTGATTGATTACAAATAGTTTGCAATTGATACGAGACGCAAATCTGTACTAAAGAGATAGTGGGATATGATTGATATCAGTTTCAAACAATCAATCGCAACTCTTTTATATACGACGGGGCCAGGCCTACAAACGTCACAATATTAAGTCCCGTAAGTGGCTCGAAATAACATCCCGCAGGGTCGAACATCCGGGCATTTGGGGGGGTATTGGCGATAGCGATAATTAGATGTTGCGGTTGTTAGGCACACGAGCATTTAGCCGACACCGAGTTGGACATCGGGCTAGTTCAGTTCGGCACAAGAACATGTTGCCTACTTTAAACGCCAGCAGACTTGATAAAGATGCATAGACAATCACGTCTCCATTTTCGTATCCAGAAATTAATACAAAGAGGTTGAGAAATCATCCCTACAAATAGGGGGCGAGGGTGCCATTAATCCATTGCAAGTTGTATGGATTGGGGTGTGTGGGGGGGGGGGTTGTCTTCAAATAGAGGAGGAGGTGTATGCCATCTTCCCCTACATGCAGGATGTTCCACTCCGCAGCAAGTATACTTGGATGATAATAATAATAACGTAATATTCACAGTATCATTCATTTGCGATGGAGTATTAATTTTTTGGCTCGAAAAATAGCTTTTCTAGTTTCATATTTATATTGAAAACAAAATTTGATTAATCCCCCTCCGCTACTAGAATTTGGCATTTGAGTTGTCATTATGTTATCTGCTATCTCTAATGTATGTTATTAAATAAAAACTAAAACGATCATTAAGTTTCCTTTCCTTTGCCTCCATTTGCAGGAACGGGCAGTACTGTTCTATGATCTATGTCGGAGCTCTGGTGACCGTCCGAAGGAACTTTCTCACCTTCTACGCCATAGCGGACGGGTTGACATTGGCTGGGGTCTCAGTGGCCTTGTTAACATTCCCTCCTATATCATCAGGGTTCTTAGCAACAATTTCGGATGGAGATGCGCACTTTTCATCTTATCCGCCATCTCGTTGAATACCATGGTAACAGGTACGGTGCTCTGATGAAAGATGGCGCCCACAAAAAGTAACCTAACAGGCCCTCTGATGAAAAAGAAGAGACGAGGCCATTTGTATCGAAATCGTGTAACACACGGACACCGAATGCAAGTAGAAGTCAGTGGCGGATTCAGGGGGCACAGGGGGCTCAGGGGGCACGTGCCCCCGGTAAAAAAAGAGGAGAGGGATAGAAAAAGGAGGGGGAAAGAAAGAAAAGGGAAGAGAGAAAGAAGAAGAAAAGACGGAGGAGAGAAAAGGGGGAAAAGGAGAATAATGAGAAGGGAAAAGAAAAAAAGGGGATGGTATTATAAGAAGGTTTTTTTTTTTACCGGGAAAAGGGGGGGGGGCACGCAATTTTGCAGTGTGCATAATATGCGGGAGATCGAGATCGGTTAACTGACCTCTTCAAAGCTCAACTTCAACTTCAACTTCAAGTCAAAATGCCGAAGTCCAAAAAAGCTCAGGTAGGCAACTTTTCTGTATTTTAAAAAATAATTAAATCAACCAATTACGCACCTTAAATAGGAAATGACATAGGCCTGGGCAGAATAATTAATATAAAAGACTATGCAAGATCATTAGATGATTATGTTGTTTATCATCTTAGTATTTTGTTCTAAGTATTTGGTTCCTGAAACACTCAGGAATTAAACAAATCAATGTCAAAGAAGTGAAGAAAATAATTGATATGTTGTAATTTCCAGCAAATATTCCATTCTTCACCTTTGATAAATATTGTTTGTGTTTTGTATATGTTTGTAAATATGTATAACATGTAAATATAGTGGAAAAAATAAATCCTCATGGAAGAGGCGAAGAGAGAAACAAGTCAGTATATGGTTTTAGTGAATAGATTAGACACGCATTATACACAGTACCTTCCGCTATCTTTCTTTTTCTCACTTTCTCTATATACCTCTCCCTTTCTTATTTCTCCATTTATCATGTTTATATCTCAATCGAACGTTCACACTCATCAATATTTCTTCATTATTCTTATTATGATGTCTTTTCTCATTTTTTTGGTGTTAGTATTTACACATTATGTTTACATGAAATATTGCATGATTTGTATTTATAAAAAAAGGGTTCATTTATTTATCTCCTTTGTATTTTTCATCCAAGATCAAGTATTATTTCATGATTGAAACAGAAACAAATTTCTACCAAATAAAATGCCATACATTTCTTGAAACATCTCAACAATAGGCCCTATACCCTTGGTTCACCTCGTCATACACTGATAACTGAGTTTGGCATGGAAAAGCGCTACAATTTTACAAAGAGTAGGAGAATAGAATAATACCAAATGATAACGCCGCTGTCACACAGACAAGCCGACACAATCTCGGCCATTATGTTTGTTTTGTTTTTGTTCGGTCTGTTTTCGGTGTGACTAGGATGTATAATGGACAAAAAATATCTATAGGCGTGTGTGTGAGTAAGAGGGAGAGAGAGAGAGAGAGAGAGAGAGAGGAAGATGGGAAGTGAG
The DNA here is from genome assembly GCA_037976565.1 of Mesocentrotus franciscanus. Taxonomy (NCBI): domain Eukaryota; kingdom Metazoa; phylum Echinodermata; class Echinoidea; order Camarodonta; family Strongylocentrotidae; genus Mesocentrotus; species Mesocentrotus franciscanus. Next base: position 21,604,081 of record CP137682.1, read on the forward strand.
AGAGTGAGAGAGCGGAAGAAAGGGGACTCGGGGGAGAGAGCTGAAGTGAGAGAGAGAGAGAGAGAGAGAGAGAAAGGGGACTTGGGGAGAGTTGAAGTGTGTGTGAGGGAGAGAGAGATGGTAAATGGGTAAATGAACAAAAAAGGGATAGAGAGAGAAAGACAACAGGGTTGGTAGAAAGAGAGAGAGAGAGAGAGAGAGAGAGAGAGAGAGAAAGAGGTAGAGAGAAAGACAAAAAAGGAAAGAAAGAAGTTTGATTAGTTGGTGGGGTAATAAAAATGAAAGGGCCCGCAGGAAGAGCAATCTTGACAATAATGTTGCTACCCTGGATAGGACCTAATTATTACTGTAACATTTCATAGCACCATCTGAATATAAGCATAAAAAGACGTTTATATAACCTACCTATATTGAGCGTATAATCTATGTATATGAATATGATCTAGATCTTTTAATAAAATGAAACGTACAATGTGCTCTCTAATAGTCATACATTTTATACAAAGGTATACGTTATATTGGGTTTTTTTCTTCAGAATTTAAGAAAAAATATATCTTTGAAAAGAAATAATTTATGCAGTTTCAATAACGATACTAGTTATATCCGCACTGCGGTACAAAGAAAATTACCATAATAAATTATCATTAAAGATTGGGATTTTTTTTTCAAGCCGGAGTTCAATATCATCGTAACTATAATGTAGTATATCCATAGGAAAGGTACTATAAACCACATATTCGTCATCGTTATACGATAATACGTTTAGTTTAACTGAGGTTGAATCATCTCCTGTTAATATCAACCATTTGATACAATATGATGATATCAGGCCATCGTTATTATCACGGATGCCAAGTGAGTGCATGAATGTTCGATATACTATACCATTAAGAGGCGAATTTTGGGTTTTAAAGGGAGTGGGTCATCAGTTTCCATGTGCAGAAGGCCATAATTTGCTGACACCAGACTTGGTGGAAATACCATTATCATAATGTGTGTACAAGTCTTCACACAGCAAACCCGTCGGCCTATCAAGAAATACTGATCACCGCTCGTCATTCTTTATTTTCTACTTTATTTCCTGTCTTTTCTCCTTCATTCCCTCCCGTATTTTCTCTTTCATCTCCGCCCGTCTTATCGCCTTCATCTGCTCCCGTCTTTTCTCTTTCATCGCCGCCCGTCTTTTCTCCTTCATCCCCTCCCTTCTTTTCTCCTTCGTCCCTTCCCTTCTTTTCTCCTTCATCACCCTCTTTCTCTCCTTCTGGTTTCTCATCTTCATTTGCTTGTTTATCCTGCCCTTCATCCTTCTTTCCCTCCTTGCCCGTCTCCACATTAGACGGAGGATCCTTCTTCGCTTCTGCTGGAGGTCTAACGGGCTTGCGGACTCCCGGCCCCGCTTTCTTCGCGGCCACCTTGCCTTTCATCGCCAGTCCGGCAATCTTTTTGGCTAGATCAGCTTGATTACCAGCCTTTGGCGCTGGCATTGGGTAATGTGGTTTGATCCTCTTGATGTCGACGCTGACGTTGGTGTAGAGAGTATGGAGGTCGTACACGGGGGTCGGATAAACGATGTCCGACAACCCATCCATTTTGTATCGACCATTGAAACTTTTCAGCAAATTGTATCTGAAGAAGAAACAAAATCAGAGGATCAGAGAAAAAAGCAAATCAATGGATTCATCTCATACGATTTCACTAAAACGCATGTATTTTTACATCTTAAAAATTAAGCAAACAAAGCAACAACAACAAAATTGAGAATTTCGCTCTTGTTTAACCCTCTAAGTAAAATTTTTTTAAGTTAGAGAATTGGCCTCAGCAAAAAAAGGAAAGTGGACAATTTTTATAGCTACGATTTTCAAATAAACATTTAATATAAACTTATCTTTCAAATATAGAAATAATCATAGATCAGTCTTCTTTAAGATTGGATTTGCAATTGGAATCATAGCCATTTAACGAAAAAATTGTCTCTGAAAGAAAATTGCAAAAAAGGGTCATCTGGCCATCAAAATGTTGATGGGTATTGGGGGTATCTAATGGCTCGTCCATCAACTTGGGTGGAAAGGAGAGGCATCTTGACCGTGTATTTCAAAACCATACAGTCTTGAGACTACAGTTGACATCCAGGGCTAAATCCTCCTCTTTGTTTACTATTCTTTGTTTTCACTGTTGAACAAGAATGTCTTACAGATGCACATGTTCAACATTAGAATGGCTACTCGCTCTATTTTTGCAATGTTCTTTATCGAACCTTCTAACGGTTTAATGAATGTGCCCATTTAAGCGTAAAAGTTCAAAATTTTAACTCCATTGATGTTGGTAAATTTTCCTTTAATTTGATTATTATAATTTTATTGGCAGTTTATATGAAAATTGTGGACAATAAAGAGTGTTCATTTTCTTTTCTTTTTTTTAGCTGAGTGTAGTATAGGGGTAGAGCAAATTCTCACAAGACGTATGCATAAATATTTTACCTCTAGTTTCTTTTTATTAATCTAGAAAATATTCAGAGAAACTTACACAATTGTGACATGTTTTGCTACGTCACGAGCTTAAACGAAAACAGTGAATATCATTTGGGGCATACCAAATTTTTAGATTTGGGGGACTTTTCAGTGGATCAGTTAAAAATAAAAGTTTCGACATTTAGAAGAAACCATTCCTACTATCGTCACAAGGGGGAGCTAGTTTACTAGTCATTAGTACAATTATGTGACTTGTAAACGGGATATTTATATTATTTGTGCTACCACTCTCTTCACTTTTTTAAACATTTTTTAACAGTTTGGAGAAACTGAGCCCCATAATCTCTTTGGGTAATTAAGGATATGGATCGTGATGAAGACAAAGTTTTTCAGTCGATAAAGTCGGTGTCATGTCAAGTTGTATTTAGTTTTGTCATGAAAACTCTGTAGATCGCGGACAAATATATGCTTGTTATTGGAATATTGGGTTGGTTTCGTGAAACGAACCCACGATCGCATCCAAGGTAAATGCAATGCCTACCTGTCCTTTGCCAGGGGTGCGCTTTTGTGATGATGTCTGATGACGTCATAATGGGCGATGGGTCCTTTATGGCGGGTGATCTCGAGGCCAACGTCTTTGACCCTCTTCCATATTTCATCATCCTCACCACCCCAACCCCAGTAAACGTTTGGGAAGCCGTTGATGCTGCGGATGTTGCCTTTAGTAAGACCAGTGACGGCTCCGAAGAAGTTATCATACGGTAATCTAGAATAAAATTAGAAAAACTATTTATTATGGCTGTTGCTCAGGATTATTATCGACAATATTGAGCGGATGTATGTTTCTATGATATTTAACATTTTGGAATCGTCTTCTTTAAAGGAGTACGATACACGGTCCGGTGGCGATTGCGCCGAAAACAATTTCTAACCCTTATCGAATTCCAAACTTCAACACTGGACCCAAATACAAAACATGCTTAACCCTAAACATAACCTCAAAACCAGTTCATATCCTATAGCCCTAACTCTAAAATGATGAAAGGAAGCCAGAAGCAAGTATCGCCAAATCATATGTCGGATACACCTCCTAAAAATTCGACTCGAGTATAAAAAAACATTATATCAGTTTATTTGAAGAAGAAAAAAAAAACTAACGACTATAGCATACCTATAATAACAATATCACGTGTTTATATATCGACTTAATATATCGACGATGTCTCTAAGCACTTTACAGACATGTTATTACTCCGGTCATCGGATTCAGGCTTGCCCGCACACAATGCTGAGCAAACTACATTAACGTTCGCATCTTACCGGGCAGGGGCGGATCCAGGGGCCCAGGGGCCCAGGCCCGGCCCTCCCTAAACAAAAAAACAGGTAAAAACACCCTTTTGAAGAAAAAAGAAGTTGGGCCCCTCCTGGCGCCCAAGGGGTGGCGGTGAAAAAATATTACCCTTCCCGGAGGGAAACAAAATTTTCGGGTGTCACTACCCCACTGAGCGAAAAATCGACCGGCACGATTTTCAAATTTTCGCACGAAGTGGGGCCCTTTTTAGGCCCCCTCCCTTGCCGCCGGCTGGATCCGCCCCTGTTACCGGGTACCCATTTAACACCTGGGTGGAGAGTGGCAAATGTAGATTAATGTCTTGCCAAAGGACGTTAGTGCTGGGCTGGGATTTGAACGCCGTACCTTATGATCTACAGTCCGGTGACTTATCCACTATACCACAACACCTACTTGGGAATCATTCACGGAAGTGTAAAATGTCTTTACTTGTAATTCCACCTATCAGCACCGGAGACAAAATGTCTGGGCATACTGGAACATCCGTAGTAATTACGGTCATCGATTGGTACATGGTCGACGTCATGGATGACGAAACAATCGTAGTCGGTGAAGTTAAGTGATTCGAGGAAGCCGATGTTCATGAGCATCGCGCGGTTGAAGAGTTCTTGATTGGCCTGGTGAAAATAGAGAGAGAAAGAAAACCAAATGCTATCAAAATAGCAGGGGCGGCCGAGCGACTTCCAAAGTGGGGGGCACCAAGAAAAAAGGGCACCTACAAAGCGAAGTTTAGACATTGGTATATACCCCTACATTGTGATTACATTATCAGGGATTATTTCAATATTTGTTTCACTTTATACACCATACAAGATATTGCTTAATCATCATACTTTGCAGTTTGGTGTGATGGTCCTAAAATTTATTTGCGAGCGAGCGAAGCGAGCGAGGAAAAAATTTAAGATTTGTGAGGTCGCAGTGCGAAACATTATATCTTATAAAGAGGAAAAAATCCAATCCTGATGGCGTTATAAGCACATTCTCTTAACATAAGACTGAAAAGACCTTTGATAAGTAACATAAATATATCATCTGTAGATGCATGCGAGCGTAGCGAGCGAGCTTTGGGGAAAATTGCTCTTAGTCGCTTGAAATTAGGGGCGCGTTTAATGATGAGAGGAAAAGGGGACACTTATCAGAACAGAAAAGGAGCATGTGTCAAAGTACAAAGAGTAATTATCAGAGGTGAAAATGGGGCACTTCTTACACCCTCAAAAACAGGCACTCACCAGGGACGAAAAAAGTCAGTCAAGAGAATAGGAAATGGGCATTCGTCGACGGAAAAGGGGCCCCCGTCAGATTTTGATAGGGGCATTTATAAGAGGTGAAAAGGGGCATCTATGAAAAGGGGATAGGTCCCTTATTAGAAAGGAAAAGGGGCACGTATCATTGTTAAAAGGGCATTTATCGGAGGTGAAGGGGGCACTTATCTGAAGTGAAAATGAGTATTTTCTCGTACTTGAAAAGAGAAGGGGCACTCATGAGAAGGGGAAGGGGCTCTTTTTTAATGGGGCACTTATTAGAAAGGAAAAGGGGCACATGTGAAAATATAACTTAGGTGCGTTATCCGAGTTAAAATGGGGGTAGTTATTAAAAGGTAAAGGGGCACTTCTTACAAAGGAAAAGGGCACTTGTCAAAGTAAAAGAGGCACCTCTCAGATTTGAATAGGGCAATTATCAAAGGTGAAGGGGCACTTATCATAAGTGAAAAGAGGCACTTCTCGTACCTGAAAAGGGGCACTTACTAGAGATTAAAAAGGGCACTTATGAGAATGGAAATGGACACTTATTGCAAGGAAAATGGGAAATTATCGAAGTAAAAGGGGCACGTGTCCAAATAAAAGGGGCACTTATCAGAGTTGAAAAGGGGAAGGGCCAATTTTACCAATTAATAAGGGCACTCTTGTGAAAGTAAAAGGGGCACTATTCCTATGTAAAAAGGGGCACTTCTTACAAAGTTAAAGGGGCACTTTTTGGGTGCTTGAAAAAGTGGGAGGGCACTGTGCCCCCTGCCCCCGGGAGGGCCGCCTCTGCAAAATAGTGGCTAGAAAACTGACTATCTACCCCTCTTTCGCTTGATTCCGACATCATTTCGTAGCAAGTGAAAATGCACCCCCCCCCCTCCAAGACCCTAATTAACCAGAGCACAAAATATAATAGAAGATGTCGACTACATACCTGCTCAATAATAAAGAAGCTGAAATCGAGTAGCTGCCTCTGAAGCATTGGTATCAGGTATCGCAGAATGATTGGAAGATGATGAAAGCGATCTCGGAATGGTATTAAAACAGCAACCTAAACGGACAGAGAGGAATGTAAAACATGGAAGTGAGAAAAGAGCAAATGCCTTTAATCAAACTTACTTAGGGATCGAAATCTTACTGTATATTGATTTGTATATTCATGTTGTATACTATACAATTATTGTTTACTGCATATTGAATTGTATTGTGTTTGCAATGATGCTAGAAAAAAATGGAAATGAAATAAACTAAACTGAAACTGAAACTGAAAATACATTTTTATCCCTCCCGCTTCCTCGAAAATAAAGATTTTGCATAAGTTCTTTTTGTTTTGATACATAAAAAAAAACTTTGCATTCTAATGTCTATCTATTACTTTTATCTAGGTCACAAAGCGACCGTGAGAAAATCTTTATATTTCCTAGTTTACAAACTGTATACTTACAGCACTTTTGATCTCAGAGGTACTTATAGTATACACCGTCCTTACTTTTTGTACTTTAATGGAGATGAGACAGAGGTGTTCTTAATTCGGGGAAGGGAATGAACGTCTTGAACATTTTGGAGGACGTCGGGCCCCCCCCCCCCGTCCCCTTTGAAAAATTCATTCATTTTGCCTAATTGGCAGGTTGAGCAAAACGCACTATTACGCTTCCCCATTTCTGTGAAGCTCTTTCGTATGGGCGGCCATTAGGGCCAATATTAACAACCACAAAAAACAGACAAAGATGCATTCAAACGAAGGACAAAGCAAAATAGACAAAGCGAGAAGAAAGGACAAATTTACAAACAAACAAAGGATGAACTGAAACAGACATAACAGCATCGTACGAACTGACCCTCAAAGGACAACATCGTCATCATCATCAACATCAGTTGGGAGTTCTTCATAGGGTAATTATACGCGTGATTAGGTGTGAGTTCGCGAAATGATCCTGGGCGGTGCGGAAGAGCCTCGCAGAAACGGTGAAGCGTGACCACTCGATATTGAGGGTTGCTCAAGCTGATTTGGAATTCGCATTCTCAAGCTCTTGTATACATTAACAAATATCGGCCTACGTGATATCTGTAGTTTACAACATTTCTACAAATAATTATCCTGCAGTGTGTTATGCGAAAGAGAGTAGGAGGAGGAGGAGGGGATACAAGTCGTCACTGACAATTTAATAGAAAGGACAAGAGCAAAATTATGCTTTCATAGAGCAGGAGTAAAGCCTTCAAATCGACAAATTTGTCGTCAGTTTATATTAGACGACACCCGTCACTTAAGAAATTAAAATTACCTTCCATCTCGGTAAACAATTAACTGGTTTCCAATGTCCACCCGGAAGATACCAATAATTGCTTGTATTCAATGCTTCCGGTTCAATGACTTCATCGAAGAGCCAATCAACGTGAGTGATGTTTCCAGTTTTGGGATCGACGAGTTTCTTATGAAGAATCTCATTGGCTCGTTTCACAGCGGTCCGAACATTTTCCGCCAAGGGTCCAAAATGATTTCCTCTGCATGGACCATGGAAATGTCATTCAAATCCAGTTTCCTCTTCCCAACTGTATTACAAGAAAAAATACATAGCTTTCGTAAGGCAAAGTCCTATTTAAAGCCCCACTGTACTACTTGTAGCTACTTGCTCCCTCTATATAGAAAACAATGTCTAAGCGGTGCCTGTTGGTCCCCCATGATCCTCTTTTTCTTATGTTAATTGAGAGCTGAGTTGATGGGATAACCACCTGTCAGTGACCACGCTAATCCCTCTAATCCCTCCTGGCCAAACTAGTGCAGAGGAGCTATAAACAAAAATTGTTCATATATATTTCAATTATATACAAAATGAATTCACTAAAATAATTTGTTGAATGTTATTAATGCATTAATGAACAAATGAGCAAATTGTTTAAAAACTTTTAACATTATTTTTGCATAGTCTTGTCTTTATGTTAATGAATGAATTCATATTACCAACTTGTAGCAAAATATGTCATGTGGCACAACATTTTTTTAAAATGAATAAACATGTTAACAACGATTTCTCTTTCAATATGAATGAAGATGGATGAAAAACCTGAAAATCCTATCAGTCCGCGTATTTCCAGTTTGTCCATGTTCCCCCTCCATCCTTGTATTCCATGTATTCCCTGTGCCCCTGTATTCCCTGTTTCCCTGTATTCCCTCTGTCCCTGTATTCCCTCTCAGTATTCCTGTATTCCATATATCCCTGTATTCCATGTGTCCATGTATTCTCGGTGTCCCTCTGTCCACGTATTCCCTCTGTCCCGTAATCCCCTTTTCCATGTTTACCCTCTATCCCGGTATTCCTTGTATTCCCTGTGTCCCTGTATTTCATATGTACCTGTATTCCTTCTGTTTCTGTATTCCCTCTGCCCCTGTGTTCTCCCCGTCCATGTCTTTCCTCTGTCTCGTAATGCCATTATTTGGTATCTCTTCTTTCTTCCCGTATTTCCTCTGTCCCGTAATCCCTGTATACATTCGGAATCATCAATGTCCCCGTATTTCCTCTGTCCCTGTATTCCCTCTGTTTCTGTATTTCCTCTGTCCCTGTATTCCCTCTGTCCATGTTTCCCTCTGTCCTTGTATTCCCTCTGTCCATGTATTCCCTCTGTCTCGTAATCCCCTTTTCCATGTTTCCCTTTGTCTCTGTATTCCCTCTATCCCTGTATTCCCTGTGTCCCTGTATTCTCAGTATCTCTCTGTCCATGATCCCCTCTGCCTCGTAATTCCTTTGTCCATGTTTACCTTCTATCCCTATATTCCTTGTATTCCCTGTGTCCCTGTATTCCCTTTGTCCCTGTATTCCCTCTCAGTGTTCCTGTATTCCCTATATCCCTGTATTCCATGTGTCCATGATTGTATTCTCGGTGTCCCTCTGTCCCGTAATCCCCTTTTCCATGTTTCCCTTTGTCACTGTATTCCCTCTATCCCTGTATTCCCTGTGTCCCTGTGTTCTCAGTGTCCCTCTGTCCACGTATCCCCTCTGTCTCGTAATTCCTTTGTCCATGTTTACCTTCTATCCCTATATTCCTTGTATTCCCTGTGTCCCTGTATTCCCTGTGTCCCTGTATTTCATCTGTACCTGTATTCCTTCTGTTTCTGTATTCCCTCTGCCCCTGTGTTCTCCCCGTCCATGTCTTTTCTCTGTCCCGTAATCCCAGTATCCATTCCTGCTATCATGTCTATCCCATATCCCCTCTGCTCGCGTCCACTCTGTCCCGAACTCTCTTTGTCGCGAATTCCCTTCATATTAAAGTATGTTCCATTTTCCTTTTTGTCCCGTATTCAAATCATATCCCATTATTCACACTGTGTCATATTTCCTCTGTGATCCCGTATCTCCTGGGTGAACTGTTACATTTTCTTACCTAATCCTGGTATATCAATTTCAGGACATATCGGTTTTGCGGTACATGAGAAAGGACCTATGCATGAAAGAAGAGAAGACAAAAAAAAAATCAAAATAATTATTTAGTAAAGGCCATTGTTGTTTGGAACACCAAAGCATTCGATACCCTATAGATTAAACTTTTTCAATAATGCAGGACGATAAGTTAGCGAACCCAAATTGTTTACATCGTATTTTACAGAAAAAACTTAAATAATGGAATTAGATGACAAAGTATTGTATCTGAAGACTATTAATCATGGGTTTTTGTACATGTCTCCCACAGACTATATCTATAATGGCTTGTAAAGTTATCATATTGTATGCAGATTATGCCGTCTTGCTATTTATTGAGCTTGAAAAAAAACTTTCATATTGGGTCATTGGATGTGAGTAAATGGTTAATTACACATGGATTGACGCTCAATACAGGCATTTTTTTTAGATGTTTGGTTCGGGACAGCAACTCCAAAACTGTTGATACGTCAAGATTTTTATCGATAAACATTTAGTTGAAACGAGTGACACAATTTAAAAATATCGTGGAGTTATTATTAGATGAGAGTCTACCTTTTGAAGTTTGGTCAAATTCTTTCCAAGGCTTTTATGATTAACTTAATTACATGCAGGATGGTAAGAATAATCCTTGGGCTTTGGGCATATTGGGGGCTAACCGAAGGACCCACACGAGTGTCTGCCCTCAAATGGAAAGATCTCTCTTCTAGATGGCACTCTCTCAGAATGTGTTAATTAATTCATTGCGTCAATAAAATGCTCGCCCTTACTTTCGTAAACGACTTATAAACCCTATTATGACATGCGAACAAGGTTAGTGTCAAGGCTTACAAATTCTTGAAATAGGGGGTAGAAAGTTGGTTTCGGCTTTCGGTTCATACTTGCATTTTACTATCATGAAATACTGTAAATTTCAAAATGTCTATACATAGTATTTTGTATCTAATAATTTCTTGATGCTATATCTAGGCCGATATCTATATCCTTTATGCCCATCAGTATCATCTATTCAAATTGAAATAAGTAAACCATATAAACAGCATACCGTGACCTGCTTGTAGTGGAGCTCCGATTTCCTTTTCTCTTTCTTTCTCTTCTCTCTCGTAATTTGCGACGACCTTGTCTTGCTCCAGCATCTGCGCCTTAAATCCGGATTGGTCGATCGCAGGCTCAACCATGAACAGGTTCTTTAGGTCATCGTTAACATTTGATAGGTCGAACAAATCCCGAAGGCCTCCGGAATTACTATACTTATCTTTCAATGTACGGTGCCTTGCTTGAGACTCAAACGGCCCTGTCAAGAGGTATAATATGCAAAGTTGAAAGTAATACCGAGTTCTAGTAACGATCGGAAATTAATTCTACAAAATCCTACAAAATTATCACCACACGAGTAAAATAATTCTCAAAGAAAACGGAAAATTACTGAGTAATAAGCAAAATAATCAAGTCATCGCATAAAACGTCTGACCTGAAGGATGAATGGTATTAGAAGGACGGCGGCATAGCTCCGGAATTTGACAGAATTGTGCACTTTCGTCTAAAGGCACCAAACTTTGTACAGTAGCGTTTGGCGGACCCAACACACCACTTCAAACGCCTGGCAGTGGTCATACAGTGACTTATAATGTATATTGTCCACCCGGTTTCATCTCATTACTCTTCTCTTCAAACTAGCTGTTTTTCCTATATTTCTGTATTATTGTTATGCATCAAGTCATCGCATAAAACATCTGGCCTGAAGGATGAATTGTATTAAAAGGACGGCTGCATAGCTCCGGAATTTGACAGAATTGTGCACTTTCGTCTAAAGGCACCAAACTTTGGACAGTAGCGTTTGGCGGACCCAACACACCACTTCAAACGCCTGGCAGTGATCATACCGTGACTTATAATGTATATTGTCCACCCGGTTTCATGCCATTACTCTTCTCTTCAATCTAGCTGTTTTTCCTATATTTCTTTATTATTGTTATGCACTAATGATAGACGTTTGGCATTTATGGGCATCTGGTTTCATCAAGTTCTTCTTTCGCCAAGCTAGCTCATTTGTAGGCATTAGTTATGGGCGTCTGACACGCATCCCCTCACCATTTGAAATGTCTTGCACTGGCCATTCGTGATAAGAGATCGTACCGAATATTTTCTATCAGGTTCAAACTAGTCCCTTTTTTAAAGTAAATCTAGTTCATTTTTTTTTGCCAATTTGGAGGGCCCTCCTGACCCCTGCGCCCCCCCCCCGCACCATATTGTGCGCTGCAGACGTCCATTTTCTAGCATTGTTTCAGTGTCCATCGATCATTGCGATGTACGTGAAAAGGGGTTACTTTTTTAGCTAGGTTGATCCTCTCTGGCTTTTGTTTTAAATACCCTGTAAATCTGCGATAACCCTCGTATACTGTTTGCATGATCACAATGTCTAGTTTGTTGTGATTTGGTTTTCATTGCTTGTTTCGTTATAGTAAGTAAAAAGGTGATATTTCTTAAAACCTAACATTAAAATCAAACTTTGAAAAAAATCTATTCATTCTCCAAGACCTACCTGTTAAGCTGGTATAACTCAAAAATTGCCATAGGGCAAGAGTAGACACGACACTCGCACCAATGAGTAGATAGACCGCAGCAGATAAGCAAGTTCTGTTCGGTTTAAAAGGCAGACGATAGATGCCATCTCCCACTCTTGTGCCACCCTGCTCTCCGCCATCCTTCTCTCGTCTTGTTGCTGCGTTGGTCAACAGACCTATACAACACGAACCTATGGATTTCACTCCTCGTGAAAACTTCTTCGACATCCTGATCTTGAGTATCAACCTCTCGTTTCCTCCTCGTCGGTTATGAACACATAATATACCTACTAATCCAGTGATCAGCGATGACTAAGAGCAGCCAAATAGAAATATCACCCAAGAGAAAAGAATGTGTGGCGCCTTACGTCGCTATTCGTTGTTATTTAACCAAAGAACTACACACAGAAATAATCAATGACTTTTAAGACAGCAGGTTCTAATAATCGATCCACTTTATTGATTGTATCATACGCCAAGGCTTTAATCTTGTGGCAGCCGACCTGTAAGACGATATAATATAACAAAAGAGTATTGATTATTCCGAATAGACCGGTCTACCTACATAGTCAAATTCATGGATGCTTCTTTCCTTTTAATGAATGAACTGCAATACTTGGAATACAGTCTACATTCATTACCTGTTGCTATGTCGAACAAGCCTCGGGCAAGTTTACTGGTTGTCAAGAACAACCTTTCTTTAAACAGTTTGCCTAAAATTGTTAGTAAGCCTGCCTTTTCCCAACTATGAGGGGATTTTTGTGGATGCAGGACTTGGCAACTCTAAAGAATGTATTCAGATGCATATATCATAAGAAACCATTCACATATCTTCAACAGATTTCTCTTTTTGTAAATGTCAATAGACTTCTCGTGGTAAGCCTGACAGTCCTGCATCAGTGTTACAACTACGTACTACCCTTGTGTTGAAATGCATTTGCTTGAACTTATATAAAATTAGGATGCTGCACCCTCCCCCCTCTCTCTCTCTCTCTCTCCCTTTCTTTCTTTCTCTCCCCCTCCTCCTTCCCGTTCTTTGATTTATCTCCTTCTTCTTCCTCGTAAAACCTATTCTCTTCCTTTCCCCCTCTAGCTCGCTCTCTTTTTCTTCCTCTCTCTTCCCCCTCCTCCTTCCTGTTCTTTCCCCAGAGTGTTTCACAAAGACTAAGATCGACTTTAAGTTGGACTTAAGTATAACAGGCCGTTCGTGCCATTGTTTGCTATCATTATTTACTGGCATTGGTCTCTCAAGGGATGTACAAATCATGGTAAAAATCTACAAAACTTACATTTTTGATAATTCATTATTGAAGGAAAAAATATTATCTAAAGATTATAATTTAGAGACCAATTGGGATAGCAACCAATGGCATGAATGGCCTGTTATACTTAAGTCTAACTTAAAGTCGATCTTAGTCTTTGTGAAACACCCCCCTGTTCTCCTTCTCCTTCTTGCTTGTCTATCCTATTCTCTTCCCTTTACCCTCTCTGTCCTTGCACTAAACTCGTTATTCTTCCCCCTTTTCATGCTTGAATACAAGTTTGATTTCTTCCTCAAAGGGGACCTACATGTATAGCTTCACAAGCTCTGCTTCTTTTATAGGTTTCTCCACTTTTTCTCAAGTTATGATGTAATTAAGAATGATTATATTTTCTACAGTTCTTTTATAATGATGCAATGTATATGTTCAATAAAGAAGTGTGTACATCATTTAATAATTGCAACATTATTATTGTACCGATTTTGGTAATGAACTGCTTTGTTTTGTTTATGTTTTTATTATACATGTATATGTTAGATTAGAAAGTGGAAATAAATTTGAACCAGTTGAACCATTTGAACCATTGCACCAAGAGTGTGGTAGGTCGGATGACCACTTCGTTCATGTCCTTTCTGACAAAGAAAAAGGGGGATTGCAATACTATAAACCAGTTTGCGCTGTGGTATCCACATGGAATGAATGACTCTAAACATCAACACATCTTTTAAACATGGAGAGAGGCGCCACTACGTGCTTTGTAGAAAAATCACTCCTATTGTGATGGAGATATACGTCATGAATACATTTTGTTTGCCCTTCTGAAATTAATACTTCCAACTGTGTATATGTGATATTAGTAATGGTAATAATTTTCATACTATGATTTTGAAATCATACCAGTAACATAGTTATGGAGTCGCATGCCCCTCCCTTTAAATGGCGAAAAAAACCACCCCCTAAAGAAAGGGGGAAAAAGAAAGAGAGACAAGAGAAGAGAAAAAAAAAAGAGAAAAGAGACATGAGAGAAGAGAAGAAAGAGAGAGAGAGAGAGAGAGAGATAGAGAGAGAGAGAAATAGGGGCGGGCAGAGCATGAGGAGGGAACGTAATGCCACAACATATTTTGTTCAACGCCTGTTCCCCCGTTTTATGTGTGTTTTTTTAGAATGCCATACTCACTGCGGTTTATTTGGTGACGTCTACAGTATACAATTTGATGGGATTTTTTTTTTAAGACGCAGACTGTCCGAAGGGCTTCCAATCGATGAGACGATCGATCAAAGCTAATTCCCATTTGCTACATTTTACGTTGGATGGATGGATCAATATGCACTCACAGCATAACAGTAATTCTAGGGCGCATCCCCTTAACTTTGCATGAACGGAGAAACTTGCCCCCCTCAATAATAGTAATGATGATAAAGATAATAATACTAAGTAGTTACTAAAAAAAGTCAGGGCCCTGGGGCCAGTTTCTCGAAATTGCTTTATGTGTAATTCATGTCCAAACTACATGTAGTTTTCCGCTGCCGTCTTTAATGAGCAAACCTGTATAAGAATGGTAGAACGTGATAATAGTCGGGCATCTCGTTGCCAAATTAAAAGATATTTGGGCACTTTGCTGCTCGAATATGAAGGTATTTAGGCACCTCACTGCCTGAAACTATCCCATTTCTTAACTTTGCGAGTGACCGAAGCGGATGTAGAAGACACTTTATTATCTTTAATATTTAACTTCTCTATTCAATACACTAGACAGACTTGATGATCACTGTTGGTCATAAAGGTGGAATAATTTTTTACCCCAATTTATGGAATGATTTTTACAATGATTTATTCCTGACAGATCTAGATAATAGCATATATTCTCAGACTTTATTGAATAATAATTTGCAAGTGTTTGTTTTGCGTGACTGCTAAAGCATATGTATGCTACTAGGGGACCTACATTCTTAAGTCATAACTGACAGTAATGAGGATTAATGCCTCACAAAAGGGTACCAATATCGCACATCGACACGGTTTTGATCCTGGGGCCTCACATTTACGAGGCCATTACTTTGCCCAGGGGCGGATCCAGCCGGCTGCAAGAGAGGGGGCCCAAAAAGGGCCCACTTCGTGCGAAATTGGAAAATTCGTGCCGGTCGATTTTCCGCTCAGTGGGGGAGGAGTAATGAGCACTTTTTTTCTTTTTTTTGCCTCAGAAAATTGAAAATTGGAAAATCGTGCCCGTCGATTTTTCGCTCAGTGGGGGAGATAGTGAACGCTAATTTTTCTTCAACCACCACCCCTTGAGCGCCAGGGGAGGGGGACCATCTTCTTTTCTTTTTTTACAAAAAAGGCTGTTTTTACATATTTTTTTTCCTAGGGGAGGGGGCCGGGCTCCCCTGCCCCCCTCCCCCTGGATCCGCCACTGGCTTTGCCACTGAATCATGACTGTACGCAGCGGGGGCTATAGGGTAGGATGCAGCCCCCACAAATAAAAACAAAACAAAGAAAATGCAATAAATTATCAATAATTCATTGCATTTTCCCCCGGTCCTTAACAGGAAAAAAAAATCCTCTGTGTGGCCATGCCTTGCCAAAGATTTACAAACATATCTTGTCATTTTAGTGCAGCTTTTATTGCATCAATTTGCAATCTTTAAATCGGTCAATTTTCAACCTTCTGGCTGCATATTCGATGCTCTTCGAGATATCGTCATCATCCGTCGCGGAACAAAATTTTCGTTTCGCTCGCCAGTTTTCGCCTCGATGTCGACTACGGACTCCAACATCGCCAGGGCCATCGACAAGAGGCTACGCTGCTCGCCGCTTTACAACATTCTGTACCAAATAACGAATAAATAAGAATTAGTCTTTCTTTTGATCTCCCACCTCTAGTGTGTTTGTGCCATCAATGACAATGACAATGACAATGACAATTTATTCTCATGTCACCCACATTGGGGTATTGGAGAAGTTTACAAACGGTTTGAATTTGTCAATTTAACACTGTAAAATATACAATTCAAATCGAATAATGTTAATCAATAAAAAAACAATAACATTGTCGACAGTAGTGAGAAAAATTATATTGATAACAATAATAATCATTATTATAATAATAATAATAACAATATTAATAACGATAATAATTAAAAAACAAAACGATAATAATAATTACAACGATAATTAATGACAAAAATTAATGGAAACAATTGAAAAAGAAAGTTACTGGCACCAGTAAATAGATATTTAAATTAGTGAATTACTTTAAATATTCTTGATATCAATTTAATAATTTGATATAAGACAAAAAAGAGAAACATAAAGTTAATATTGAACTCATAACATTTTTTGAGCACATACTTAAATTAATGAAAACGAAGCATTATTTTTCGACAGAATTTTACTAAGTTTAAACGTGTTTGTACATTATTGGAGTTAAAAAGCTGATCCATTTTCAGTGTATTTGGTCTTTCAATAAAATATTTATCGATGAACAATTTTCTGTCTGAACGAAAGGCAGGGCATACAAACAAGTAATGAAACTCATCCCCAAGCGATTGCAAATTGCAGAGCGTACATAGTCTCATTTCCCTGGGAGTATTTAAATATCTACCAGCTACAATCGGCAGGTAAAGATTGCCACATCGAAAACGACTTAAAATTGTCCGATCAGTTTGTGCGCGGATCACTAATTGTTAGGTCACAATTAGTTCTACATTGCACGTCACTTTTAACATGGTAAGGATGGGTTTACATCCTATTTATATTACCAACTTACGAATAGGTTTATAATTGTGTTGAAAGTTTCTTAATTATATAAACGGATTGAT
This sequence comes from Mesocentrotus franciscanus, assembly GCA_037976565.1. Lineage (NCBI taxonomy): Eukaryota > Metazoa > Echinodermata > Echinoidea > Camarodonta > Strongylocentrotidae > Mesocentrotus > Mesocentrotus franciscanus. The sequence goes on from CP137682.1 coordinate 21,621,202, forward strand.
TCGAAGAAAACAATTTCGTTTTCGAGATGAGGGAGAGGAGGGAGAGGAGGAGGAGGATGGGGAGGGAGGGGATAAGGAGGAGGGGAGGAGGGGAGGAGGGGGAGGAGTGGGAGGGGGAGGAGGATGACAAGGAGGAGACCCCCGGGAGGAGGACGATTATGTCTTCAAAATCACTGATGGATCCAAGCTGGGATTCGACGAGTTCAAAAGACGTTAGTTACCTGCCTGAGAAAAGCGTCACTGGAGATAGTAAGTATATAATAGTAATTATTATCTGGAACTACTTATACAAGAAACTAAATTCTTGACTTTTGACATGATATTGTTCATGAATGAACTATTTTGGTTTTAATCCTAAGTTCATGATAAGTAACTTATTTTGTAGAGATAAAAAGAGGAAGAGAGATAAAGAGAGAAGGGGAGAAAGAAAGAGAGAGAGGGAGAGAGAGAGAGAGATAGATAGATAAAGAGAGATGGGGAGAGAGAGAGAGAGAGATAAAGAGAGATAGGAGAGAGAGAGAGAGAGAGAGAGGGGGCTAGAGGTTTGAAGTATTGCGATCTGTTGCCCCTTTCTTAAAGTAATTTGGCGGAATCTGTCTTTTCAGCGTTCAGCATCCTATTAACCATCGAGGCCCTATATAATGCTCAAAAAGATTACAGAAAGAAAGAAAGATTTGGTGTCAGGATGACATTTCTTTTGGTCACTATAAGTTATAAGTGCATGTAGATGTCCAAATCCACTATGAGATACATCAGAGCAGTGACGATTGTGAAAATTAATTCATATTTGTATAATTATTTCACTCTATTTGTCACCCTTTCAAGGCCATTAGAGCCTTATTTTCACCCATTATTTAATGCCACGAACAGTAATTGACACAAACCCGCTCCACTTTAACGATTCGTTGCTGCGGAAACTCCATTGATGGTTTGAAGGACTCTCTTCTCAAAAAGTGGGAAAATAATATTGTATAAATATAGGGCACGAGCACCATCAAAAGGCCATGTCGTGTAATTGAAATGATATTCAGCGGTAATAATTCATACTTCTATATTTATCTGCTGATAGTTTTAACTGAATACCATGAATACAGTGCATTTTAAGTTGACCGTTTCTTTAATGGCCATACGCTGAGAGAACTTCTTCCTGTTCTCGGGGATGTTAGTGATCGCGCAACACGTACATACCCCTTCTTTTCAGCTCATTTAATTTTGTTGTGTTTTGTTATGGTAAGCCTATCGATTGGTATATGCTCACGTATCAATTTGAAAAAATATCACAAGAAATAACTATACTAGGCTAGTTTTAATTATCATCTCCCCGGTCCTCGTAATTGCGGAGACCCCCCCCCCCTTTTTCCCCCTCGTAGAATTCGAATAACTTTCTGCCCTTCATAAAGACGGGTAATTGCCTTTAGAGGCACTTTGTAGAGAATAATAGAGAAAATGTATTTCCTATTAGCACTTTATTTTCATTTAACTTAGCTGCAATGCAATGAGCAATGCTTCAAAATTGGGAGGGGATGGGTGTTCAATGACTTTAAAAAAGATGTGAGTGTGGCAAGGCAAGGATGTATTATCAACTTTTAGTTGTATTCCAGTGCTCATTTTTCTCCCATCTCAAATATAGATGGGTTCCATTGAAATGTTTCAATTAAGGTAAGTGCTGTCCGTGCCGCACTATTGACAGGAACAAAAGTCTTGTAGAACACGTGGCAAATTAATGTCTTTCATAAATTTGACCGGGATGGGAATGAAATTGACGGCTTTTACTTTTGAATCAACATGTATTGACCCCAAAAAGAAGAAGAAATGCTGAGTCACGTACGTACGCCATACTTCCAGACCTACTTCCAGAGACTTCCATATGCTACCCAGACTATATGCCCAGAGGCAGTGATGTGTTAATTCATTGTCTAAAATATAAGTCAACAGAGTGAATGAGATTTATAATTTGAACCAAGTGTCTTTTTAAAAATATGAGGATATGATTATATTTTGTGCGAGAAATGAAAACTGAGCGACACCACTCTTCTAGAAAGTGGAGTGAATTAGTTAAAACATCTCTTTGATTAATGGAAGCATAATGGAGAACTTCAATGCATCAAGCAGCTCCAGCTCGTTTGATGACAAGCAAGCACCATTTGTTCTCGTGGTGGTTAAAGCAATGTTTGTGACCTTAGTTGCTCTTACTGGAATGGTAGGAAATGTTATCAACATCATCGTCATCCCAAGAGTTCCTGACACGGCTATGGGTGCTGCAAGTAAGGTCGTCCTTACAGCCCTCGCAATAGCTGATCTTGTCGTCGCCGCCATGCTCCTGAACGGTCCCTTGTCGTTATTTACTTACGAGTGGCTCTCTAGGGCCGGTAACACATACTGCGACATCACAGGCTTCATTACGACTCTGGCTCCAGCGACTAGCGCTTCTTTTATTTTCCTGATCAACCTGGATCGCTACATACAGATCACCCGACCTTTGACCTATCAAGTTCTTGTCACAAAAAAGAGAGCCATTGTCGCAGTGGTAACAGCAGCGTTCTATATATTAACTCTCTTATTATTCTTCGTAGGAATTTCAGATGATTCAGTTGACCCTATCGCCTATCACTATGGGTTTTCGTTGTGCCTCGTCTCCTTCTCTGCCCCTGCATTTTTGCTGAGCACCATCGGAAGCTTCACAGTGAGCGTCTGGCTGGTTGCCGTCCTGCTCCTGGCCATATACGCCAGGATCTTCCAAATTGCACTTCGCCATTCGAAAAAGATCTCTGCGCAGATGAATAGCACCGCCCGCCTGAGAGACACAATCGCGACGCAAGGCCACGACGCCGTTGACGGTCAAGACCACGGAATCTCAATCGTGGTAGACGTCATCAATCAGTTAGATTCCGACATCTTGAACAGTACGGCGCGCCGAAAACGGGACCGGATCCGTAGATCCAGACGCGATCTTGACGGGATTCAGCGAAACATCCGCAGTCTGCGTATACCCCTCGTCATTACCGGATGTTTCCTTGTGTCCTGGCTGCCTCTTACAGTAATGTTTACCTTCGCGTCCGCAACCGGAGCCACCTTTGGTAATATAACGTGGTGGATAACAGCCGTCATGGCGGCCTCCAACTGCAGCATAAACATGTTTGTGTATGCCTTTGGAAGAAGTGAATTCAGAAAAGCTATCCGTAAAATCTTCTGCAGGACATCCATTAAATAAATTAAAAGTCCAGGCCTACCAATCGGCTAAAAAAAGTGTACAGTTACAATAAAAGTAACCTTTAAAACAATGGTAACATATGGGCCAAATGTGTTGAAGAGGATAAAGAATAACCTGAACGGAACCGAGGTCGGACCCACGGAACCCAAGTCGGACGTAGGGTCCGTACAGGTGTATCTGCTACTCTATTCGCAAGTCGCTCTTACGCCAATTGAGAGAGTACTTGCGAAATCTCAATATAGAGTTAATATTTGAAGCTCATATTTTGAGTATAGTATAGCGACATGGAATCCCTAACATACAGAGAAAAACTATTTTAGGTGAATGGTACACTTTAAGAAAAAAAGGGAATTATCATATTAAATACTTTTGAAACAACAGATGCACTTTAAGGCTTATTATATTGGTATATATTATTAACTTGTAAAATACTCAGATTCAGGTTAAAAACTTAAATATTTCCTTTCTGTATTACGTGAAAACTTTAATGTTTAAATTTACATAATTTAGAGGAAAGAGGGGTCGGATTCCTCAAAAGCATGCATGGGAATAATTATGATGGGTCGTCAAAACAAGACAATTAAAGCCCCTCTGCACTAGTTTGGCCAGGCCGGGATTAGAGGGATTAGCGTGGTCACTGACAGGTGGTTATCTCATCAACTCAGCTCTCAATTAACATAAGAAAAGGAGAATCATGGGGGACCAACAGGCACCGCTTAGGCATTGTTTTCTATATAGAGAGAGAGCAAGTAGCTACAAGTAGTACAGTGGGGCTTTAAGACACGATATGAAGATTCATTTTGAATTTCTCTTACAAAGCTTTTTTTTGTAATTTTTTCCCTTATAAACTTTATAAAATCATACACAAATAATCGTTATATAAAATTACATTGTTGGCATAAAATGTATTTCTTCAAATTATGATCTCTATACCGTCGAATATTGCCAATACGTGGGTGAATTAACATAATAGTAGGCATATATTATATATATATATATATATATATATATATATATATAACGATGAAGAAGAGAAATGGCATGCTTTAAACCCAACAGTATAATCACTTGATAAAGACGTTTATTTAGGCACGTCGATAATTTTTGTAATATCTGACCTAATGAAAACTATTGGATTTCATACATTTTTCGTCATCTTATGCCAACACGTGGACTTAATATCGGATATAATATGTGTATGTGATAATTTTCTACTTATTTTTCAAAAATTAAATGTTTAATGTACAAAGAGTTAATGCTTTTATCAGAGTCAAGAACTGTGTAAGCTGAACATGTTCTGTTTCTCAGGTTGTGTGGGTTATTTTATAGATATGTGTGGGTTATGTTTATATTATAATGGAATGTATATATAATTGTTACATTGTTGGAGTTGTGTATATTTTGTTGGACCGCTATGAAAACCGGGTTTTGATGTTAGTCTGCTTCAACCTATGAAACACAAATAAAAGTAATAATAATCAGCGAGTGAATGAATTTTACCTGATACACAGAGACCAAATATTTGGGCACCTCTATAATGGGGAAAATTCTTTGTCTTGTGGAAGTGCTTTCTTCAAAAAGAACGGAACACAACATTTTTGGAGGTGTCGTGGTCTAGTGGATATGTCACCGGACTGTAGATCAGTGGTTCGTGGTTCGTGGTTCGATTCCCGCCGCGGCACTAATGTCATTTAGCAAGACATGAATCTATATTTGCCACACTAGACCCAGGTGAGTTAAATGGGTACCTGGCAGGAATTAATTCCTTGAAATGCTAGAGCGCCGTAATGGCAGCTCTAGATTTTTTTTTAAATCTTGAAACACAGTGTACAAATCCTCTTAAAGCCCCTCTGTACTAGTTTGGCCAAGAGGGATTAGCGTGGTCACTGACAGGTGGTTATCTAATCAACTCAGCTCTCAATTAACATAAGAAAAAGAGGATCATGGAGGACCAATAGGCACCGCTTAGGCATTGTTATCTATATAGAGGGAGCAAGTAGCTACAAGTAGTGCAGTGTGGCTTTAAGTGATTCCATTCTCGACATTCTTATAAATGGTTGAGAGAGAAGGAAAGACAACCGGAGAAGGCAAAATAAAACGGTATCGTAATTGCGTGTAAAGCTATAGTTAAAAGAAATGATTCGTAAAAGTTTTAGTGAAATTTATGTCTTTATTTTTGTCAATGCAGTTTTTTTGTCAGCTATAATTCTTGTAGCATTTCGTTGATTTCCAAATATCCTTTTAGTTCCCGCCACCCCAAAAGTGATTTATGTATAAGCATGCATGTATATTTATTTATTACATTGTATATAACATATAGGCCTATAGAAAGCTGAAAATGAAATGAAATTAAAAGGATATTTGACTGCCATTAACATATCTAGAGTTTCTTTTCTGTAGTGTTTCAGTAAACAAGTTAGCATCAAAATAAATTGGTACATTTTAGGAAGTAAAATATAGACTATTTCGTCTTGGAACACTTATTTTAGGATCTTAAATTTTGACTACCAAGGTACAAAACATTTTTGGAAGTAATAAGAGCTTCACATTCCTTTCACTTCCAATGTTCCAAGATCTTTAAACGTGGATATTGGCAATACTTTTTGGTAGTAATTATTCTATTTTGCTGCCTCTTTTATGTGCTCGTTACAGTTTGATAATATCATTTTGCTCGTACAAAACTCACACCATATCACACAAATAATATTAAACATCAAGAGTGGGTCCAGGAATATAAAAAAAGGAAGCCGAAATTGAGGACCCCCGGTCATACTGGTCATAAATCCCTCCCCGAAGGAAGTAAAGATGAGGAGGAGGAGGAGAGAGAGAGAGAGAGAGAGAGAGAGAGAGAGAGAGAGAGAAGGGCTGTTATTGGGAAATCCCGGAAAGATTTCCCTCACTGTAATATTTTTCATCTCTTTTCTTTTCTCCAAAATGAGTACAGGTAGCCTCTTCCCCCATACTCTATAGAACACGAAACATTTACTGAAGAATATTTGAAAAGGGATTAACGAAATTTCGGTAAAAAGAGCAACACTTTTTCTCTCTATTTTCATGAAAGTTACTCTTCGGACATATTTACGTATTACAGTTTGATTAAGGCAATCTGTCATCATATTTTACATGTATTGACTATAAATAATCAATGCTCTCAATGACCGCGGAACACCAGCATGATCAGAAAGCCGGAGCATCTAACCAGTACATGTAATCCCGTTTTCCTCCCTATACTAATAATCCTGCTGCATATAATTATGCTTACTTTGAAGATAACAACAATACTTTTCACTGTGGCTATTATTATTTATGAATTCAATTTCAAGTGCACTATGAAAGTATCTTTCACTCATGTAGGCATAATACAAGAAATGCGTTCAGCAAATAGTAATTCATGATATACATGTACATCGTCCTTGCCTGGTAATCAATCCGACTCGTAAAACTTTGTCATTATTGAAATGCAATCATTAGGGATTTAGCCTAATCCTGGCATTTGATTGGCTGAGAGCAAAGCTGTTACAGAATTTTGGCTTTTGTTAATAATAAGTTTTATGAAACAGGGTCCAGTTCCTGGGAAAATCCGCAAAAAGCCGGCACGATTAGCGCATGGAGGCCCTTGCCGACATCAGCAGAACCACTGATTTGGTGTTGTTCTCTAACGGGAGTCGAGACTTTCGAATTTGAGGAGGAGATTGGATGCCATCGGTCTCATTTTGGAGTCCTTTTCGAAGCAAGGGGTCGGGATATCCTTGATGGAGTCATCCAACAAACTCAGGGTTTCGGGAAAGACTTCGTCTTGTCGAAGGCGGCCCATCAAATCATATATTTTCTTAATCTGCGACCAGAAAAGCTCTCCCGAAGACATCACTAACGGGCTAGCCGCTTTGGACCAATACATCGCATGCTGCTTTCGGGAAGTCCATTCTGCACGGTGTAATTCTCAGGGGTCAGATGGCGAAGTGTGCCCCGAAACGACAGGCATGTGTATATATATATATAGCCAACGGCAGACATGAACGATGCCGTGTTTGACTTCAGAATGATGAGCCAGGCCCAAGTCACAAATATACGGCTTCCTGTTGTCATCAATCTCGAGGGGATTTCGCAGTATTCCATTCTTTGATTTTTGTTTAACCTTTGTAAAAACACACGATGCGTCATTTGCTTGACGTACGACTGCGTCAGCGATTAGTGTATATAGTGTTTGACGCATCAGATATACCATCATACAAACAGTGGAGGCAAAATTAAATTACTGTGCAAACATTGCTTTGAGTCACTGGCGTATGGGCCAATTAATGGTTTATAGTAGTTGGTTCTCACAGGTAATTTGACACCATTCGGGTGTTTACCCAATCACAGTTGTTGTCCATCACCAAGAGTGGACTTTACTTTTACCATGCACCCGACCATTCTGGTAAGGTCCGTGATGAAAATGTCCTTACCCTCGATATGTGAAGGCAAGGTGGAGTATTTTAAACCGCCAATCAACAGTGCAGGAACACCTGGTGTTGTTTTCTCTTTATATTTAAATTTTTATTTTATTTTCTTCTTCTTCATGCTTGCTTTTAGATCTAGATGCATTTTTGTCATGCGATGTCGCCTTATACAAATACAAGTGGAATTTTCATTATTCTTACATTGTGTTCTCCACAAATCTCTCATGTTACATGATTTGTAAGACAAGTTTGTTACGTTACTTTTGTTTTCAAATAGGTCATCTGAGCAGCAGCAAACCATTTTGGGGGCCAATTTGGGACTCTCCTGATTATAGGGAATGCTGGTATGGCCAGCTGTCACCAAATATGTTTTGATACCTGAAGTGGCTGTATATCCCGAAAGCTTTGGACACAATATAATTATGAACATGGTTTGACCATGACAAATCTCTTGAAAGAACAAGGCCGATATAAGGGTACGAATCGACTACAATGTTATTAACATGGTAAGAATCTATACGATCGGTTTTTCGAGACCTTGTATTAATATGCATTATTTAATATTTCAGAGAGTCGAGTTCCATGTAATTGTCTCTGCACCATGCAGCAGATGATAGAGTTGAGATCTGATTGGAGGACTGATTAGGTGTCACTTTAACTGGATTGTAAACTTTGTCTCGCGGGGAAAAAAACTTGATTGGTGAGCTTTTGTGTTTTGTTATTTCAGTTACATAATCTCGACAGGGAAACGAAGAATTGAAATTTAAACAACACTTTATATCATAAATTGGTATATATATTTTGTTGGTGGAACTACTTCATAAAAGGAAGTTACAGGTTTGTAATTTGATATTATAGGACAATTCGAATACCAATTACATGTACATGTAAACACTATCCATATATTGCAGAATGCACTCCATTATAGGTAGGCCTGTCCAAGTGTACTACCTAAAGAAATCAATTCGGATTTTGTACTATGTAATTGTAGGGCTTAAGCTAAACACCCGGGTCGCGACTCGGGTCACGGCTCGCTGGGCCAATTTGTTTAATGGTGTCTTCAAATCGGCTTTATAATGGGATTTTTTATATATATTTTTTTTTATTCCATCATGTAATCATTACGATATTCTTTGTTGGTTTCCCCCATCATCTTATGTTTTCTTATGCCATTTTTTTAATCGTTCTTCTACATCTTTGATTCTTTCTCTCCCTTCATTTCCCCCCTTCATTCTTCTTTTCTTCTAGGCCTACAATGTAATTCTTTATTTTCTGCAATTCATCTTCCCCATCTTTATGTTAATTGTTAATTCTTCTGGTGCATTCCAAAATTTTGACGGCCTTTAATATACTCCGTTTCTGTATTTCTCTCTTTTCCCCTGTCTTCTATAATTTGTTCTGTGTTTCCCACAATTCATCTTCTCTTTCTATATTTCCATCATTCCTTGTAATTTCCATCCTATTAAGTTTTATTCCTCACTTTATTTTCATGTCAGTCTTTTAAAAATATTCATCCTACATTTTATTCTATCCCTTTAATTTCCCTTCTCTTTTTTCTATCATTAAATTCTTGATTTTCTCCACTCTCTTTTTCTTTCTATCTTTATCACTGTTAAATCTGGCCAATGAATTCTTTCAATTCCTTTTTTATATATTTTTCCTTTGTATTCCTCTCTTGGTAGATATTAATTTCTCACAATTCATCTTCTCAATCTTTCCATTCTTCATTTCATTTCATTCATTAATAGGCCTATCATATGCCCTTGTAGTATTACACTTTCTCCAAAATCCACTTTATCCACCTAGTATTTTGTCTTTCCTAATGTCAGCCTTAATTCTTGTCTTCTTATTTGTCTATCATTAAAAAAAAAACAATCACAACTTCCAACTTCTTTTTAAAGTAAATTTCCCCCACGCACCCCCATTGAAAAATGGTTAAAAACAGTTGCTAATTTAAGATAAGAATTTCCCAGCGTGTAGGGCCGATTTGAAGACACCACCATTAACAAAAAATTGGCCCAGCTAGCCGTGACCCGGGTTTTCCAGCGCGCCGCGACCCGAGTGTTTAGGATAAGCCTAATTGGGCTAATTGTAGTGTTCGCATGTTCTAAAACGTGACCCACAACGCTATTAAAATGTTTTCTATTAAAGGTCCTATGTCCCATTTGCAGGCCAAACAAATGAAAAGGTTAAATTCCAACGGCATTTGAAAGACAATACTAATTTAGAACTTCCCTAAACAAAGGGGGGCTTGAAAATTTTAAGTGGGAAAATAACGATTATTAGTTGTCGAATCGACTTAGGAGCTATAGAGCCAGTAAGTAATAGTCTGATTTTTCAGACCATTGTACCGAATGGTCGTACGTTTTATGCTGCGCAAAGATTCAATCAGTTTAATTTTGGCCATTACAAGAAGTGGGTTATTGATGTAGACAAATGCTCATGTACCCTTTACAGCTCATTTTATGTATGTTATTACCAAAGATGAAAAAGCCAGTCAGTCACTCAATAGTGTCTGACAGTGAAGTCTAGCAAGTAAACGGGTTTCCTTGCATAATTTGAATATTAGGACACTGCTAACGTTTAAATTTCACAGATAGGACATACATGACATATTCATAATTCCTGCAAATTTCTACAGAATTTGATGTTGGCTGCAAAAGGGACATAGTATCTTTAAAGGGTGACTTTTTTCTCCAAAAAGTCTTTCGATCGAGATGTGTGTGTATTGGGTTTTTACAGACGCGTATCAATCAGATATGCTTATTTACGTCTGATGGGGACCGACCTTTAACGTCACCATCCGATGTACGCGGGTTTGAATAGATGTGTTTTATGTCATATATGGATTATGCAGTTAAATTTTTGTTTGTTGTTATTAAGGTAGTAAATATAGACATTAATTATAGACATAAATTGAGTATAATTTCATGTACATAAGTTGTAAACATTTTATTTAAAAAAGATAATTTGTCATTTATAATTGAAGAATGTAGTAAAATGTAACAAGTAATTTTTTGTATATTCAACAGATCAGTGTTTATGGTATGGGGATCGGGGGGGGGGGTAGTATCTGCCAAAAAACTTTTGCCCCGCCCCCAACAATTCATCATTACGATACGGTGTGGAAGATGTTTGGGAAACTAAGCGTGGCTGGAAGAAAAATATGTATTTTCCAACGATTTCCCCCTGTATTTATTACAAATAAACTGATAACTAACTAGCCCTTCAGAAACCTCATCATTATTCATTTCAATTACAATTCTGCGAAAATTGAAACAATATTGAATCGATCGAGTACAAGCAATTTCAATTTTTAAATAGAGAGTATCATTCTTCAAAACTGCGTTATGCATGTGCTCCATTTTGGTGATTTGTAAATACCATGGTGCCTTTTAAATTGAAAATCTTTTATGACTTTCCATGATTATATGAAATGTACATTCTGATAATGTAACGAAAATCATAATTCTGCTTTCTTTCTTTGTTAATTAATTAATTAAATATCATTCAAATCGCAAAAAAATCAGTGATACGGTCATGTTGCAAATATAATTTGTGTGACCGGAGAATTGTACTGAGAGATTCTTTCTATTAAAATCGCAAACGGTGTAAAAAGCAACGTCTCTAATCAAAGCTTCAATAATTAATGAACCGCCATTTTCTTTTCACGCAGTTTAAATGTCCCCCGAGTCGTGCTTCGAGATAACAATATAACCCATTAGAGAAATTTCTAGGTTGTATAGCCGTTATCGTGGTATACAGGTTCTTATCAAGACCTCTTTGCAAAATATTGAAGACGATAATAGAACATAACCTAAACGTGGTACGTTGAAATGGTCTCCATTAAGCGACGAGTGCTTTTTTAAATGATAGTTGTGCCTGATAAGTATACAATTTTTCCCTTTCGAGAAGAGACTTTCAAACCGTGAATGGTTTAACGCAGCACCGTGGTATCGTTGAAATGGAGAGGAATGGAGTCGTATCAATTTATTCACAGAAACGTGAAATATTGGAGGATGGAAAATATGATGAGCTTTGTTAGAATTTCTATACCCCACTAATTGCTCATATATTATATATATTTCAAAATGATCCTATTGAGATAAGAAATGGATAAAGATATATTACCCATAGGGATTCTTTAGGTGATGAAACTCTTGGTTAACACCATGTCCTTTATCAGAAGAGTTTACATTTTTTGTGACGTTTTTAAATATCTCCGTCGCAGAACTCAAATCGAACATTTTTAACATTATGTTATGACAAAAGACGAACAAAGCATTATGGCATAAATGGTCTCTCATTCACGATACATAGTACAAAAGTTTGAAGTACTACGTTATCTTAAGTAATGATACCTTTACCATTATCACAGACGCTTTTCTCAGTGAGGCAACCAACACGATTTCGAATGATTTACTCACTTCATTGAATCCCTGCTTGGATCTATTCATCTTCTCGTCCTCCTCCTCCTTATCTAGAGTACGAGATTGTTTAATCTTCGAATACAACCAAATTTTAAACATAAATCCGTTCATATAGAGGTAAGAACACAATTATAAATCAATTTGCTATACCTTCCGGTGTGGTTGTCCGGATGCGGGTTAGGTAGTCAGGGCTATATAGTTGTCAATATGGGGAAACTTACAGGTCAACAACAAGAACAACAAGAAAAACTAAATCGTGTAGGGATGGTTGGTACTATTCGAATTTCTTTCAGACCCATTGTTTTTTCAAATAGTCTCTAGACCTGTTCATATTTATTTAAAGTCTGAAATAACTCTATGAAGTGAAGTCTGAAATATTAAATAAATCTAGCTTTGTTCAAATGATTTATGCCTGACACAGATCTGGGAGCACAAACATTGGAATGCCTCTGGGAATACAACATTGTGAAAAAAAAGGAGCACTAGATAAAAGAAACGTTCAATTCACTATCGTCTGTCAATATATACCTTCCACTTTGTTCGACATGTTCAACGAAGCATGTAGCGATATTTTTTCATTTTGTTTCGAGGTGTAAAGCGCACAATAAAACGCAAACGTTGTCTTTTTCTTTGTCAGCCATGAAAACAAATATATCATTTGCGACCTCGTCAGACCCCAAACCTGCCCTATTGGTGGGAAAATAATTCCGGAACGTGACGGATCTATAAACTGGACATGGTCATTATTTTCACAATGCCTATATGAGGGAACTGGAAGGACGTTTTAAATTTGTTTTCCATTCTGATCCAGACGTTATACATCATGGATGTTTGATAGTAGATACAATTTGCTCATTTTCGTTTTGCATACAGTAGATACATCTTTATCTAGGTAAGTTAAGGTTCATTCACATTATACTTGTGTCATTGGCCGCTATTCATACAAGCGTGTTAAAAAATAGTCCACATTAAAGTGGTTATTAGAGTGGGTAGGTTTAGATCACTGACCTATGGAGCGAATGAGATCAACAACATAATATCAAAATAATTAAAGTAATATGCAATATGACATAAATTACACCGACCATTTAATTTTTTGTAAAACTCAAGTTTGACTGATTATATCTCTCTTGTTATTCTCCTTGAAAATGATACCCTATTTTTATGACTTTTTAGTCATGGAATGTGTATTACATCAAAATAAGGGACACGCTCAAAAGAATTATGTTGCAAAATGTACTGCTCTTGCTCGGCTGTGCATTCTTCTTTCTTTGAAGAGTGTAGGGCTGCTACGTAGTGCACTGCATAACAATACTAGCGCTTACCAGTGCATTTTGCAACATTTTTGTCCCTTATTCTGAAGTACGTACTGCTCATTCCATGGCTGCTAAATCATAACAATATGATATCATTTAAAAGAGGAATAAACATACTTCCGCATGATACTAACCAAGATGATAATTGCCCCATGACACGAGAGATATAACCGATCGAACTTAGGTTTCCAGATTTGAATTGATGGGTTTACTTTATTCATACGCCAGAAGGACAATCTTGATGGGTAATATCTCAAAAACTATATATAACAAAATCTTATCGATTCGAATAAGATTGAATTGATTCATTCGTATGTAACTATAAAATAAATTCTTCTATCATTGTTACATAGGTATGGCAAAGAGCTTTTTAACACAAAGTTACACAAAACAATGAGGTACACAAGTATACATGAGTATAATTTGTATACTACTTGCAGGGATTCGCTTACATCTTCCTGCTACTTGTAAACTAAAAAATCAGAAGAAAATGTAAACGCAAGGCAGGAGAAATGGTACAAACCAAGGAGTTTGATGAAAAACAATACATGAATAAAAATAATGCGAGTGGGAAATGTTAAACAAAATGTGTTTTTGTTATAAGATGTGTTTTAAAGTCGTCGACAGTATCAGAATGTTCGATATTCATGTGCAGGTTATCGTAACATAATGGGTCAAGAACAATCAACGGAAGTCGTCCTCTCGTCACTTCCTCGCAAAAAGAGCAGCGTGGTTTCAAACGCGAGTCATCGTGATCGGCACTATAGCCAGAGTGGTCGATCCGGTAGTCGTTCTGGTGGACGATCTGGTAGTCAAACCCTTATTGATTTGCTTGAAGACGTCAACGGCGATGTGTCTTGCGTCGACATCGAGAAGTTCGCCTCGTCGTTCAAACCCAGGAAATATTCTCACCTCCAGCAGTTCTTTCCGCGCAACCTGTGTAAACTGTGTCACATGATCAGCGATCAGACAGGTGAGATTATCTTTTTTGCATTGTTTCTAAAGTTAAAGGGAGTGTATCATGACGAGACTATGTGTCTTTCCCGTGGCCCTACTCGGGGCCGGCCAATTGGGTATAAAACGACTACGGACGACGCGACCGCAGCATTCACGTGCGTGCAACATACGCGAAACCGAAGCGTAAGGAGAACTTCGGTCTGTTTCGCGAACGCTAGCGCGCACTGACCATGTATAGATTAAGTCGCTGACTACCGTTAATCAAGTCCATTCGTTTACGTGCAGTTGTTCAAAAGAAGACGTAGATGGCGTTAACCATTATTTGCCATGCTACACTCCCTTTAATAGATCTATCGTATCTGGGATATTGAGGAGTATAGAAATACATTCTTCTTTTAAACAACTGATTTTTATAATGTTGTATTTTGCTTAAAGAATTTCATCATGAAATGCGAAAGACGATCTTTCTACAATATTTAACAGTGAAAAGAATCGGTTCTAGGACAATATTATTACCCCCTGGACAATAATATAACCCCCGGTCAATTACCAGCGGGTCAATTACCCCGTGTATTATTATCTCTCGAGTATTTTCAGGGTGGACTTCCCCTTTAATGAACAGGTGTTATTTTCGGGGGTGATTGTCCAGGGGGTAGTTGTCCTGATACGAAAAGAATTGATTGTGCAAGTTGACTGGCAACAATAAAAAAAATAAAAATAAATAAAGGGTACAACATTACTAAAATTTGCTGTTGAGCAGAAATAGCAGGTCATCCCTTAAAAAGAAAAGAATACAATTTTGGACTTGTATGATGAATGTTGCCAATGCAAGTTGGTGATGTTATTACGGTCGACCCACAATGTGTGTAAGCAAGGTATTGGATGAAACTTTGAGATCAAAGAGTGAATATTGTCAAAGCCCTTCAATGTTCTTAGCTCTGAACAAAATATTGTAGCTCTGGGAGTGTTTCACAAAGACTAAGATCGACTTTAAGTTGGACTTAAATATGGCAGACCATTCATGCCACTGATTGCTTTCACCATTTACTGGCATTAGTCTCTCAAGGGACGTACAAATCATGGTCACAAATCTACAGAATTTACATTTTTTGATAGTTCATTATTGAAGGAAAAAATATTATCTAAAGATCATAATTGAGAGACCAATGGTGAGAGCAACTAGTGGCATGAATGGCCTGCCATATTTAAGTCCAACTTAAAGTCGATCTTCGTCTTTGTGAACCCCCCCCCGGTCTTGTACTTTTTGAATAATACTGAATGATGTTGTCTAGAAGCTCTTGCATGTCTTGGTAAGCCAAGTTGAGGCAATGTTTATCCTCATCATCTGTCAATTTGAGTTTCGCCATGTCCATGCTCTTTATGTTTTGAGATATTTTTTTCTTCTTGTTGTTTGGGGAGGTTTGTCTTTAAATGATATAGGCCTACAGGTAATTTTAAGATTTGAGGGATGGACTCCTTTCAAAGTAGATAGTCAGTTTGATGAGTTTAGTGTGTAGTTATGGACTACAATGTAAAGTAATTTGTATTGTCGCTTGCTTGTTTGTTTGGTTGGCTTTTGTTCATTTTTTTTAGGGGGTTAGTTTTTTGTTGCTTTTTTTTTTTAGGGGGTTAGTTTTTGTTATCATCATATTATTAAATTGATGTGACCCGAAGCGGAAGGTTAGATTTTCCGCTTCATTTCATTCTCATGGCTTTTAGCCTTTAGATACAAAAAAGTGACATCCTGCTCTCTCGCTCTCATCTTTTCTCTTTCTCATTCTCATTCTCCCCTTTCTCTTCCATCTCTCTCTCTCTCTCTCTCATTCTCTATCATTCTCTTATATCTCTTTCTCCCTCACCCCTCTCTCTCTCAACGCACACACACACACACACACACACGCATACACAATACACCCCACAACGCCCACATACACACATACACTAACTACCTGCCTTTCACTCGCCTATCTCCACCTCTTTCTCGTTTTCCCTATTCTTTCCTCACTCCCTCTCGGTTTTATATCGCTCTCAACCTCCACCCCCTCCACTCTCTTCCCCTCTCCCATTCGTCACTCTCCTTTACTTGCTCTTCTTGGGTTATTTCTCATTTCCCAGCTCTCTCCCTCCTTCTCTCTAACGCTCTCTTTGTTTTCCTCCACCCCCTCACTCTCTCTCTCCCTCTCTCTCATGTTTCTCTCCCCTCTTGCTTCCGTGTGTGTGTGTGTGTGTCCCTCTTTAGCTGTGGACAGCATTGACCATATATTTGAATGGCTCCCTCTCCGGTGCCTTAATCGCTTGATTTTTTTTTTAACCAGCTTTCCATGATGTATGGCTTTCAATGTCTACTTGTTGATTGAGGGTGAGTCACATTTTTCGAGTGGTGCCGTTAAAGGGCGGGCCCAAGACAAACTATAATCATAATATCTAATTGGCACATATCTGTATAACTATAAACCAAATCGTCATTATCACGGAGGTTCCAACTCAAACGGACGAGGAAGAGAGAGAGAGAGAGAGAGAAATGCTTGACACATCATATAGGCCTAATGGATTTAAAAATGAGTACCCATTACAAATTTTTAAAAAAGCTGTTCTTTGTCTACATTTGATGTACATGCTGTACATTCTGTTTCTAGAAGAAAGGAAACGTTCAGAGATCTTAAAGTACAAGTACACTTCAAAAATAACTTATTTTCAATAGAAGCAGAAAAATCAGACAAACCGATCAAAAAAAGTTTGAGCAAAATCGGATAACTAATAAGAAAGATATGAATTTTTGAAAAAGTATGTAAAACTATGGAACAATTGAAATCACTACACAAATTGCCAATTTGGTTATCAGTTTGTGACGTCATGTCCTCACTATTTATCAATTGCTTTTTTTATCCCCCAAAGCTTGATTTCCCCATATGCTTTTGCCCAGGTTATATGATTGGTATCATATTGCGTGCATGACATTTCACAAAATCTTTTATGAATTTTGAAGAATTGATACTATTTTCTGAATATTGTATATTCATAATTATTGGATTTTATATAAATAGTTTATCAAAATTCAAATTTTTCATGATTTATCTGGAAAAAAAATTACTCTACATTAGTTCATCAACCCAAAAACATATTACTATCAATCTGACTTGGATGCTGGTGTGAAGAAATAAGATTCTTAGGGGGAAAATAGGAAATTTATATTATCAATATAAAGAAAATAATTAGTGGATAGTGAGGACATGACGTCACAGACTCATGAGTGAGTTGCCAATTTGTCTAGTGATTTTCAAAGTTTTTCATGTCATTAAAAATTCATAACTTTCTTATTAGTTATCCGATTTTGCTCAAACTTTTTTGGTTTGTCTGATTTGTCTGCTTCTATTGAAAGTAAGTAATTTTTGGAATGAACTTGCCCTTTAAGGACAAAAATTAACATTTACATACAAGCGTTGTTTTCCAAAGATGGCAGAGTAAGCCTAAATCAACGATCGATGTACGTCAGGTTAATTCGCAGTTAACCCATTGGCTAATGATAGCCTTATATTCCCCATAGGATAAATACAGAAACCTCTCTTGGGGGGTGTTTCACAAAGACTAAGATCGACTTTAAGTTGGACTTAACTATGGCAGGCCGTTCATGCCACTGTTTGTTCTCACCATTTACTGGTATTGGTCTCTCAAGGGACATACAAATCATGTCACAAATCTACAGAATTTACATTTTTTGATAATTCATTATTGAAGGAAAAAATATTTTCTAAGGATCATAATGGTGAGAGCAAACAGTGGCAGCACGGGCTGTCATAGTTAAGTCAATCTTATTCTTTGTGAAACACTCCCCTTTTCTAGTATGCAATGGGTTAAGCTAGAGATATCTTAGACGTGTTGAGGTGCCGTGGTCTAGTCTAGCGGATACGTCACCGGACAGTGGATCACATGGTTCGTAGTTCGAGCCCCGCCGCTGTACCATTGTCCTTTAGCAAGACATCAATCTGCATTTGCCCCTCTTCACCCAGGTGATGTAAATTGGTACCCCATAGGAAGAAATTCCACGAATGCCAGAGCGCTTTGTCGGGTCGCTCGGCTCATGGCTGGATAATAAAGGTACAGCGATTAGAAACATTAGTATCAGCGCTATATAAATGTTATTATATGCCACATATTGTTAAGCTGCATACTATTGGTTTAGATTTCTTCAGAAGAATTGGTTAATCTGAGATTTGTTCAGGTCTCAAGCTAATTCTTTTTATCAAAAAAGTACACTCATCTTCCTCGCAGGACTAGGAGATATCCCTTCAGTGTTCACACCTCAATATTCTGATCAAGTTGGGATATTCAGGTTAATAATAAACCAGTGCAAACACATCCAGTACGTATAGAATTCCTTTAGTATGTATGGTCAAATGATTTACAAGAATAGGCATGACGAGCATAATAGTGGCAGTGGGTTGAGATCGGAGGACCCCGGACTGAATAGGCTAAAAATCACATCAACTATAATAACAGAGCTATAGTGTGATGGCCCTACAGTCCATGTTACATGTATCGCTCCATCGCGCACTGTTGTGTATACAAAGAAGCCTTAGGAAGTCCCTGGTTCGATTCCTGTCTGTGCGCCAGATTCTGTTTGGAGGGAAATAAGACAACTACTGTACCTCATTTACCATCTTCCCCGGTAAACTACCCCATACAGGACAATTACCTCCGGAAAACTACCCCTCAGACGACACCACCTCGGACAACTAATACATAGCTATTTATTTAACAGAAAACAATTTGTTTATATAGATGGTGTTAACTCCACTCACTGGAGGGGTTCCGCAAGGGTCAATTTTAGGCCCATTAGTTTTTCTATTATATGTTAATGACATTCAATACGTAAGCCCAAAACTTTGCCCAATCATATTTGCAGATGACACAAACCTCTTCGTGTCAGGTAAAAACATCAATGAAATATTAACCATAATTACTACAGAACTACCAAAAATTGAGTTGTGGTTTTTGGCTAACAAATTACTTATAAATTCCAAAAAAACTAATTATATGATATTTAAGCAGAAAAACAAAAAAACTTTCAGAGCAAATCTGTGACATTATAATTAATAACTATAATATATTACAAGATTCTAATACTGTATTTCTTGGGGTGACACTTGATGAAAATCTCACTTGGGCTCCACACATCAATAATACCCGGAGAGGATTTCATGTGCGATAGGTGTACTATATAGAATAAGACACTTTATTCCTCTGAATATATTGATTAATATCTATAATGCTATCATTCTTCCTCATCTGTCCTATTGTACTTTGATATGGGGACATTGTGCGAAAACTCTACTGAATCAAGTTTATGTTTTACAGAAAAGAGCACTATACGTGCAGTTACAAACTCTCACCCCGATCCCTCTGAACCGCTTTTTAGGAAATTAAATGTACTTACCCTATTTCAAATACATGAATTGCAAGTTGGATCATTTATGTTTATGTACAATAAAAATATGTTACCTTCTATTTTCGATAATATGTTCAAAATGACAAAGGATGTTCATCCACATTACACAAGACATGCTAATGATTTATATATTCCATTGTTAAAATGTTAACATAATTATTATTGGTGGACTATTATTTTCATCGTAAGAATGCGGAGACGCATATAATTATTAACACACAAACGTAAACTGAGGCATTCATTTCTATTTGGATAAGTTACGTTAAATGGCCCAAATTGTCCTCTCAAGAATGCGCTTTACAGCTCAATCTCAGTCCCAGTCCCGATTCCTATTGTATTGTAAGCTCCAACTATACAAACGTTACACTCGAGTGAGTTTTGAAAGGCTTTTCAACGGATTTTACCCGTGTAGATTCACATAGACATACCAATGCGCGGGGGGTTATATCATGTTATACGTGAAGAGACACATTATCGACTTCATTTTGGGGTAGTTATCCTAACAATGATTATTGCTGATGTAGCACTTGTTTTGTATCAAGTTGGGAACACCTTATGAATGCCAAGTTCGTATGAGCGATTCTTATGGGAGAATGAACACCACGAATACGGTGTATCCTGAGTACCAGCGCCAACACAACGATTATAAAAAATGTCGTCAAATTGAAGTCGCCGAGCGAAACGCAAGAGACGATAATTGTCGAATCGGTGTATCGGTACACCTATATAGATGACCTGTGATTTATTGGAATTTTGTTTCAGTTTGTTATCTAAGGAAAGCTGGTCCTAAGACAGTTCAGAGACTGAGGATAGGCGTACGAGATTGGAATCCAAGCGAGACAAGCTAGTATAGAAATGGGTGGTAAAGGAGTGAAAAGCTCGGCGACGTCACAGAAAGCCTTCGACAATCGTGCGTTTGAAGGCGACAGCGGTGTTGACAGTCATGATGGGGAGAATGGGATCTCTGAAACTCTCTCTCCACGAATCAAGAATTTCGAAAAGTATACGTACCCGAACGTGTGTTCATACTGCAAAAGCATATGGGTTAGCAAAGGTGAGATAATAATTATGGGCAAGTGACAAATTGTGGATAGAACGGTATTTTTGTTTTGTTGTTGTTGTTATTGTTGTTGTTATATTGTTCTTTTTCTGTTTCTATTTTCCTTTCTTCTTCTATATCTTCTTCTTCTTCTACTTATTCCTCATCTTCCTCTTCATCTTCTCTCCTCCTCGTCGTCGTCCACCTCCTTCTACTTCCTTTTCACATTCTTCCTCTGTCTTATCTCTCCGTTGATGCTCACAATCACACGAGTTATATACGATGACCACTCTCTTGTCGTGCATTGGCCTTCCATAAAATACAGTTTAAGTATGTGTTTCTCAGTTCCTCGCATTTCCCTTTTCTTGAAAGGTTATATATATAAGGAATTTAGCTAAACGTCTACATACATTCAAATTCATACATATATACTTATCAAATTACAGATACATCAAACATAATACAAAAATCAACAAATGAGTAACAATAATAGGATAGCAACATAAAGGGTAACAAATATTGAAACGAAACGAAACGTAATTATACCGTTCATTTTTCAAAAAATTAAATTAGTTTAAGATTATACCATTGTTTTACGTTATCGTTATTTTAAAATATAGAAATATGACTTATACATTTACGATACATTTACTTTGATTACAAGAACAGATTAATGCATTAATATGATTTAAGTTATCTGACCTTATATGGACTGCAAAATTATGGTTAGAATGTCAAAACACGTCTCTGTTGGCATCCCCCTTTTTCCCCCTTCCCCCTTTTTTCTCCTACTTGTAGTTCCTTTTTGTAGTTACGAATTTGTTAATTTAATTACTCGTTATTCCTCACTATAATTTGAAGGGTCCACAATTGTAGGCAAGCATTGCTTTTTAGTGGAACCCTCTTTTTTCAATATGTATTCCTAAATTGTTGTAAATGATTACAATTGATTTGTAATGTTTTGTTGGAAACAGATATAAAATTGAATTGAATTGAAAAACACAATACCGAACGTCAATATTATCTTAAATGCATTTTATTGTAAAGGATGAAAAAAGAGTTTTCGCGACCAAGGTCAAATTCATGCATGAGTTGATGTTGACAAAATAGAGACTTTTAGATTTGCACGTCGACGTAGTGGACTGCGACGTGTGCCATTCTTTCAAGGCACTGGCCCGTGCCCGGCCGTGCCTTAAAAGGACGCCACATTACCTTAAAAGGATGTCACCGTGGCAGTCCACGTTCTCGTCGTGTAAAATCTAAAAGTCCCTAATCTCTTGTGGTTATTACCTGCAAATTTGTATCTCTCTCTCTCTCTCTCTCTCTCTCGTTATATTCTCAGGTTTGCATGTACATGTATCATGGTGTTTGGTAATACCTAAACCATTGAATTTCCAGTTTGCTTATTCACACATGGATGAATAGTAATGTAATATAATTTATACGCGTTTACTTTGACTGGAAAGGGCATATGACACCCAGTTTCTATATTCACGCAAATATGGTGAATAGTAATACCAGGTATCCCATTTTTAAATATACGATACATTTACATTTATTCCACCGGGCAACCACCCCTGGCCAAAAAAAAAGTTAAACAAAAAGATGGTAATCACAATTTTACCTTTTTTTTGTTGCTCAAGGGGAGGAGTAAAAAAATATATATACACATGTAGTGCTCACTACCCCCCATATATGGGTTACGTCCAAGAAGAAAACCTGAACATAAGACTTCAATCAGTGAAACTTCTGATAATTCGAACCAAAAAGTTTTTAATATTTTGAAAGGTTAGATCGCGATTGATATTTAAAGGGCCCATGACATCGAAATACAAGTGTATTCCTGTTGGTGTGCAGTCCTGCATACATCTCATATTTTGATATGTAAACTCTTGGATTTGTTTCATAGATTTTTAAATATTTTTTGAAATATTTGTTTTTCAAACTTGCAAAGCTCCACCTAAAAACCTCCAGATCTCATTCCCTTGTGACATCATCTGTCAGTCATCAATGAGCCAACTTGAGCAAGTGGTATGTATCTTTGCCGAAGTCGACCACCTGTTACAATACGTAATACAATAGCAACATACAAGTTGCTATGTCAGACATGCTGTAGCATCACCAGGAAGACAAAGGCAATGATGATGTATTGTCCATATGTATGGAAGCATGCAATTCTGTTATGCACGTGTGCTAAGCTGGGGGAAATTACATACCATTGTCTATTCTAGAATATTAGTTTAGTCTGACATGTCTGACATAGCAACTGATATGTTGCTATTGTTTGTGGTATTGTAACAGGTGGTCAACTTTGGCAAAGTTACATGCCACTTTCTCAAGTTAGCTCATTGATGACTGACAGATGATGTCACAAGGGAATGAGATCTGGAGGTTTTGGGGTGGAGCCTAGCAAGTTTGAAAACAAATATTTCAAAAAATATTTAAAAATCTATGAAACAAATTCAGAAGTTTACATATCAAAATATGAGATGTATGCAGGACTGCACATCAACAGGAATACACTTGTATTTCGATGTCATGGGCCCTTTAAAACACCTGACGTTCCACAAATCGTTAAATTTATGTATACCGGAGCAATCCATCAATAGTGTACAACTGTGCGAATTTGTGTCGACATGTATGTGGTGTGAGTTTGCGTCAGTGAAAGTATTTGTTTGTTGAGCAAACTAATCGACTAGAACCATTCTCACCTATCACATCGGTAAACATGGCAGAGCGAAAGTGGCATAGTATATAGATATAGATATAGATTTCTATGGCTTCTCGTGCAAAAAAAGAAAAGAATCGACGAACCGTTTTCTGTTTTTTTCGGGGGGTGTCTCAAGTGCCATAACAGAATATTAACTCTTATTCACTGTCTCCCACGAGTTTGGATTTGGAATAGGGTCGAGTTGTCGGGGTCATCTCGTGAGGAGGGTTTGTTAATCATAAAACATACATATCATATGTTTATTGTCTTACTATCATGTTGTATTTTGTCCCCTTTTTATTTGAAAAGAAAAGGGGAGAAAAAACATTGTAAAAATTATTACGAGTAATATAATTTATTTTCATCCCTGTATTATATTTCAAAAGAGACATGCAGTAGTAATGTTGATTTGTGTCCTTCCCGTTTATTGTTATCTTTACTCTTGCACTCAATTATCTATGTTACACTATAGTTTTGAAATTTGTTATCCAATGTATAAACAAATTGAGAATGATCCTATTTGTTTGGATTGAAATCAATACAATTTTGAATTTGAATTTGAAGTTGAATCTAGTAGCCCACATAGGCGAGACAAGGAAGGGGGACAAGGGGACCATGCCCCCCCCGTCCATCTGCATAAGAAGGTCATCAACGGAACATAGAGGTCAAGGCCTCAACCCTATAGCTACTCCTACTAAACCTTGATTTTGTGTGTCACGGCGCATCTGTATCCCCCCGGGGACGAACCTCTCCACTTCCGCCGTCTCGAGAGTGTTTCTTTTTCATCCATTCACTTATTTCATTCATATAATATTTATTTCTATTTTTAAATTTCCCTCCCTTTTCCCTTTTCCTTTAACTTGCCAGATCTTTTTAGGCTAAAACGCCTCTGAAAATGTGAGACCTTCTTCTTGCTGTTAATACCAGTGCCTCACTCTATTCGTTGCCGATCTAGAAAGCACCGATATGATTTTTTTCATAATTCTAATTTGTAATTTTCTATTAATTTCAAAATGGTGATTTTATTCTACATAAATCTCATTCATTTCCCTTTCCAGCCACCTCCGTGGTCGTCGTCATCACTTTCATTGCCAATTTAGAGAGCACTAAACCTAATGCCTACGTTGATTTTCTCGCCCAGCATTTGTCCTCTTTCTGATAATGGCAAGACGTCAATGCTTTAAGTCATCTTTATTTTATTTTTCAATCTCCGTCCTTATCATCGTCGTCATCGTCGGCATCATCACTTTCGTTGCCGATTTAGGGTGTACTGAACGGATCTCTGCGTTTGGTTGTAAAGGCACATCAGTAAATTTACATTGGCCTCTTTATGTTAATGGCAAATTGGCATCATCATCATTTTTAATTAAAATCAGCATTTTCCTGTTTACGAGGGATTACTGCATGACTTTCGCGCCATGATGACTCTCCCTCCACTTCCTCTTGTCTCGAGCAACTTACCTAATTTAGACCAACCTTCTGCTAATTTCTTTTTTCACCATATCTTTCCATGAAATGTTCGGTCTTCCCTTCCCTTATGCCATCCATTTCCAGATCCCACGCTCTTTTCACAGCTTTATCATCTTCCCTTCTCAACACATGACCCATCGTTTTCAATCCACTTCTTGCAACTTTCATCACAGTTTCTTCCAGACCCTTTCCATGAGCTCACTTGTGTTCATTCTATCGGACAGTGTTTTACACCACACACCTTCCGTATCATGGCTCTTTCTGTTCTCCTCTAGCTACCCTTTTCTGCTGTCTTCTCATTCCAAGTTTCTGAACCAATATAGAGAACCGAAGTGTTAACGTAATACTCGCTCGTCGTCCCGGTTATTGGTTCTAAACAACTGAGCCTGCGCATGAGGTTCACTGCGAAATCATTCAAGCAACGGGCTGGAGCAGGGTGAATTCAATGTTTGGGGCTGGTATGATCACCACACCATTGTTTAAAGAGAAGGTTGAGTTCTGGGAAGAGGTGAAAAATAATTTGTGAGCGTTATCATTGTTATCATGCAAGTGTGGAAGAACATCAGATAAAAAATGTTCCCTGAAAAGCATGGCTCCTCAAATGACTTAATATTCTAAATATAGCATGTAACAGCATTTAAATCGGGACGGATTTTTATGCCACATGTTTGCGTAGTCCCATATACATCTTTCTGTGTACAGTGCTTGTGACTTTACCAAGACTGGGGCAAATTTGTTATCATTTTGATGATTACAGAACCTTGTAGTACACACCAATACTTATATGATATAGATGATCAACCTTTTCTGATCGATTCCACAGCGTTTCTTTCACAATGCAATCGCATGACCAGAACTCAACTTTATCTTTAACACAAAATTGTTTGGAACCAGCAACCTTGAAGACTTGGCCCGTATGGCGTCACACTTCGATCGGTACTCTATACCATCGCTGTTAATTTTAACACAGGCCTTGTAGATCTTGCCTTTGATTCTCATCGTAAACGTTTTACCAGCTAGGATCGAGGCCAACTCATTAAACTTCATCAACCCAAGTCTGCATCTTCTTGCCACTACAATCTCGTATCCACCACCACTGTTGATCGAGTCCCCAAGATAACAAAACTTATTATAATAATAATATAATAATAATATGGAAATTTATATAGCGCCGGTATCCGCCAGGCTCTGACGCTCATGGCGCTGTACATATTACAATCTCGAACATATCACTTTCTTAAGTAAAGTACAGGTAAACTAAAACAACACAAAGTATTACGCCAACATCATAATTGTCCTAATTAAATATCACTGTTTAGAAAGAGATAGGTTTTTAGAGCAACTTTGAAGTCATGGAGGGCTGTTAAACTACGAATACCAAGTGGTAGCAGGCGCGTAGCCAGGGGGGCAATGGGGGCAATCGCCCCCCCCCCCCAAAAAAAAATAAAACGCCGGCCAAAAAAAAAAAAAAAGGAGAGAGAGAAGAGAAAAAAGGGAAAGGACATAGGAAGAAAAAGGAAATTCAGACATAATAATTTAATGAAACGTCAAAGCTTCCGCGCTTCGCGCGGGGGTGACTGAATTCAGATAAGGATTAAGAGTCGGGAACAGTACAACGAATCGTCTTCTTTCTCTAATAATTTAATGAAACGTCAAACTGAATTCAGACAAGGACTCGAAGAGTCGATCGAGAACGGTACAACGAATCGTCTTCTTTCTCTAATAATTTAATGAAACGTCAAACTGAATTCAGACAAGGACTCTCAAGAGTCGAGAACGGTACAACGAATCGTCTTCTTTCTCTAATAACTTAATGAAACAGCAAAGCTTCCGCGCTTCGCTACGCGCGCTCTGTAAGTGATTCGCCCGCTTCGCGGGCTTACAACCGCCCCCTAAAATAAAATCCTGGCTACGCGCTTGAGTGGTAGCTTATTCCAAAGGGACGGACCAGAATGAGAAAAGGTTCTATCCCCCAGGAACTGCGCGTCTTATGGACAACTAATAATGAGGATTGAGATGAACGAAGATATCTTGTAAGCTTAAACTTAATTTAACAATCAACTTCATATTGTAGGAAGGAGCAGAGTCATACAAGGAACGGAAAACTAGCATCAACAACTTGAAAATGATTCGGTCACATACCGGGAGCCAGTGATGAGTTTTGAGAATGGGGGTGATGTGAGTTCTACGAGAAGAAAGTGTGACAATACTTGCAGCAGTATTTTGCAGTTTCTGGAATCGAACAAGTTGTGTGTTAGGGAGCAGATATAGAATGGAATTACACAAATTTAATCTAAGCGTGATGAAATAAGAGCATTGACAAGTTTCTCTGTGGATGAACAACTTAAGTATTTCCTAAAAAAAACCTAGATTTCTCAGTTGATATCTGACTGACTTACAAATACTAGACACATGAGTTGACAAGGACATAGAAGAGTCTAACATGACACCAAGGTTACGACACTGCGAGTAAATACTGATTAC
Source organism: Mesocentrotus franciscanus (assembly GCA_037976565.1). Taxonomy (NCBI): domain Eukaryota; kingdom Metazoa; phylum Echinodermata; class Echinoidea; order Camarodonta; family Strongylocentrotidae; genus Mesocentrotus; species Mesocentrotus franciscanus. The sequence goes on from CP137682.1 coordinate 21,648,704, forward strand.
AGAATCTGATATGGATATATTAAACGACTGTATCTTAGCAAGGTTTGATTTCGAGCCAAATAAAATTAGTTCAGTTATACTGTCATTCAGTTTGAGCGAGTTTGAGTTCATCCATTCATCCATTTACAATTTTTATTTTTGTATTTATATTTTCCCTTCCCGTTGTCGTCGTGATCACTTCCGTTGCCGATTTAGGGAGCAATGAACTGGTCACCCCGTGTGGTTGTGACGGCACATCGCTCCTCGTCCACGAGACCTGCCTAGAGTCCTGGCTAAAGAGTAGCGGCAAGGTCCGTTGTGAAGCTTGTAAAACTGACTACAGCTACAACAATATCAAAGAGCTACAGGCCGAATTGGTAGGTATTAAAACAATAATAAACATGGGAATAATAAAAGAAAGAAGTTGGTAACGTTAAAAAAAAAACATTGGAACAGTATTTCGATATGGAATACAATATTTCATCTCCACATTATCTCCATGTTTTTGTTGTTGTTTGTTGTTGTTGTGTTGTGTGTGTGTTTTTTTATTTTATTTTATTTTTTTGGGGGGGGGACGGTCCGGATTAAAATTTAAGCCATGTGTACTACACACCTTTCAGTGACCATTGCCCTGCATTATCACTAAAATATATTATCCCTTTTTTCACATCCATATCTAATGGCTAATCTTGAGGACCCTAGCCTGCTCTCTCATAATTCGTTCTTTCTTATCTCTCTCTCTCTCTCTCTCTCTCTATTCATCTCTATCTATAGATGGTTCAGAAAGTCAACTTTTGCCTCATCGCCATCATGATGCCGGTGGGCGTCGTCGTCATCGTCGGCGCTTGCATCGTCATGGACTCAATCAGCCGAGCACGGGCCAAGGCCGCTGTAGCCGGCGTACCCGTGGAGGGTCTCGGCATCCCCATGGCTCGTTTCGTCATCTACTGTGTCATCCTCGGCTCCCTCACGCTGGTCGGCATCATCAAGTCCATCTCGATGATGAGGAGGAAAAAGTTGAAGACGCTCGATAACCTGACCGCGACCAATGAGGCTTGATCGACCCAGCCACTTGATCAAAAACAAAATGGCATATAGTCCCAGAGACGTTTGGCATTGATTAGGAGAATTTGACCAACCCGGTTCGAATTGGGCACAATAATGGCGAATACTGCTTTGTGGGCAAGCACATAACAAAATAATATGCGCCATGTTGTGATCAATTAGTGAAACACAGTTGGCCTACTCTGTGTATCGAGGGCTCTGGGTATATAGTCCCATATAGTTCCATAGCGTATTGGAAGATATAGTTCTGACACCCACACGCAGCTCTAGATACATGTCGTTCACTCCCACACAATCAGTATGGGAGGGAACAATTTTACTTTTGCGCGCTCCATGAATATGACCTCTGAACGAGCGTAGTTTCCGTTGGCGAAGCTACTGTTATTCTACTAGCTATGGGTAATCATATATGATCGGACGATAAGACTTCGAAGGATAAATCAACAGCAGATATATAGATGGTGTCAGTTGGATTTGCAAGACTTGAAAAGTTGTGCTATATAGTTAGTAATTTGGACAGTCATACCCGAAAGCTAAAACCTATATATTCGCCTTGTTTTTGTAAAGGAGGCGATTTAACGAATTCATGCCCATTTATCTCGTAGCGTGTGTATTTTCCTTGTTATTTGTAATGATCTTTCTCGTCTTCTCGTCTGCAGTATTAAAATTGACTTAAATCCGGGATTCGATCGTCTTAAGCGGTGGAACCTCATCATAAAGAACACTCTTAGAACAACCTTTCATTAATACATAGGATAATTTGGCCGATTCCACTTCTATATTGTTTTCGTTATGTTTATTTGTTTCTTTCTTTGTCTTTTAGCTTTGATATATCAAGGTTTCATTATAACAAGATAATGTCCTTGGTCCGGGCATCCGGGGATCGAATTTGTTATAACGAGGTTCCACTGTAGTGGCCGGTATTCCTATTTTTACTGTTTCAGCCAGTGGCGTACGATGGGTCCATTTAGAGGAAGGGTGGGATGGGGTGGGGGGTACAGGAGGAGCTAGTCTAACGAGGAGGATGAAATGCGAGGGAGGGAGCGGATCGAGTCACCGTGCGAGAGGATAAGGGGGTCTGTTATCTTCTCCTCCTTTTTTTTCTTCTACATTCCGTCTCTATAGCTGTGTATCTCTGTCTCTCTCTACCCTTTTCTGTCCGTCTGGGAGTTTGGACGAAAACTAGCATGTATAGGCCTATAACATCACTCACTGACAATATGAATTGAAAACAAAAGTCAACTTTTGTTCAGCATGTATGATATTTATTGGTTAATGGTAGCAATATCTCTCTAGTAGCAAAGCATAGCTCAGGTTACGAAATATAGTACTGACTACAACAAATTAAAATGGACAATTAACAATATTTGAAAAGGAAGGGGGAGGCATGCGATAATGGTGTATTGACTAAATGATCTTCTACTTGTATTCATTATTGTATCGCATGAATTTATATTTTATGCTTCGTATTTGTTTCGTATGTGTAATATACATGTCTTCCTAATGTCTTGATGATTGTGTGTGTATATATATATATATATATATATATATATATATATATATATATCATTATTTGAGACACACAAGTCTTCCAAAGGTAACCCTTTTTTTTTGGGGGGGGGTGCAGGCCTAAGCCCCAAGCGCCGCCTTCCACCCTGGAACCGGTTCTGTTTCTCTGACTACTATCGTCGGCTTCCGCAAGAAGGTCGTTGCTGTCATTGACAATACATAGCTCTTATTGCCTTCTTGCATCTTCACAAAGTATTTCAGTCCGCATACAAGCGTAACATCTGTTCCTTGACAGTGCAATGATATAACATTTGTGTATCAATTCCCGCTGGTCTTTCATTTAAAACAAATGTTATGAAGAGGAAATGAAGAAAATTTGACCAAATTTCACGTTGGCGCCCTTATATGCGGAGTACGACTCTGTATTTAGGGAGATGTTAAGTTATCTTATCCATCATGTGGCCTCATATGATGGATGAGAACACGTTATGTAACGCTTTCGTTGCTATATAGTAAAACCTCGTTTGACCGTTTTACAGTTCCCTTTGTAGAAAAAGATATTGATGTAATATACAGTAAAACCTGCTCTTAGTGGCCACTTGTATAGAAAGACAACCTGTCTATAAAGACCACATTTTCTGTTTCCCTTGAATAGCGTTTCCAATTGAAATATGCACTAATAAAAGTAACCTGTACATGCCTATAAAGACCAATTTTTTGGTCTCTTTTAGCGGTATATATTATACAGGTTTCACTGTATATATATCAAATGTATGTTGTCACTGATACATGCTTTTAATTGTTATGAGAAGTGACCCACTATATTTTGTCATCAACTCTACACGTCTATGCAAAATTGAAGACAGTACCATATACCTGTATTAATGATAATGTCAGTAGTCTATTATCAACTATAAATAGTAAGCTTTGTACGAAATTACATTTTATATATGAATAAAGGTGTTTTTATATTATAAACATAAGGCTGTTACAACTCTATATGGTCATTCCTTGCAGAGAGCAAACATATTGGCCCGAATTCACAAAGGAGGTTTACATTTAACCCATGGTTTAAACCTTCATTTACATAACCCATGGTTTAAAATTGGCGCAAAATAAGCGTACCTTGCCTTGCGCGCGTCTAATATTGAACCTCTGACTTGTGTCGCGCTTATTTTGGGTTATGTAAATGACGGTTTAAACCATGGGTAAATGTAAACCTCCTTTGTGAATTCGGGCCATAGGGTGGTATTCCGATAGCGCGAACTAAGTTAAGCTCGGCTTAACTAGTTCACACTTTTATGGAGTGCCTGTTGCCAACTCATTTTCCCTGTACAGATTATTTTAATCCTGCAATGAAAAGTGTCCAAAAATAATTTTGCAATGAAATGGGAAGAAAAAGATAATATGAGTATGAACTGAATTTCAATAAAGTCTTTGGTAGATTATCTTTGTCATGAATATTGAAGGAGGAAGATGACACATAGCATTCCATAGAAGTGTGAACTAAAATTCTTGTTTAGTCTGGACTTAGTCCCGGCTTAACTTAAGAGAATACCACCCATAAAGTTTGAGAGAACATAATAGAGGGAGAACGATAATCACAGTGGTTATGAGAATGATGATAGTGTTGCTGATGATGATGATCTACCCTTCTTTCAAATTGTATAAACTCCATGATGATGGTGATGGCGACGGTGGTAATGACAAGTTGGTGGTGATGAGATTGGCGATGATGGTGGTGGTGGTGTTGGTGATAATGACTTTGATGATGATGGTGGTGGTGATGATGATTTCCCTTCTTTCAAATTATATAATCTGCACGATGGTGGTGATGATGCTAATGATTGTGGTGGTGATGATGATCTCTCTCTTCTTTCAAGTTTTAACACTTTTTCATTTTTCCCTGTCCCATTCCTCTCTCCTCTTTCTGTCTTACATACACACATCTGTCTCTCTCTCTCTCTCCCTCTTTCTCTCACACACATACACGCAGTCAGTATTATTCTCATTTAAGTTCACCTTTTTGTTTTCACTTTATCCTTTCCTCATTCCTCCCTCTCTCTCTTTCTTTTCCTCCCCTTGCACTTGCCTTCACTTTCTCCGACCATTCTATTTCTTTCTTTCTTTCTTCCCACCTCGGTCGCTTCTCGTTTTCTTTTAAGTCATTGTTACCCATCCCTAAGCCTCTTCATGTCCTCTTTGTCTCAAACTTGCTCTCAACACACCGTCTCCTGATTCACACCACCCCTCTCTCTCTCCACTACCACGCACATCTCTCTCACCTTTCTATTCTGTCTCTTTCCACTACACCGCCCCTCTCACTTGCTCTCTCTCTCTCCTTTAACCTCCACCTCTCTCCTTTTTATTCTATTATGTATATCTTCACTATCTCTCTCACCTCTACCCCCCTCTCGGTACCCCATCTTCCTAACTTCTCTTTGTAACTTTTACGTTTTAATGTCTCTCTACACTACCCCATACCTCTCTCTTTCTATTCTCTTTCTCTCTCTCTCTCTCATCTACCCCTCTTTCTACTCTGCTTCTCTCCACTGAAAATCTCCCATTTGCTCTCCTCTAACCCCACCCTCTCTCTTTCTCTTTCAATTCTGCATCTCTCACTTGCTCTTCTCTTCTCTACCCCATCTGTCTAACTTCTCTTTAACTTGTCTTCCTACTATGTCTCTCTCCACTACACATCCCTCTCTCTTTCTCTCATCCGACCTCTGCCCCCCCCCCCTCCCTCTCCCTATAGAGTGGTGAAGTGTGACGTCATCAAAAAATCTATTTTTGGAATTTTTCAATTTTTTCTTCATTTTCCAAAAGACCACCAAAGATAATGTCCAAATGTCGAAAACCAATTGAATAGGTTAAGTATTGGCTGAGATATGACCATCTGAATAAAAAGATTGCCTATGGGAACTCAGTGTTATATTGCTCTGGCTCCTGATGTTATGAGCCAGAGCAATATAACACTGAGTTCCCATAGGCAATGGACATTTGGACATTATCTTTGGTGGTCTTTCGGAAAATGAAGAAAAAATTGAAAAATTCCAAAAATAGATTTTTATGACGTCACAGCTTTGGTACTCTATTGTCCCCTTCCAGTTTGTATACCTAGTGTGTAATACTGCATTGATGACAAGGTGCCCATTCATGTACAATTTGCATCATTTTTGCTTTAATACTCAACCTTTCCTTATCACAGTAGACAAATATGGACTAAAAATCCAATATATAAACATCAGTGAAAAGGACATAATTAAAATATGGATCATAGCGTATTGAGAGAAATAGTTGTGACACGTGCACACATATGAGATCAATGCATGGAGCACCAAATAGTTCTCTCCCATAGAGATTGTATGTGAAAGGGAACTACCGGTATTTGGAGCTCCATGAATTGACCTTTGATCAATGTGTGTGCGTGTCACAACTATCTCTCTCAATACGCTATTATATGGACAAGAAAGCAAAGAGTAATGACACTTTGTAGAGGATAATAAATCAGGGTGATATATTAAAAATAAATGTTCCTCATTATGTCCAGAAAGTTGTACAAATATGCAAGAACAATTAAGTCAAATAATTATGATTTCCTACTCATCTGAAGGTGTATAACATACAAGAATACGGGCGGAGTATTTCAGTAAAGGTTAATTTTGTTATTCTGAAGCGGGAGGTCTGGGCAGGGTTTAAACCTGGTTTAAAGTGTGTGGCTTTCGAGAGTACGGGCCAATGGCACTAAAATCTACACTATTAACATTGACATTCACTACTATAAAGCACATCATGAAGGCAGGAAAGAGAAGGTAGTAGAGAGTACAAACTGAAATATCAAATTTACAACCACACACATCGTGTGGAAGATAGGAATATTAGTTATTTACAGATAAATATCCAATTATATACATCTATCATATATCATAAATACATATGTAAATTCATTTGGCATTATTAGGTCATGTGGTTTTACCAACTTTCAATAAGTGTCCCCATTGAAAGTTAACAGGTTGTGCATTGAAGAGTGGTTTCACTGCAGCAGTCTATATGTTCTTACTTGATGAATTTGGTCACTTGATAATTTCAGTCAATCAGCATGTTTACACACGAGACCCTGGAGGCAACCATGACAGAATTTTCAACCAATTAAATTAAGCATTGAAATGAAACTCCGAGGCCTATTGCTGCAGAAGTGTAATAGACTGTTTAGATGCGCATTTAACAGAATTGTGGATAGTATATTTGTGAAAACATAAACAGTTCATTGCCTTTTGCCACAAATCAGTGTGTACATGGAAAGAGACACTTAAATGTGGGAAGTAAAAGAAAGTAACAGTATTTCTTAAATGATCTGCTGCTGACTGAAGCTCCCTCTACAGGCCACAGCAGTCACAACTCTGTATTTCATTTCTGGACAAAGCACGTCTTCATTTTCATTCCATATAACTGTATTTCTTCAAGTGCCATTGCAGCAAATTTGCCACAGGCGATTCACAATATCCACAGCAGGTTGTCCATCTCTTCTTGGAAAGAATCTTTGCTTCAGGATCCCTTTGGGTCAAAGGCACTTCTTCCAATCAAATGCGAATGAGTGTCCAGTGTTCAACAGAGGATGTCATCTCTGTCCATCTGTCCGTCTCTCAATCAATCAATCGCCACCTGCAGCCAGTTTCGTGCTGGACTTTGAATCTTTCTTGGTCTTTGTCACCTTCTTGCTTTTCTTGGGGAAGGCCACCTTGACCAGGCAGAAGGCAGTGGGAAGACGGAAGCCAAGGAACGGAGGCTCTGTGATGTCATCGATCGTAATAACGTACTCACCTGTGGGTAGAAATCATATCAAAATGAATTGAAATGAATCACTAGAGATAAAAAATAGCTTTGCCTCTTGACCCGTTTATTTTACATACCCAAGTGATTAACCTGAAGAAGAAAAAAAATTGTCATGCCCCCCTCCCTGCCTTGAAGTAGGCAGCTCATGGCTGAGAGAGATGATGAAAGTGAACTTTATTGTGAAATTTTTGTCATAGATGATTTACATAAATAGCATATGTTACAGTAGCAATTGCAAGTGAACTTCAAACCAAATTTACATAGTTTGACATGACAAGATCATGACATGATTAAAGGGGCCACTGCTACCCCATCTATTCAGTGTTATTTCTGTCTGCTTATTGGGATATCCAAGGTTCATCAGCAAATCACACAAAATGACTTTATTTTTAAAAAGCTTGTTTTAAAAAGAGAAGAAAAGGGAACATCTCTGTCCACATGTATGAAGACACGCTTTTCCTCTGTTGGCAAATTTGAAAATCTAAGCACCCCCCTTTTTGATTTTTCTTTGAATAAGTTGTACATAAATTTAGTACAATTAACACCCCTCCCCTTCCTCCTCCACTGCCCCTTTCAAAATGATATTATAACGACATTCCTGTTCCTGGTCCTGTTCTCAAAGGTGAACAATCACTACACTGACCTGGTCTTGCATATCTGAGGTCACCATAGTACTTCTCTCTCTTTGCTTTGCTTAGCTTGAAGTCCTTGAGCTTGTCCACGGTGAATTGATCTGCTTTCATGTTGATTTCATCTGTAGGTTAAGAGTTGAGAGCAAACAATTATTGAGAAGGTCGAGTACTTATCAGAGTGAAAAAGAATTTGTGAGCTTTCTCACTCCTAAATTCAGAATAATAATAATAAGAACAGTATGTCCCATGAAAAGGACTTCTTTTAAAAGGTTCTCATATTTCAAATATGAATAGAATAGAGCTTAAAATTTGCACCAAATTTTCCTATTCCTACATAAATGTACCTACAATGTATTGGTGACTTCACTCGTGTACAGTGCTTTACATTGTTAGAGATTTTCAGACAGATTTAGCAAATTTGATGAAATTTGTATGGTTCCACAGCATCAAGGTTCACAATCATCCTAATTTATTACATGATTAATAATTTAAGAATAACTTTAGAAATGGTCTCTTTCATTATCAAATAAATTTGCTAACAACGTATTAATGAAAACATTACCTTAAATCATTGATTAAAATGAGAATATATTATTTGGGCTTTATACATGTGGAATGAAATCTATACAGTGATGAAAATAATCATGCTCATTGATAGATAATTAAATCATATGTTCATTAATTACTACAAAATGTACAGCTTTACCTTTTAAAGTTCTTATCTACATTATATCAACTATGAATGGTTTGAATGACATCATAATGAAAAGTTGAGTCAAATTCACTACAAGCTAAACTGTAGAATCTAAGATTCAAAATATGTGAATAAAAATAAACAAATTAAAAACATAAAAAATATGAATAATACATCAAACTCTAGCACTAAGCAGTAAGCATGCACAAAGTACACATAAATAAAAGGGACTTTAAGGGCAAAAGTTCTACATGTATAACTGCAACATCTTTGCCTTCTATCTGTGTATTTTTTCTAACTTGAAAGACAAATAAAATGATAGAGCAAAAGGGAGAGAATATTTCTATATCTCTGAGAAGGTAAAAACAGTTTAAGCTCAACAGACAGAAACAGTATCGGGTATATAAATGTAGAGACATACACAAAAAGAAAACAGAGAGAGAGAGAGAGAGAAAGAGGGATGGGGGGTGATTAAAAGAGATGCAAAGAAAATAAGCCAGAGACAGGCAGATAGAGTAAATCCATTTGGTAATAAGACCCTTTTTATGATATTTCCTAATAAACTAGACCATTTCCCCTCCATTTTCTTATGGAAAAAAAGGAGAAAATAGAGGAAAATATATGTTTTTAGGCTACGGATTTGGATCAAAAGATAAAGGAAAATGTATTTCATAGTTTTAGAATATTTTATTTTGACTAGGGCTGTCACTTTAAGAATAATAGAGAAACAGACCCCCAAAAAAAAAAAAAAAATATATACAAAACAAAACAAAATATTAATAATAGTAATAAATAAAAAAAAACCTTAGGACTTTTCAAGTCCAAGAATAACATGCAGTTGTAACAAAACAAATTACATTAAAATAGTGATATCATTTTACAGGAAATGATTGCATGTATTTCATGCTGAAGCTTTAGGGATGTAGAAGATTGGCACTGAAACGGGAAAAGGAATATCTTTCTAATGTAGCAGTTTATAACACACAGAAAATGACTATGAATAAATATATTTTAATCAGATAACTTTTGAGGTTCATCTAAAACTAAAATACTTTCATTATGGGCTAATGTAGAATGAAATGGTGGGTATATATTTTCTAATTCTGATAAGTTTAAGTCAGACATGTTTGTAAATATTTATACTAAAAGCAAGAGTAGCCTTTCCAAAATAAGATTGAAACATTTAGAGTGGGTCATGTATTGAGTATACAAGCTATGCACATGAACATCAGGGGCAGATTCAGGTTTTTGTAAAAAGGGGGTGTGGGTTGGGGTACAATCTCACTTTTTTTTCTTGTGGCTTTTGGGTTAAAAATTTGAAAGGAGGCACAATTTGTCTTTGTACAGTGAAGGTATGCCACTTTGTTTTCTTTCAAAGGGCATCATGGGCAGGTTGTGCCCCCCCCCACACACACAAAATAACCCGCCCCTGATGTACGCTAAAGTTCATAAAGTCATGATTGAGTAAACATAAACTGAATTAACATAAATATATATATTCTTGAATGAACAAACCGCAACAACAAATGAGAATTTTATGCACAACATCAACAAAATTTCAGTTACCTTCATCAGCGCTGTCTAGATCATTAACAAACTTGAGTGCATTGGAAACAAGCACTGCAGAGATGGTGTAAACATGCAGTCACAATGGGTTAGGTACATGAAAGCACAAGGGCAGGTATTCAATTCCATACTAATGTTAGAAGTATTAGTATTTGACTTGGTTTTCAGATTAGGTAAAAGACTGACGATGAAGCCAACTTCGGTATTAAATTGAAGCTTTTGGTTAAGTATTTTACCTTTAAGTTTAAGACACCTCCCTAGCTGAGTTAAGCTAAGTATTTTAAAGGCCTTGCTTGGCAGGCCTGTGACATCACAATGGTTATCAGTAAGTATTTTGCCTTAAAGTCAGCTTCCTAAAGTAAAGTGCTTAGATTTTATGTGAACACGAGTTAAGAAATTTTACTTAGCCAATCCAAATGCAAAGTAAAATATTGACTTAATCTACGAATTGAATTGAATACGGCCCAAGAAATATAAAATGTGATTGCAGCTAGAAACATTTATGCTACTAATCACATGCATTTCTATATAATGTTAAGCATTTGCAGTTCTCTTTGCAGCAATCTTTCAGACAGCTGACATTTTTGTGTTAGTCTTTGGAGCATGAAAAATAAAATAAAATATTTAGATGTGTTTATATCTACACACAAAAATACAACAAATTTAACCGATTTTGCTTTAAAACAAAAACTAAACTAAATGCCATGCCAACGATGTGCAAGGAATCAACAATCTAAAACTAGAAAATATCACCTATGCTGCAAATAAATGAGTAAATGTGGGAAAAAACAAAGCAGATACTGTAACTGTCATAAACACTGGATACATTTTATTACCATAACAGATGAAAATAATTCTAGACAAATTGATTCTAAAATCAAATTCACAGATTCTTCAGACAAATTGTGTTTTGGCCTGACATGATACACTAGTGCACAAGATAATTTACTATTCAAAGAGAAATTATTGAATTATGGGCAGAGACTTAAACAAATAAACCTGCAACAAATTCTAACTAATTCACACTTATAATTGCAATTGCAACAAGATACAATCAAAACTGTCTATAGAGGCCACCAAGCAAAACAAAAGTGTCCACTGAAGACAGGTGGTCTTTCTAGACAGTTCTACGACACGTTTCTTTCTCGAGGGAGACATAATACATGGCCACTGTAGAACGGTTGCCTTTATAGAGAGGGTGCCACTAAGACAGGTTTGACTGTATAGTAAGTGTTTTAAAATGTGAGGGCAATGTGCAGAACAGAAACTCCTAAATGGGCAAAGGTCAAGCAATTACACCTAATCAGACAGAAAGAATCTTTAAGCTTCACAATTAATTCACAATCAAATGTTGAACTAAATCATGATACACATGTGTCTCAATGCATGTGAAGGCAATATGGTAAACAGCATCCCTATAAAAATGGGCAAGGTTCAAGCCAAAATTAAAAAAAAAAATGTCTTTAAACTTCACAACTAAATCACACTTAAATATTGCCAGTAAAACATTATACATGTGTCTCAATGCATTATGAAGGCAATTTGCAAAACAGAAACCCCTAAATGGGCAAGGTTAAACCAAAAAAATGTTTAAACTGCACATCCAAACATTGCAAATAAACCTTATAATACATGTGTCTCAATGTACATGTGAAGGCAGTCTGCAACAGAATCCCACCAAAAGTGGGCAAGGTTCAAACTAAAGAAACTAATCTAAGAAAAATGCAGAATGTTTGCACATTGCTTACCATGCAAGTAGACAATGCACACATAGCGGGAATTCATTTATGTCATGGCCGGGGACAATGAAAGCATTCACAAAAGAAACAAAATCATGCATGAAAAAGTGTGATCAAACGGTATTGATGATGCAACTTTGTGTTGTGAAAGAAAACTTTAAAGGTAAAGACCAGTTTTGGAAAAGCCCCTCTCTCAAAAAAATGAAATGGAAGCTCTCATTACCAATCATGTGAAAGAATATGTTTTGACTAAAACGTGATGATACAAATTTTGCCGGGAAAGTCGGGAAACCGCCTACTAATGGATATATTTGGTAAATTATTATATCTATTGGGACCAAATAGATATCGGGCAAGTGGTCGCGTAGTCCCATATACATCTTTCTGTGTACATGTAGTGCTTGTAACTTTACCAAGACTGGGCCAAATTTCTTATCATTTTGATGATTCCAGAACCTTGCAGTACACACCAATACTTATATGCTAGATGATCAACCTTTTCTGATCGATTCCACAACGTTCATACTGCCAAAATGTCAATATTGGCTGAAGTTTCCTGACTTAGAAAGGACCTGACTTTCTCCTTTACGTTCAAAACAAGCTCATGACTGTGAAATTCAATGCAAATGAACATTGTTTGCATAAAGATAAACAAGGAACTTAAATATGTCTCATATACACACATCTCTGTGAAATAACTATCTCCTATTCACTGTACAAATACTTTTGTACAATCTATTCAATATACATTAAAGGTAAAGACCAGTTTTGGAAACGCCCCTCTCTCAAAAAAATGAAATGGAAGCTCTCATTACCAATCATGTGAAAGAATATGTTTTGACTAATACGTGATGATACAAATTTTGCCGGAAAGTCGGGAAACCACCTACTCATTGATATATTTGGTAAATTATTATATCTATTGGGACCAAATAGATCTCGCGCACGTGGTCGCGTAGTCCCATATATATCTTTCTGTGTACAGTGCTTGTAACTTTACCAAGACTGGGCCAAATTTCTTATCATTTTGATGATTCCAGAACCTTGCAGTACACACCAATATACTTATATGCTAGATGATCAACCTTTTCTGATCGATTCCACAACGTTTCTTTCACAATTCAATCGCAGGACCAGAACTGGTCTTTCTCTTTAATTGTAATACACGTAATTGCTATGCTACATTACCTTTTTTAATGAAATAGTGTCATGTTCTCTTTTTTGTCATTATTGAACTACATTAGTATTTTTATGTTAATGTTAATTTTTATATTAGTTGTTTTTTATTCGAAATATGATAACGTTAGTATCATGTAGAGGTATCATTAAAGAAATGGGTTCAATATTTCTCAAGATATCCTGATAATAAAAGGCGAGACGGACGGACGGACAGACGGATGGACAGCCCCAAAACATAATGGCTCCAGCACCACCTTCGGTAGGGTTTTCAAGTTCATGATGGGTGAGGATAAACTAGAGGTATATTTATTTAAAAAAGAGATTCAAATAGTGAAGGAATAAAATTCTATATTAGAGCCAAGTTTGTGTAAGATGTAGTATGTTTAGAGTGCAAAGACCGGAGCTATATAGGCTCTGTGTAAAATGTTATTCAAACAATATCTTGGTATCAAATACAACTAATGTATGCTACAAATATATCATCCAATTTGCATAAATAAAGACATTATTAAGAGAGTGAAATAGGTAGGAAAACGATTGTGTTGCATTCAGGAGTTTTAATTGAAGAGATGCAAGTATCATGAATTTGGGGGAAAAATACCCCTTGGGCAGGATTTTGATACAAGATAAAAAACAGTGAAAAATCTGTCCCTCTGTTGGGCCTTATCCACCAGCAATCTGCTTGACTGCTCCCATTTATTACAAGTAATGCATTTTCATCCCCTTGTCACCAAGTTTTCATCCTGTGAAATCACTTGCAAAGCATTTAATTAAAACTCTTTCTACAAAAACCGTATTTCCCTCCTTTATAATAGTTTTTCTTAAAATCGTACGTCAACCATTTCCAACCCCTTACGCAAACAACGCATATTTCCGCTTCCAACAAGTTTTCCTTTGAAATCATTTACAGAGCATTCAAATCCCACTGAACAAGTCATGCATCTTTCCTCTCTTTTCACCGTTTTCATATGTTAATTATCACTTGCCAAGCATTTCAATTCCATTTTACAAAAACGCACGTCCCTCTTTTCACCAGTCTTTTGTGAAAATCACACGTACAGCTTTCAAATCGTATTTATGCAATTTCCCCACTTTTCACCAATTTATCTTTAAAATTATTTGCTGAGCATTTAAAGGTCAGTGAAATCCATATATACATGATTCCTGTTGCTTTCCCCCAGCTCAGCACATGCTTACAAAAGAATTGCATTCTTTCATACAATACCTCCACATTACCTTTCTTTTCCTGGTGATGCTACAGCACGTCTGACATAGCAACTCCTATGTTGGTATTGTATGGTCTATTGTAAACAGGTGGTCAGCTCTGGTAAAGCTACATACCACTGTCTCTTGTTAGCTTAATGATTGAAAGATGATGTCACAAGATGAATGACATCTCAAGCGTTTATTAGCAGGTCTGAGAAAATTATTTAAAAAAACATTAAAAAATCTATGAAATATATTTAGATGCTTGAATAACAAAATATGAGTTGTATGCAGCCCTGCACATCAACAGGAATCAACTTATATTTGGATTTCACCCCATTTTCCAACAATGCAGTTTTTTGTCTCTCCCCATTTATGAAATTTTTATCTTTCTATGGCCTTTTGAAAGAAAAAAAAAGGTACCACCTCGGCTTGTTGGGTTAGACATGGGAGAGGCCTCTAGAAGCGGCTATTTGCCTATAGACCGCCAACACATTAAACATTCTATTTTGTGCCAACTACACACAGCAAGAGTGCACGTGACGAAAATAAAAGCAGGGCCTATAGGCCCGAAGAAGAACTGGTGCAGGAAGCCTACCTATACCGGGTGTTTGTGTCTCACGATATACACTAGGCGAAGGAGAAGCAGCAGCCAAGGGGACTCTGCCACTCGGCGTGCGAGAGGCAGAGCGGCCCTGGGCGCTGGGCGAGGGAGAGACTAATGATTGCTTGCCACTAGGCGTGGGTGAAGCTGAGAAAAAGGTCAAAGGTCAAACGATGGTGAGGTCTATCAGACAACTACTTGATTGAAACACAGAGAAAAGTGGTGCCTACATATATATACAAAGTTCAGTTCCATAGATCTGTTCACATACCGGTATGTGTCAAAATTAAGTGTCTACCTCTTCTACCATGGCTACTTTTTACCACACAAAAGCCTTTCTCATGCTTTCCCTGACATATCAACATTTGATAATAAGCCATTAATGTACATTCTTCCTACTCAAATAAAATAACAGGTGATTGAAGAATTAATAATAAAAAAATCAGAGGCATCATGGGTGGAACAGCCATGTAAAATTCAAACACATACCGGTATGTGAACCAGTCTAGTCTACAAGGTCAAAGAAAACACTATGAAAGTACTGTTGAAGAAAAGAAACTGAAGCATCACAATTGAGATTCCTTCCCACTCCTATACCCACGTCAATAAGTACTTGAAATAGAAATAAATGAGCAACTGCAGGGAAACCTGTATATAAGACCACTCAAGGGAGCCAAGAAAATGTGGGCAGGTGGTCTTTATGTATTGTACAGGTTCCTATAGTACATATTTGAATGACAAACTATTTTCAAGGGAAACAAAAAATGTGGACTTTATGGACAGGTGGTCTTTCTATACAGATGGTTATTAAAGCAGATTTGACTGTAGCAAGTATAGTTACAAGAAATAAATTGAGTTGCATTAATCTATTACCTACAAATATTGAGGTCTACGGATCTTAGAGCACAGAATTCGCCAAAAAAAAAATGATTCAGTCACCTTTACGTTTACATTACTAGTACATTGGCATATACCTCATACCTGTCAACATTCATAAAACTTCTTATGAGCATTTGATTTGATGCACTGGGATTAATTTATGAGAACTTCTTTAAGCTTGGTAAAAAAGAAAAAATTAATCTGTATAGGTCAAAATAGTTAATTAATTACTTCCATCCTTATTGTTACAAGTACATACATTGTATGACCAACTATGAGGAGGATTTTAGAATTCAGATTGTGCAACCTACGAGTTTGGAAATGAAGAACTAAAAGAGATCCACCACCAGTCAGATATATATAGTTTGAATCCCAACCACCAAGTAAAATCGACAGCTGTGTTATTCATGCCTCTAAAACCCCACACCAAAGTTCTCACAACACACAAAATAATAGAATGACAGACTGAAATGAAATATAGAACCATGTTAATCGGCCCATACATCAGAGGTAGATTATACGTCAGTCATACTGCCAAACTGACTCCTCATTGACTCCAAAACAATTTGCGCCAGTTTGGCGTAATATAATTCTTTGTTCAGTCAATTGTAGGTCTGGTGTTGGTCTCGCAGGTGTGAATTAGGTGTTAAGATAGTCATAGAATGCTCTGAAATAGAATTTGTTAGATGACGTGCAAGATTTGATAAAGTTTTAATGGTCACCTATGCTCTTGTTTAGCTTGGCTCCTATCCTCAGCTGGTTTGCAAGACCGGCCGTTTTGGAGTTCTTGGCCTTCTTCTGTGCTTCCTCCTCGAGAGTGATGTCAAGAATGGAGAATGGTTGATAGCCGAACGGAGCAGGAGGCAGCACTACATCCTTGAGGTGTAAAGGATAGGTGTTAAAATGCATTGGCTATTAGCACTGTAGGTGTAACATATAGTTGTCAGGTATTCACAGTCCTGACATTGAGAACATGGGTAAAGAAATATTCTCTGGGCTTCCTCCTCAAGAATAATGTTGAGGAAAGAGAATGGATGATAGCTAAATGGAACATGAGGCAACACATCACCCTTGAGGTGTAAGGGCTAGTAATGAAATATGTATGATGTTAGCAATGTGTATGTTGTAGCACCATGGTGTTGTAGTCAATCCTCCACTTTTATACCTGAATTCAAGAGGTTTACAGTTTGAAGTCAGTTTTGGCTAAACCCAGTTGCAGGAGCAGGGGGAGGACTAGATCCTCACAGACATTGGATATTAGCACTGAAGGTGTAACATAGGTGTCATCCATTTGTGATCAACACCAAGTCTTTAAGATAAAGGATGGATCAAGAAAATTCCTCTGGTGCTAGCACTTTGTCCTTGATGTGTACAGAAAAGGTATTAGAATACATTGGGTGTTAGCACTGTGTAACATAGGTGTCATCCATTTGTGATCAACACCAAGTCTTTAAGATAAAGGATGGATCAAGAAAATTCCTCTGGTGCTAGCACTTTGTCCTTGAGGTGCAAAGAATAGGTCCAAGAATACCTTGGGTATTTGAACAGAAGTGTAACAAATGGGTGTCATGAGTTCACCATCAGCACCCAGCTTTTAAAGTGAGACACAGGTACAGAATTTTCTTTGGTGCCAGTACTACATTCTTGAAGTGAAAAAGATAATTATTAATTTGATTATTAGCACTGTATGGGTGTTTTATGGTGAGAATATGGGTACAGAAATTCTTTCTTCCTTCCTGGGCTTCCTCCTAAAGTTCTGTGTTTAGGGCTAAGAGTGATGGGTGGCCATAGACAGGAAAAAGGTAGCACTAGCTGTGTCCTGATAAACTACCTGTATAAGAGATGGGTGATATATATCAGATCTTAGTTCTTGCTATTTAAGGAATGTGAAGGGAAAGAAATTTGAAGTCAACACTATGTCCATATCTGTTAGAAATGGAAAGAAATAAAACGTTGATTTATGGTACAACTTTCTTCAAGAATGAAGATACTGAAGAGACAATGAAAGTTAAATGTCAGTCCTCAGGCCTAAAAAAATAAAAAGTTAGTACATTGAGGTATAAGAAATGAGTACCGGTACACTATATTCATATCAGTACCAAGTCCTTATGGTATGAGAGACGACCATTGTAGACGACCAAGTAGAAAATTTTGGATACAGAGTTATGGTATATTCAACAACAGCACTCAGTACTTGGGGTAATATAAATAGATGTATCATAATAATCCATCAATGTCATCAATAAGTCTTTCACGAAACAAGTGTTGTGCATATTCCCATTTCATGTGAAAATGCACAAGTTACACAAGTCATTGATGGGTATTTAGCAAATTTTACTTGAACACTCAAGTTCCCATTTGATGTCCACACTGGGCCTTTATACAGCATATGGTTATAAGAGTAAGCCACTAAGTTTTAGAACTAAGCCATGTCTCTAAGACAGTTTTTTTTAAAGAGTAAATTAAATATTTAACCTACTTAAAAATTCAAACCCTAACCCTTACTACTGTATGTGATTTTCTCTTTTTTGAAGGAGGCGAGGGGGGTCAGCTCAAAGGACAAACACCACAGTAATAGGGGAAGCCTCATACACAATTCATATTTCTACATCATCACTTTTGAAATCTTCACTTCAATCGAGACGGATGCCAACATCATTACCTCACTAGCTCTTCACGAATACCACATATACATTTTATATATACATGTATATTTTAAAAGGGTCTTTGTAAAAGTACCGGTAGCGAAATCAAGACTATAGCCATAGGTTCATTCAAGTATGACGCAGTATAAACCGCCACTAAAGAGCCACCGCCTTTTAAAACCTGTAAATGGATGGCAACTGCACGCAACAATGATCCAGTGAGCTCTGTGTTGTCAGATACAAAAATGTGAGCTGCAAATGGGACGGCTTTTTTTCTGTCATGCTAAAGCAATTTCTAAGCTTTGATGGCAAATAGCTTGAGAAACACAAAAAATAATTTCACAATTTAAAAAACACTAGAGCAAACACTGACTTGATAAGTAAAATACTCTATTTCTGTCAGGCATAACACCCATTTTACTAGTTTGGTGTAGCGCACTATTAAATATACCGTGCTTTTGTTTATATAATATTAGCAAAATAAATAATGATTTCATGCAATATACAAGTGATTATACTTGAATGCAAATATCACAAACTACATTGTATGACATAGCAGAATCTTTATAATATTTCACTGCAAGTACATGTGAATTTATAGTAGCAACAAACAAAAGCAATACAAAAAACAATACAAAAAGTGAGTATATTTATAAACTGTAAAATATGCCATGCAGAAAAAGCAAGTTTTGATACATTAAATAAGAGGTAAATATGATATTGTGTGATCGACACTTGAAGCACAGCAGTTTTTCTGGCAGCATGCTAAATATATTTGAAAAAGGGAAATTCAACATGCAGAATGATTAGCATGTAAGTATGAATATAAAAATCATTATGCATAAATAACTTAACAAGCTAATACAAAGCAAATTATTGAAACTGAAAAGGTGAAGGATAAAATATGGGAGGACAGTCTAATACTGTGCCTAAAATATGAATATAAAGTTAAATGGAAAAAGGAAATAAACAACAACAAAACAAGATACTTTGTTTTTTATAAAAAGGAAAAAAATAGAACTGGAAACTATATGCACTGCTCTAATTTGTGGATGAAAGTAAGAAATATCTCTAGTAAACAGAAGAATTCATACATGTATGTACATATACAAAAATGCATAACAATTCCAATTATTGAAAACATTTGAACGTTGTTAAATTCAATTCAAAAGCTGCAAACATACAAATTCTGAACTAAACAGCTACAGCAACGATGGAAGAACATGAAGGAATGTGTGAATGAAAAACCTGCAGGAACTATGCAGCTATGAATGTTTCAATGCTAACATTGGAGAAAGGGTGACAAAGGAATGAAAACTACCTGTAGGGGTTTCCCCCTCATGCTCAGATGATGTCATCATCTTGTTCACAGCCTTGCTCTTCTTTCTGCCCTTGTCAAACTCCGCCATGACATAGGGTAAGTAGACCGGGGAGACGCCGGGCATATAAAGGTTCTGATTGGTCAATTATATATTGTGTTGTTGTCATGGTGATTAGGGTGTATGAAAGGAGTAAATAAACCACAATGAACGTGGGAGAGTAGATGTAGGAGGGGTGTTTCAAATTTGATTTTAATAATCAAGGAAACGATGGAAATAAAATGGGAGAAAAATCACTGGTTAACAAATAATCAATTCAGTAATTTATATGCACATTGTACTGAAAAACATTGTCTTCAAATTTTACACAAGGTGAGGTTTAAATGTTAACAAATCATCAACAATGTCATAATTGTCATTCACCAAAAGCAATGTTAAGAAGCTTTTTTCATAGCTAATAGACTTTTTGAAATTCACCTATAAAACTATGTATAATTGCAATCTTTTGATACTTTTTTTCATGACCTACATAACATGTCTTTCAAAATGTCATGGCCTTTCCATAAACTCAATCGATATTTGTCTTTCACATATCTGGCCTATTTCTATAAATAAATAATCAAATGCAATAATACTTCAAAACATGCAATTTTAGGTAAAAAAGAAAACTTTGTAGTTTTTACATTTGTATATATTTCTTAAATTTTCCAACACCCAATACTATGCCATGGTTGTGACACACATGCTCCAGCCATCATTGTTCTGTAGACAATATTTGACACAATCTGAATTCTTTACCTAACACTGACTTTAACCCAAATACAAAACTAACACTAAGGGTGTATCTTTGACAAAATAAACCCCATAACACATGTCATCACAGAAACTATGTTACAGCACCAATACTAAAGAAAGTTTAGCATATATATATATATATATATATATATATATCTTACCAAAAATTCTGCTTTTCCTTTCTCCACTATCCTGTTATCTACTGGAGGTGGGAGGGGCGACTCTGAGATCTCTTCTCCTGTCAGCTCACCAGGGGGGACTGTCGTTTCAGCAGCTGGGTAAAAAAAAAGAGAAAAAAAAGGTTAATCCAATTAATATGGTTCTACAACAAATGCTCAGCCAACGATTTATCTAGAGTGAATATCCTGAACTAACCAAATTTCTAACTTCGAATCTGAACCTAAACATAATGCTACACAAGAGAGAAGAAAATAGAAGAGAAGAGAAAAAAAAGAGAAGAGAAGAGAGAAATAGAGCAACTCCTGAAAACAAAAAAAATTAAGAAAACAGGAAAAAGGAAGATCAGTCTTTAGAAAGATGAGATTAAAAAAAAAAAAAACTTGTTTGTCTTTGTTATTGTTTTTACAGAAGTGAATATCAAATGAATATGGCCTGTCTTATAACGATGTTAAAGAGCAGTTTTCTGTACTGGTCTCAGATAGCAAATATGATAAACACTCTTTTGACAAATGATCTGTTGTCAAATTCCTATACCATTCGAATTCCAACTTCAACTCTGGACCCAAGACTTTATCTATAACTAAGCCTAAGCCTAACCCTGACCATAACCTATCCTTAAACCCAATCACAACCCAACTCTACCCCAAATCTTTGATGAATTAATTGTTATAGGAGTAAATGTAGGGTCACTAACAATACAATACCGATGTGTACCTGTACTAGGTGGTACTTCGGTGCTTGGTGCAACCTCTGGTCCTAGATCTGCCTCTCCTTCTCCATCCTCCTCCAGCGTTACGCTGACGTTATCTGCCGTCATGGCATCCGTTACAACAGTCAAAGCATCTGTAGCAGCAGTCGAAGGCTTCAAGACAAATTCTGAGAGCTTCTCTTTGAGGTTGTCATAGTCTGTGAGAGGGTACGCTACAACATCGTAACCACTTAAAGAGAAAAAGGGAGCATTTCAGAAAATGACTTACTTGAGACATTAAAAATCAATAATTTTATTGATAGTCATTACTAATCACATATTTAAAGAGTACATGAATGTGAGAGTGGAAATACATGAGGTAGCAATCATCAGTGATCTTTAGTAGTGTCTCTTATATACAGAAAAAAATAATCTTTTGCTACAAACTGCAATTTGTCAGACATTTTATCAACTGGACATTGCACTAACTGTAAGGGAAATCAGTCATCAACAAAAGGAAAATATTTTGACATATTAAATATAAAAATGATGACGATGATGGTTGCGGTTTCTTGCACAGCTCGCGTGTCTCTGACTCCTGGTGCTCCAACTTTATTAACATGGTCACAGCCTAGCAGCCGATATGTAGCACTCTGGTCTATCGGGCAACCATTAACACCCTGGTGGAGAGTGGCCAATGTGTATTAATCTCTTGCCAGAGGACATTAGTGCCAGGTTAGGATTCAAAACCTGAACTTTTTGATGGAGAGTCAAGTACATGAACTATACCACAACATGATCTCCATGAGATATAAAGAAGGTATCTTACTATGGGGTTGGGATGGGAGTTTCCTCCATCTCTTCTATAAGGTCAAAGAGAGGCATTCCTTGGTTAGGGAGGTAATGCTTGAACCCGGCAGATATCCGTAGTCGACGGTTCTGCTCGCAGTCGACGACCTCGCCTTCTGGGGTCCTGATCTCCACCTCGATGGTGAATGGCTGGCCCTGCTGGAGCTCGATCACCTGCTCGCCCAGGATTACGATCTCAGCTGCTTCTTCTGCAGATGGCAATCAAAACAGGATATTTTACACGTCCTATTTTAATTTGACTTATTGGGAATTCGGGGTTGGTTAAGAATCATATCAAAGGTAAAATAGATAACTGTAAAACCAAAAACTTTGGTGAAATGCAAATTTAATTAATGTATCACTTGTGATTTGATTATTTAATTGAATTAAACTGTCACGTCTCTATACAACAAAAATATAAACTACTATAAAAAATAAAAAAGTTATACCCAATGATTATATACACACTATCTTTTAATCGAATGCATACTTTTAAATTAATTCAGCAATGTAATTTGGATATTTTATTTTCCA
The DNA here is from genome assembly GCA_037976565.1 of Mesocentrotus franciscanus. Taxonomy (NCBI): domain Eukaryota; kingdom Metazoa; phylum Echinodermata; class Echinoidea; order Camarodonta; family Strongylocentrotidae; genus Mesocentrotus; species Mesocentrotus franciscanus. Next base: position 21,671,599 of record CP137682.1, read on the forward strand.
ATATAGAAGCCTATATGAGTACGTTTTGCCTTATCTGCAACAGGTAACTCCAAGGGTGTGAGATTTGTGTATAATCTGCATATGAATGAAACACATATATGCAGATCACACATATAACAATCTCAAACACTGGGAGTCACTTGAAATTCTTCTCTAAGCTAGTAACTTACGTGCGGGTTTGTTGTTGATCCACATTCCTTCATATACCATCCCTGAGCAGTGTATCATGGTGCCCTGACCGTTATACATATCATTCCTCCATTGCCCCTGTCATAATAAGCAAAATAATGTGATTTTAATTGAAATCAGTTATAATCTCAATTTTTGTTCCCTCCTTCGTCATCATTATCTAGCAATTCATCAATTAATGAAGAATTTCAAATTGTATTTGAGGAAAACCAGTAGCATTTATACATGGTAGCCTTGTATACTCAGACTAAACTCGAACCAGAAACTATGCTTTGAGATCTTGTTTGGCGTTTTAATGATATACTTGGCAAGTAACCTCTTCCCTGGATCAAAGTGCATACATTGCATGTCCCCATTTACAGAATTTGAAGTGAAACTGGCTATATATCGATTCCATGATCATTATCTTTCTACAATATGACTGAGAGGCCATTAAATGAATTCATCAACATATCAGTTTAGACAAAAGAAAAATTGAAAATATGTAGCATTCTAAAGATGTTAGTAGGCTGAGGAGAATTTCTTTTCAAGAATGACTGCATTTCCTTACATCATATATAGTTCCATCATTGCAGCGTAACTCTCCACTTCCCTGTCTTCTGTCCATGATCCAATCACCAATATAGCGATCGTTATTCCTGATATTTAAAGAAAAAAAAATCAAACAATGCAAAAAAGTATGAAATTACTAAATTAATGATAGACTAATTTGATTCCAAATTCATGATTGTCAAATCAAAGAACATTCAAACAGATTGAATTCTAAGTATATCAGTTACTTGTGAAAACATTCAATAGGAAACCAGGCCACTCAAATGTATAAGGTATCTGATGAAGCATTGGTAGGTCACATCTGTTCATGCCCATAGAGAATCAATGAAACATGAACTATTTGTATACTTACACGTATGTTTGTGATCCTTCACCATGCCTGATGTTATTATGAAAGGAACCTTCATAGTGAGTTCCATCAGAAAGCTTCAATACACCATGACCTGCATACAAAGAAACAAAAACAAATGACAGCTCATTTCATATCACAGGTTTGAGATATACAAATTCAGGTTTATGAGCTTGCCATTTTCAAACCCATACAAATACTCATCTGATACCACATCAAGTGAAGAGAAGAAATTGTTCACTTCTTATACAACTCAGCTAAAATGACAAATTAAAAAGTCTTTTTGAGAGGTACGTGCTATGCTTCCTATCTGAACTTACAAATTTAACTTTAGTTCCAGAGAATGATAGAAAATAAACGATCAAAATGTAAAACTCATGAGGACTCTCACGAGAGTTTTCTGTCTATCTCTGCATTTGATTTGATAATTCTATAGATTACTTTCTTTTAAGTTTACCTATTTTCTAAATGTAATCCTACACGTAGCTCTTTCATTTGAAATGATAAACTTCATGCATATTCTTGTTGAAACGATACTGCTACTTGAAATTAGAGTGATAAATAAAGATACTACAATGTTTTGCTTAATTTTTTTCTTTTCTATATATAGGATGGCTCATATCATTTTGAAAGATATAGATCATTAACTTATAGTCTTATAGAAAAGATACTGAAATTTGAAAAGTAAACAATTCTGTTGACAAACATGATTACTTACATTAAAAGCCCTCCCCCCCCCCCTACTATGACTAACCATATTAATTCTGTACAGAGCTATTTTTTGTGTATTTCATGTTTTGTTGATCCTTTTTATTTCAAATTAAACGTTATATAGTATCAACATAAATAATGATGGATCATATAATAAAATTTAAATGATGTAAAATGTACACATGTCTAAAATTCATAAAATATAAATTTCGTGAAATGTACACATTTTTAATATGTACATAAAAACAACAACAATCAAAGGACTAGTTGTTGATTGCTGGTATTAAGAGATTACAAAGGCTTACAAGTACAACCAGAGATAAAGCACACTGTACAGAGCTATTGGGCGAGCACTTGTGTAGAACTTACTCAAGAAAAGAACATAACATTCTACATACCCTGTCTCTTATTATGTTGCCACTCCCCTTCATACGACCCGCCAGGGCCGTAGGTCATGACCCCATGGCCATGCAGCTCCCCATTGTAGAACTGACCAGAGTAGGTGTTTCGTGTAGTGGCCCATTTCCTGTAGCCGTGACCTTCGATCTCCCCGTTGATGAACTCTCCTTCGTAGAAGCTACCATCGCTCATGAGAAGTTTCCCATGCCCTACACAAACATCATGAAAAAACAGCATTGGTACTGATAAAAATGGCTGATGATGATAATCAAAATAAAAATAAGAACAAGGATAAGATCAAGAACTAGTAAAACAAAAGAATGATGATGATAATAATAACAGACTGCAACTATAAAACAAAAATAATAATTCTCCACTAATTTTCACAATCTTTATACAGTACATTACAATTCCATCAAAGAGTGCACATTTAGGTAAATCTTTAATTCTAATAACTCTATTTACCCATCACAGCTCTGAGCTTTCTCATCGTTGAACGAGTAACTTACCATGTTTCTTGCCTTCTTTCCACTCGCCTTCATACGTGAAAAACTTGTTGGAATACTTGTAGACTCCATACCCTGTACAAGGAATACAAGGGAAATTTTTAAACCTTTTTTTTAAAGGTCGAATTCAGGGCCATTGATGAAACTTATCAGCGCCACATACGCAGTGTAGTTAGTCTTGTATACATGCGGTATAGAGTAGCGGAGGCGACGACGAGCAGCGAAAGATCCCTAAGACTCTAACTAATGACATTTTTAGCCAGAATCTACATTACTTTAATCCAGTAACCATTCAACAGACAGCAGATCGAGAGATGGCCATATGTTATATTGTAAGTCCGTGATTATCTGTCACGGTCATATCAAAAGTCTTTGATTTGAACATCATTTTGTTGACCTAGAGTACTATTACTGCTAGCCGCCTGGTCCCTGGCCTAGTCCTAAGCTAGACTAATTGTCTGGGATTGTTGCCGTTATGACTGTTCTTTACATGGCTCTCAACACAGGCAAATGCATCCAAGTAAGGCTTGGTGATAACAACATTACATTTCATAAATCACCAAGCCCATAATGTAGGGAGGCCCACTGTGAAAATCTGCCATTTAAAAAATTTAGGGGTCACTTTGTAATAAACTTACTTCAAACTGAGAAGAAATGACCAACTGAATTTTTTTTCTTTCTTCAAACAGAATCAAAGTAGACATTGTCATTATGTTTTATCAATTAAAAAAAAAGCACCACCCCCTCATTTTATGATTTTTTGAAAACCATAAATATTTGCTTTCCCCTATAGATCTACACTAGAGCCCGAATCCAATAGAATCTTTAAAAAAAAAGAGATTGCCTCTATGTTATTCAAAAGGCTCTATTTCTCCGAGTCTGAAGCCTGTGAAGGGTCATCTAAAATCCTTATAATAAATTTCAAAGAATATCGATCCACTAAATGTCACTACCTACATGTAAATATTGAGTAATTTTGAGCTTTCTATTTAATAAAACAATGCTTTTAAAAATGTATCTTTAGGGGGAAATTTGTGGTAATACGGCAGAATCTTCATGGGCCTCCCTACGTATTAAAGGCTCGGATTGAGTGGAACTCATCCGACCAGACCTGCCAAGTGCCAACCTCTGGAGTTCAAAAACTGTATTCTTTAATCCCAAAAGTTGTATTTTACTGACAAAAATTGTATTTAAAAAAAAAAAACACGGACTGTTACGCGGATCTATGCCTCTTACAGCTACAGTTCCTACATACAGGAAGAATTTTTTTAATGGATCATTGGGTGAATATATATGTGCATGATTTCGTCATGACTCATGACTGGTGCACGTGCTGTGTTCGATGAACCAATCCAATTAATGAACATCCCCAAATTGCCAATGTGAGATGCTTGTAGGATACTTTACAGGACAGAATGGGCATTTTGCCATTGAAAATGGCACACACACACAAAAAATACCACCCAAAAAAAAAAAAAAAAAAAATCGTACAAAATACGATAAAAATAAAATTGTACTGGTTGGCAGCTCTGATCCGAACCCTTCTTCGCCCGCTCCGTATCTGCGCTAGCTGCGGGCACGTTTCGTTACGGACCTGCGTGCGCTGCCCGGCGCGGCCGCGGAGGCTAGCCCTGCAACTGCAGCAGCTAGCAGTAGCAGTGCAGCTATGCAGGATCTGAATAGCGCCAACAATTATGGTCTTTATAACGTTCTGCACATCATAATCATCTTTCACAAACAACACATACATGCACATAAAATAACATAATAGAAAATATCACTTTAGTGAAGAAAACCCTTATTTACCATGCCGTGTTTGATTTCTTGTTTCGCCGACGTACCGCAGCCCTTTGGTAGAGACGGACGCCATCGTCGCAAATGATTCGCAAGTCTTAAGAAAGCAGTTTTCTGATTTGATGAAATATAGGCCAATTAGTTAGTATTGACCAATGAAATGGGTTGTAATGTTTTGGCTCACAATACCTTGACAACAACAGTATACCACCTGTTGAAATTAACTACCCACCGTACTTGCGATGGACTTCTCCCCGACTTGTACTCTTTTAACCAAACGAACGGCGATAGACCTATTGACGCAGGCAGTGGCGGATCCAGGGGGGGCCAGGGGCCCGGGCCCCCCCTAGAAAAAAAACAGGTAAAAACACCCTTTTTTTGAAAAAAAAAAGAAGTTGGGCCCCCTTCCCTGGCGCCCAAGGGGGGGGGGGTGGCGGTGGAAAAAATAACCCTTCCCGTAGGAAAAATTTTTCGGGTGCCAAAAAAAAAAAAATTGGGCTCACGACCCCTGGCGCCCAAGGGGGGGGTGGAAAAAATTTCCCTTCCCGGAGGGAAATTTTTTTTTCGGGTGCCAAAATTTTTTTTTGCTCCCCCCCACTGAGCGAAAAATCGACCGGCACGATTTTCAAATTTTCGCACGAAGTGGGCCCCTTTTTAGGCCCCCTCCCTTGCCGCCGGCTGGATCCGCCCCTGGACGCAGGCTCATGATTATCATGTTAATTATAAGGGATACAAAAGAAATTCAGAGCCTGTAAGAAAAGGCGAATAAATATCTTATCTATGAAGGAAAAGAAGAACAAAGAAAGAAAGAAACGGTAAAAAAGAAGAATAATAAAAAAAATTGAAAGACAGTTCAAAGCAGAAGAAGGAGAAAAAATGAGAACTTGAAGCAAAAAAGAAGACAATGAATTAAAAAGAAGAAGGAGAAGAAGAAGAAGAAAAAGAAGAAGAAGAAGGAAGAAGAAGAAGAAGAAGAAGAAGGAGAAGAAGAAGAGGAAGAGGAAGAAGAAGAAGACGACGAAGAAGAAGCCGAGATGGAGAAGAAAGAGGAGGAGGAGGAGGAAGAGTAAAATGGCCACGTTCTTTGATTTTCTACCAAATGTGCATGGTAACATTGGTATAGTGGGATATTGTTTTACAATTTTAGCATTGTCTTCAAAAGTTTATGAAGTACAACAGTGAATCAAAATAGAACGTAAAACGAAAAAGCCATAAGATATTTGGCCTATTCAAATACATTTTTTTTGTAAATGTTTGTTGAACTGATTTTCTGTCATAAGAATGTACTAAAAAGGAGAAATGAAATGGAAAAGAGAAATGAAATGGAAAGGGATCAAAGGACAGAAGGGGGAAAGGAATGAACTTAAAAAAATCAACTGAAAAACAGTTCCCTCTTGCGCACGATTATTGTCATGACTCCATCGAGTTCAGTTTATATACCAACCGTGAGGCATTTTTTAGTTACGTAGGGCCCACTGGAGCCATAAAATACAGATCATAATTAATGTTTTGGCCTTTCGGAGTCATGTTTGTTTGTTTAATTTGTTTGTTTGATTTTTTTTTAAAAGTGATTTATCTATACAGATTTCTAAAAGAGTGCATACGGGCGCAGACGCGCTATATATTGTCAAGAATAAATAGGTCTATACAATTACATGAAAATGTCTTTTTAAAGGTCTAAAATGGCTGAAATTTAGGATCTCCCTTCCAACAGTATACTTTTACATCTTGAATACGATGAAATATTTTTATTGCCACAATGTTCTGATCGTATGAGGAGAACCTCCCTATACAGTACCAGCTCAGTATTGTGAGTTTCTTTTGAAAGTGAGGGAAGACTAGCAAGAATCAATAATAATCTCCGAATCTCAATGGCTTTATAAATTATGATCCATTCCCTTTGGAGTTAATTTTTTTTTATTTGAATATATTATGTTAATGATTCCATGAAACTTCAGCATAGCCCAGTACCACTATATTAGCCTCCTTCTGGCATTTATGGTAAAATGTTTTTAACATAATACATTCTAATAAAAGTCTTTACTTTCCAGTCGAAACAGATGATCATAATTATGTTTTTTTTGCAATTAAAAATCTAGTAATTTTCTGTATATGTGAGGGACAGTGAGAGTCTGAGAGCGAGAAAGCAAGAGAGAGAGAGAGAGAGAGAGAGAGAGAGAGCCGGAAAGAAACAAGCGAAGATTATCAAATTCACCCCATAAATCAAATGAAGTCAGGTATGATGAGAAACTCGAACAACATTACTTATTGCAGTTGATTAAAAATAATATTTTGGCGGGAAAGCGCGACATATAAAAAAAAAAAATTGTTGTTGTTGATAATAGGAAAGGAGAACAAAGCACAATATGTCAATGGATTTCTCGAAAAAAGAAAAATAAGGGCTTAAGGTGAAGGGGGGGGGTAGGGTTGCAAACAAATTCATATGGACGTCTTGGGAACTTCATCCCCAAAATGTACCTCTTTTTTGGATTTCAGCTGACCCCCGACAAAACATAATTTCATAAAATACTTTTTCAGCCCGAATGCTCAAACGGGAAAGGCAGAAGTTTCGAGGAGATAGTATGAGTCGGTTAGCACAGATTGATGTGAAATATGCAAAAGGACAGAGAGAGTGAGATAGAGGGAAGTGGGGTGAAGGGGGGGGGGGAGGTATTCAGAGTCACAGAGAGAGAGAGACAAGCGAAGATAATCCTAATCATCCCTTAAATCAAATAAAGTCGATCAATATATTACAATGGTTCTAAACAGGACAATTACCCACCGGTAAAAATTATCCCCCTGGAAAATCCCCCCTCCGAGGACAATTATTCCCCGGAAAATACCCCGCAGGACAATTACCCCTGGAGGACAACTATCTTATTAGGGGTGGGGGTAATTGTCCTTGGTGGTATTTGTTAGGCCGGGGTGGGGGGAATCTTCCACGGGGAGGGGGTAATTGTCCTCGGGGGATAATAGTCATCGGGGGGAGGGGTGGTTGTACTTGGGAGATAACTTTCTGGGGGTTATGTCCTGGGGTGAGGGGTAGTATGCCGGGGAGGGGGGGGGGTCATTTTCCGGGAGTGATTGCTTAGGGGGTAATTGTCCTGATATGATTGCAATTGATTCAAATAATTTGGCGAGAAAGCCTCTTGGGGTAGGTCATCCTTAAAAAGAGCCTATTTTTTAATGGTATAAAAGCTGGCCCTATACTGTAAAGCTAGTCAAGACATACGTATTCTTTGCTTCCACTTTACTTTATTAACATACAATTATGTACACTCTCAGATATATTAGCAAAAACAAATTAAGATACATGTATAACAAAAACGTGTGTAGAAAGACGTGAATGAATGAATGCAAGGTGATTCCCTTTTTGAGAACAATATACAAGACAAGTATATACATGTATATATATATATATATATATATATATATATAATTATGTTTACATATTCAATACATTTCGGATATCAATAACACGTTACAGTAGTCCTGCAAATCCATGAACTTGTGAAATATATCAAAAATAAATTCAACGGCTTTCAGATGATTCTAGAATTTCTCAAGGCAATCAAAGAGCCTGTAAGAAGAGCGATTTTTTCAATACAGCTCGAACAAAGAGAATACATCTCTCACAACGCAACGTACATTGCAAGACTCCACTTCAATTTCCCTTATTCAGGTGTACTGCACATCAACTGACAAAATCATTACATCACAGGCATTAATGGAAACGATCATTACAATATATAAACATACATGGAAAGACATTTATAATATACAGTAGTATAGATGTAATGGTATAAACACTGTACAGGAGCATTTTATGTTTGAAATATATAACTTGAAAGAAATTGTGATTGTAGATAAGAATAAACCTTTGACATTTTACAAGATATCACATGGGTCTAATATCCTATTCAGATCTACTGATCATATAAAAAACAGAAACATAACTTACATTGCATCATTGTGATGGGAAATAGACACGCATTCTATAGATACTATTAAATATAACGATAATAATTCTGAAAATCGAGAGATGTGTTCCATCAAACACCATTTTCCAAACTATTTAATGGAGATTTCTCTCCGTCTTATTACCCCCTGTCTTACTCCTCTCTGTATTACTCTCTGTCTTACTACAAATACTGTTGTATGCATGTCTCAAAGAAGTCTAGATTGTAGGTATACACCATTTGATCTTGATTAGTTTAATACAAGAATATTATTACAACGCGATTGAAATGACTGATTCCTCTCTCTTACTCCCAAAACGAGTTTGACATGAAATGCCACAAATATTGGGGATACCAATTAATGTGTATTTTACCTGTTTATATACTTGTGTATTTATCTATTTTGTTTTTGATGCTGTTATTTGTTTTATTATTACCAAACAGGGCCTCATGGAAGACCACCAAATTGGTGATATGTGCCACCCTGTATAAATATCAGAAATAAATAAATAAATAAATAAATAAATTAGTTGAATACAAAAATATTAAAACGAGATAGGGTAGACTCTCTCTAAATACAGTAATGGCAGTTGCATGTATGTCACAAAAATTGATAAATTACATGAAAAATATTATCATGATGAGTTGAATACAAGAAATCAATATTTAAACGAGATAAGGTTAATTTCTCTCATATATTTAATACATCGACGACTGTTACATACATGCCACAAATACACTATATTGTATGTACACACGATCTGATCACGATTTTATATAGGAATATCACAACGAGATCAAGATGACCAATCCCTCCTCTTGTTATTACATCAATAATACTGTTACATGCATGTCACAAACTAGTCTAGATTAGATCAAAGTTAGGATCATGATTAGTTGGATGTATCAGTTCTGGGATATGATGTAATGACAAAATACTTAAGGGTGATAACAATAATAACAATAATGGCACGACGTGTATGGTTCATATGGTTATATGGTTTGAATGGATTTCAAAGAGTACATTGAGTACAGAAACTATTATTTTGTCACAATTTAACCAGCATATACATTTACCCTGCAAAAAAATAACCATACTTTATAACATTGTTTTTTCGTCAAACTTATTATGTTCATGAAGCACGGCCATATATGGCATGTAATTCAAGATATAGAAATCAATAATGATTAATTTAAATTATGTCAACTCAAATCCAATGTGTATGGATGTTCTACTTCCATTGGAGTAGAACTGAAGTAGATTGAAGAGCGAAACAAAATAAAAAAACATAATTCCAAAAGAATAGAATTGATTATATAATGATTATGGCATATTTACACACAAGTCCTGTACATATCAGATATTTTATCATGTTTTTGTACATCTTATCAAGAAATGAGAATGTTCACTTCTTGACTATATACGATTAAATTTAGAAGAAAAACATGTTCAATACTTTAATGTCAAAAGCAAGAATTTATTGGATGCGACAGAACTAAGACTAAAGCGTGTTTAGATCGAGTATATACAATTTACACATGGTATTTTCAAAATCTTTCTTGATAATGGATGAATTGTCGGTTAAACAGAAAAAAGGGGATACAAATTACTTTACCCGTAATTCATGAAATAAATCCTGGTATAACGGAAATTCTTACAGAATACAGTACATCTATCACCGTGATATATCAACAGGGTATATCAACAGATCCTTACGGATTAACACAATGCAATATACATGTATTGTCATCATCATTACAGTATAGCCAATATGAGTACACAGAAACAAGTTGGAATTGTATTAAACAATAAATAGAGAGTTTAGATTTGTTCAAATTCAGTTCGGTTCATTTCATATTTCACATTTCACGTTCCACATTGTCAGTTTTGTTTACCAGAAATGTAATGATAGTAACAATACAATTTCTTTTTGGATACAAATATCTTCATAATTATATCAAATCACTTTTATTTGTTTGTAGTTACTTCTAAATTAAGGACTTAAGTAAAATTAGAAAGGAGGAAATGAAGAAGCCTAAGGTAAAATCATAGCTTGTTGGTTGTAGCCTGTATATCGTAGGCTCTTGTTTGTATTGCATAGATTGTTATAACATTATAACCATCTTATGGTTATTCTTTTTACATCACCAGGAACCCCCTTTATAAAATTATATAAAATGGTAAGGGTTCACAAGCCATCAAATTTTTACTTATCTTGAAGCCTCAAGTGTGATTGAAATAAGTTTCTGGTTTTAATATATGCAAACTGATGGTATCCTAAGTACATGTACTTCTATTCAGAACTGAATAAATGTCATGAAATGAAATCTAAACAAAAGACAAATCAATTGCTGCCCTTAGCCATCTGATATTTTATTCGAGTCTTTACGAAAAAAGACACTGAAACAATAAATGCAGGAGCTTAGTCAATCACGACAGGTTAGGGCGAAGGTATCTTTTTTTCTATACCATGCTTTCAGATTCAACGAGAAAACTACTGAGCCATTAATTTGTTTATACTTTTTTTAAAGACATTTTATACCAGTAAATAAAAAGATGTTTACTGTGTGTTGCATTGTTTCCTCTATCTTATTCCTCTTCTCTGTCTGGGTTTCTTTTCTGTTAAATGTATCGTTCTATCTTTCGATTCCTTCTTAATACTGGCTTCCTTGTATATGCGCTCTCTCTTTCTCTCTTTACTAGGATATAATGTGATGTACTTGCAGTAAGCACAAAATGCTTTGCTCATAGGTCGAAGTGCTTTTGAAGAGGATGCAGAGAACTAAAAATTCGCCCCGAAAATTAATCGACCTTCTCCATAGGCTTCAACATAATTATAAAGTTATTAATTAAAAGTATCGAGACAGGGCATAAGCAGTAATATGTTTATGATATTATATTCCATGCATTTTAACTTGAGATATCCTTCAATTAGTATAATTAGTTATTCGGTTAGCCTGGTTACCGCTACTCGACAAGATTCATTTTGAAGTCCGCAGTAGTCTGCTGCCAACACGTGGTCTGATGAGGGTCATCTTTCAACGTTGATACGTTGTTGCTTGACGGTTAAACCACATATTACTTGAGCGTTGTAGTCAGTCATCTAACAACCACTTCTATGATTATGGAAACATAAGAATACCAGAAATAATATATATATATATATATATATAATTATGGTTTTCTAAAAATAAGTACCTTTCAAATAAGCAATGTATTTTTGCGGTTGAATTTTAGAGAGGTAAATTCTATATTATCTATTAAAATAATCATAGTTTGATTTGATTTCATATGATGTTTATTTATTCCATATACATCAATATATTTACATTTACAATCTTATAAATTTAGATGTAGAATAATGACATGGTAAATACTGAAAGGAGTCGTCTTAAGCATAAGCTTGAAGTGGCGTCCTCTCGAAAATGAAAATAAGAATACATACAATATGAAGCGATGCATGAAAATTGGGTTAGGAAGGAAGCAAGATTTTAAAAAATAGCATAGAAAGAGAAGGGACAGATAGGAGCAGGGAGGGAGAGAAAGTTACATTTATGATAGTATTGGGAGGAGTACATATATATCAAGTCAAGTTGTGCATGTATCAATAATCACCTTTTGACATTTACTATAAAACTATTTATGACAATAGGGACATTCTTAAAATAAATTATAGAGATTGAAATTCATGTACGTCAGATATCTAACGAGTAAATAGTTTACAATCAACATAGAAACTCCTTTTTTAACATTTAAATTCCAATCAGTAAGGCGATGGATTCAATCACATGTCTACATTCGAAGAAGAGAGATATTTATTGAAAATGCTAGGATATCATTTAGTAAAACCAAAATTAGAATTGAATTTGACTACTATTTGCAAGCAATTTCATATCGATAAAATAAGTTTGTTCAAAAAGGTACTTCAAGCATTACATTTCTGGCAGGGAAGATTTGAAATATATATATGATGTCACTATCATGACCAAGGTAGCAGGCAGAGGAAGAGGCAGTGGCGGATCCAGGGGGGGGGAGGCCGGGGGGCCCGGGCCCCCGCCCCTAGAAAAAAAAACAGGTAAAAACACACTTTTTTGAAAAAAGAAGTTGGGCCCCTCCTGGCGCCCAAGGGGGTGGTGGTGGAAAAAATAACCCTTCCGTAGGGAACTTTTCGGGTGCCAAAAAAAAATTGTGCTCACTACCCTGGCGCCCAAGGGGTGGTGGTGGAAAAAAATGACCCTTCCCGGAGGGAAAATTTTGTTCGGGTGCCAAAATTTTTTTTTTTTTGCTCACTCCCCCGTTTATCCGGATATCATTACACAGATCAAGGACAAACCTTTTGCTAGACGTGATCATTTTAATCAGGCCAGAACTAACACATTAAAGACAGTTGAAATTATGTGTATTGTTTATTCTTGCATGGGTACAGATTGGGCGGAGTTAAATATGGATAATACAAAAATAACCTACTTTGAATCAATGGAATGCCAGAAAGAGGGAAAAGAATCAATCGAAGGGTGGGCATGTAATATATTTTTATATCTTACCTCATCATGCTCCACGGTGACAGTCAGCTTGCCTTCATTGTTTATCTCAGAAATCAGTGGATCAAGTTTCGCGTTGGTACAACACAAACCCAACCTATAGTAATGAAACATTTCGGGGGCACAATGCATTATCTTCTGAACTAACCTGACGTTACGATACTCTCTTAAAAAGCCATCAGAGATGTATGCTATATGGTGTGAAAATAGATGACAATTTAATACACATCGGAACTTGCATAATTTTGCTATATTGCATGACTGCGAACCAAGGTATCATACATGTAACTGTGTATGTAGGAAACAGAAAGTCTATGAACATCATGATGAATAAAATAAATAAAGTATTGCATTTAAAATTATATTGGTATGAATAAATCCTGAAATGAAGAGATCATCAGATTATGTAAATTATTGTAAAATTCCCTATATAGCACCCTATCATTTAATCTTTAAGATAACCCACTCTGAGATGCCTTCCAAACCTTAATGCAACTACCCCTAACTAATTTAGCAGTAATAACGATAGGTTGCTTGTGGGGCAAAGTGTTTTGCCATAATCAAATTTCTTTGATAATAAAATTCAAATGTGTTAAATTAACGCTAGTTTTCCTCTTATCAATGCTTATAAGATCAAACGTATTTATAATCATGTATCTAGGTTGTATCAACACCATGTAAACATAAATTATATGTCTAAAGGTAAGGAAGAAATTAAAATTCATATTTGTATATTGATATCGTTGTAAATGACCGATTTGAACAAATCAAGTGCTCAATCCAATGGTCTAGATGTTAGTTAACGGACTGAACATATTTCCCCACATAAATATGTAAATGAGCGTTCATAAAAAACAATATAATTATATTTTTCATAACTTGCCGTGATCTAGAAGATCTCATTTGCATCAGTTCAAGTGATATGATTGATATTGCCCATGCCATTGGACATGATTGAAACATTTTAATATTACTATAACCAGTGAATTTCACATGATATGCAAATCAGCTTCCAACGTTCAAATATGAAAAAAATATTTTCATCTTAAATTGCTTCCAAGTCCGCTCTTACAACTTTTCATGTATTGAAAGCTCTGTATTATGGGTCTCCAGACATGGTGGAATAGTTTTCTGATTTACATTGTAAATATTTAGCCATCATAATAATATGCAAATATTCAAATTATAACTTTTTAATACCCCAAAATGAAAACTTAATTTGCATATTATGCATAAAGTACTGTTTCAACCTATCTTGAAATGTATTCATCCTGTTCAGTGGAACAATGACAGTATCCATTGTGTTATTTGAACTGATTTAACTGGGATCTTAGATGGCAGACTATGATAAAAATATTAATATTGATATCTCTCTGCTGGAAGCTTTTTTGCATATTTTGCACATTAATCCTAATATGGATTCGAAAACTTGTCCACCTTTCTCATGACTTTGAAAACATTGCACTGAACACTTGAATTGTTCAAATTGGTTATCTACAACGATATTGAGATGAAAATATGAATTTTAATCTCATTATTTTTGTCTCTGAACCCTTTGAATTTAGTATTTAAATGCATATCTTCCAATAAGAAAATATTTTTTTCGGTCATATTACGGAATGTTAACTGCTTTCCACGTACTACTTAAATTTTCTCAAACTGTTAGTATGTTGTTTAAAGTATTACATGCATTCCTAGTTCACTGAAGTGGGATAAAATTCTTTTGCAATTTGTTTGAGTAAATTACTATTTTGACTGTACTTAGGTAAAAAAAGAAGAGAATATTGGTAAAGAGAGAGAAAATTAATTAAGAGAGAGGGACTGAGAGAGAGAGAGAGAGGGGTAAAGAAAATGAGGAGAAAACAATCACAGTAAAAGGTAACCCAAATGTGTCATTCCACAGTGTGTTGTACAGGTACATTTCTAAGATTTTCACTATAATGAGGCAACCATTACCCTGGTAAATCAAAATGAGACTCACTCTATGCTTGTCAGGTGTGGATGAGTCTTCATGAGTTGGATGATCTCAGCTGCCTTCTCGTTGTACAGGCCAACGCGGGTAATGAACAGATTGGTGAGCCGAGGACATGTTATCACCGCCTTGTAAAATGACACGGGATCATTCAGTGTAGTTAGTGTCATAAGCGAGTTTCCCTGGATGTGAAGGTGAGTTAGATGCAGATGGAATGGAGAGCAGGCCATTGTGACGATATCTGATGAAACATTTTCCCCCCTTGACCAGTCCAGTTTGAGAGTTTTCACTTGGGGACATGATGTTTGAAGTCCAAGATTCCACAGACTGGTCACATGCTTAGCATCCACAGATAGCTCATCTACTGACGTTTTTTGACGAGTCTACATGAAACAACAGCGATGCAAAAAAGGCTCGATCACTATATATGCTATGTATGGAAACAAACACTCAGTTATGTAAGATATTATATTAGATAACATGACTGATTATTGTTTTGATATAGTACTTTCTTTTCTTTTTCAGCCATTGTCGATCCACTGCAGAATGAAGGCCTCAGCATGATATCTCCAAATGTCTCTGTTTAGTGCTTGTTGGTGCCAGTTGATATAGTACATTTACTGTTAATATCATGCTTGGTAAATATTCCACAAAATATACAATAATAAACTTTAAGGGTTTTCATCAGTTTAAAGTAAAGAAGAAATTTTTAAGAGGCGTAGTTTTGTGAAAAATGTGACAAAGAACACAAATTTTTGAACTTTTGGATGCCGAGATTATAAATGATATCGAGAATTTTCTATTGACATTACAGTCATATTCGATGCCTTTACGGATGAACTTTAACCGATTTCTTTGTCCAAAATATTAAAAATACCTCTCTATTCTCCATTTTAGTGATCCAGCAGATTATGTTCCATTAGGCCTAAACGTGTATTGCCCGCCCTTTAAAAAAAAGGTTAGTCCATCATAAAACTCTAAAAAAGGTATTTACTGTATTTTGGACACAAAACAATTAGAGGATTACCCCCTGTATGACATAACGCATCATGACCACATTGCCAGTACAAGTTTTCTCACATCATTAGCATTATCGTCGTTCAAAATTTCTTACGTTTTTTATTCTCTCTCCGCTTTTTCTGAAACCTTCGTAATATGTTTCTTTATATTGTCTGTATCCACCAACATCACCCTGGCCAACTTAATTACGTGTGTTATTATCCTTCTTTTTCACTGAAAGATGACGGGGTGTAGTTCTAATTTATCTAATATCTTTTTATTGTAATATTCGTTTAGCCAGAATTAAGAAAAATAATACAAATGATTTCATATTACTAAAAGTTACACATTTCATGATGAAAAAATAAGCAACAAAAATCTCTATAGGAAATAGCAAACGACAATCCTTCATTAATCGATATTTAACGAGATTTTAAGAAAATATGCATGGTTAAACTTCCCCCTCAATTGGAGAAATTTCAACCGTGCATGTGTAGATGTTTGGTATATAAAACCATGCATATATTAACTAAACAGCACGTAGTATGTCGTCTTAACTTGATTTCAAGGAAAAATACATTATCCATTTCGCAATTCCTTTACCATTCACATTTAGTCTGTCTAGATTTTCTGAACCCCTTCCTTTTGAGCTTGGAACAAAAAGAGGATTTTGACATCAATCTTGGAATAGTAAAGATACATACCAGTGTCTCTCCATCTTCCATGTCAACTCGTCTGATATCCCTCAAGCTGAGTGACTGGAGGCGTGGTAGCGAGAGAATGGAGTGTAGTCGACATGGAGTTACGGAAACATGCCCCATACTCAGCGTCTGGATCTGTGCAAAGACAATTCATGAGTTCACACCAAAGTGCTATACAATTATTCTTTTTACTATTAAACATAGACACCTTTTTAAATCACAGCTAATATAATATGCATCTGTATCTTAGTAACTTTATCATTCACGAAGTATGATTATTTCGTCTTTATTTCTGCTACAGTTCAAGTAAATTAACATATTATTATAACAAACAAGACAAACGCAAAGCGTTGTCTCGCCTGCATCTCGCTATGAGAATGTGAACTATGTATGGATTTGGTGACTTCAAATCCATAGAAATAATGGTATTACAATGCTTTTTGCAAAAAGTTCATTGATCTTTTGACCTTAAGACTTGGTCAGATCCGACCCATTTTCGAACTTGCCCTGCGGCTTCGAAAGATGCACCTGGAGCGTAAATTGGCGTGGGGTCCAGGGGCAAAGCCCTGGCTGAGTTAATGAGCGAAGCCCCCAGAAGCTCAGGGTTTTAGGCATTAAATTACGGTCAGATGAGCATATTTTGGTACCTTTTTTGTGACACTGGCAGGTCACTAATTGGCGTGGGGTCAAGGGGGCTGAGCCCCATGAAGCTCAGGGGTATTAGGAATTTAATTACGGTCAGATGAGCATCTAGGGGCCCGCCTTAGGGCTCTTGGTGGGGTCCAGTGGGCAGAGCCCCCGGAACCTTAGGGATTTTAGGCATTTAATTACGAACAGATGAGCATCTTTTGATACCTCATTTCACCTTAAATTACTGGTATTGAATTGAAGAAGAAAAAAAAGTTTGAAACCCCTCCCCCATCAGTACGCCAGTGCTAGTGTTTTATAATGAGCGCGGTTTCGACTAATGACCAAACGATATTTCGAAAAAAATATGTTTAGTTGGAAGATTGCTATATATGAAGGAAATCGTTTCCAAAACAAGGGAGATATGGAGAGAGAGAGAGACAGACAGAGAGAGATGGAAGGAGGAAGAAAAAGAGAGAGTCAGACAGACAGAGAGAAAGAAAACCAAGGGACATTGCTGTGGTACGAGCAAAATAAAGACTAGATGAAAAAGACAAACAAATGTCTTAAATAGTTGAAAAGGAGACCATGTCTCGTCAAGAAAAATAAAAATTGATATCTTTGTGCATGTAATATCTTATTGGAACAATAAATATTATAATAATTTTAAAAAAAACGCGGATTTCTAGGCCTATCTACAGGATATGCGCTTAAAATATCCATTTAGATGCATCTATATCATAACAACACTAATTATATTCACAAGATTAATTTTCTTTGTTGTCAGCATAGCCAAACTATTTATAATATTGATATTGGAGTGCTTGTAACTGATATAAATAAATAATTTCTTTAAAAAAAGGGTGACAAAACAGTTACCCCATACGTTGTGTTTAAAGAATGCAAAACTATTTGGAAACAAATCGTCTTCAATAGAAATCGTTTTGGGGTATACCTTTGATGTTGATGACTCAGAGAGCATCGTTGAGTAGAACTCATCACTCAGCTTCACATAGTCCAGCTTCAGGGATCGAAGATTTGGCATGGAGCAGAGACCTCTCGCGTAATGTGAGGATGCAACAGAACCCAGATCTGCCATCTCGTGCGTTAGTTCCTCAATCTGGTGATATGACAGGACAGTTTAAATAGTATGAATACTGAATAGTATTTATTATCAAGTATAAACGACATGTATGATTTTAATAATTTTTAGCGTCATAAATGTAACATCATAAACCTGTAATTAGACTTTTAAAGCAAGAGAAAGAGAGGAAAATACAAAATATAAAAATAAATTATATGTATTTGGAAAAATACAACGGTATCTGATTAAGCAGAATAAACATTTTATATATTTTTTTTATTTACACTGTATATGTAATGTATTCTAGAACACTATTGGCATAATATAATTGTTTCTTTAAAGAAATTGAAATACTATTTTATAGGAGAGGTGCCTTTAAAACGCGTTTTTAGATGAATCTTTTTCATTATGACATCAAAGTCTACTCTTTCACAGGTATTTATTTCCTTGTCAGCATAGCCAAAGTATTTATCATATTGATATGAGCGTGGCTGCACGTAACTAATGCAAACTAAATAAATGATTTCTTTTTTGTTAAAGTGTTGAAAAAAGTTACCCCATAATGTTGAGTTTGAAGAATGCAAAACTATTTGAAAACAAATCGTTTTCAATACAAATCATGTTTGGGTATACCTTTGATCTTGATGCCTCATCGGCCATCCCTGAGTAGAACTCATTACTCAGCTTAACACTGTTCAGATACAGTGATCGAAGTTTTGGCATGGAGCAGAGACCTGTCGCGTAATGAGCGGATGCAGCAGAATCCAGATCCGAGTCCTCGTGCGTTAGCTCCTCAGTCTGGTGATGTGACAGGATAGGGTGAATATTAATAAAGGCGAATAGCATTATCAAGTATAGACGACATGTCTAATTTAGATATTTCTATTGTCGTTAATGTAACAACCTCTAGTGTGACGGGGCGTTTAAGGCCCTATCACACTACAGTGTATCGAGCCAACGTATGCCCAACATATTCGAAAATTTGGATATATGTTCGCATAATTTGCTAATCGTTCGCGACACGTTTGACGTACGTTGTATTCGTTAGCTGTTCGCAAGGGTTCGCAGAGATACGCTCGAGCCGATTTTCGATTTTTGACATGTTACAAATTTTGAGCGTATGACAACGTAATCAATACGCTGTGTATACGTTGAACATTCGCTATTCGAACGTTTTGCACGTTGGGTGTACGTTTCTTACTCGTCCGCCGGTCGTCCATATACGTCCAGCCAATCTGGAACTTTGCCGAAACGAATGCACAACGTATACACAGCGTATAGTGTAACAAATGGCTAACGAATGACCAACGTATACACAGCTTAATCCAGCCTACTTCAACTTTCACAAGGCGTTCATCTGACGTGCTTGACGCTAGCTATAGTCTACCGATAGAGTAACAAATGCGCACAGTACAGGTATCGTTTTTGTTTGTCACATCACATCGCCCGCGAGTAGCTCCTACTCAGCTCCAGCTGGTCATCAGAAATGGATGAAGCTTAGACACTTCGGATGCAACATCTTCTGGCCGTTCATCAACATGAGTATGACCTGAACCAGCTGGCCATCGCCCAATACATCAAAGAAACAAAAAGATAGAGGAGAGAAAAGCATGGTAGATCGATGTGGACCAGAGCCTGGATCCGGAGGCGACGGTAGTTCGGATTGTATGATCAGCTTCTCATCGAGCTCCGTCCTGAGGACCCCAAATTCTTCGCCTCGTTTCAAGAACCTCTTGAGCCTTTAAGCTCGCCGTGACTCTCCGCCACCTTGCCTCCGGCACCAAGAATTTGAACATGCAGTTTGGATGGAGGGTACCCAACAACACAATTTCCATTGTCGTCCGTGAAGTGTGTCAATCAATAGTAGACGAGTACATGGATGAGGTCATGACCTGCCCCACCACACCCGATGAATGGCGTAAAATTGCTGACTGTTTCTACCAGAAGTGGAATTTCCCCCACACATGTGGAGCCGTCGATGGGAAACACGCATGCAGATGTCCTTCGAATAGTGGATCCACCTACCACAACTATAAGGGGTTTTACTCGGTAGTTCTCCTGGCGGCCGTAGATGCAAATTACAAATTCACCTGGGCGGACATTGGTGCTTTTAGTCTACAAATAATATTTCAGGTATCGGTCTATTTCCAAGTATATTCGAAATGATATCCAAAGGTACAAACACAAAATAATTATGTGTCTGGAAATACGATTGTTGATCACAATAATCGTAACTCTACATGTACATGTATGTGAACTCATAATTTGTAGTCATTCTTTGGAAAAGGAACCAATTAACTTTCCTGATCAGTTTCAAGTGACTGAGAATAAGTATTACACATGGAAGAAAAGGAATAATGTAAAAAAACCACAAACACAAAAATAATAACCCTGTTTCTCGAAATATGATCTTGATCACAAAAGTCACCCTAAATAACCTAACAGTTTCTAGCCATCCTTTGGAGTCTCTGCTGGAGGTGTGTTCATGTTGGCGCCATGAACATCAGCATTACTGGAGCTGTCCAGTACACCGAGAACATTGGACAGACCTGAGATGTCCGACAGGCTTGTATCTCCTCCGGCACTATCTCCACTTTGGTTGAGTACTTGCGAAGATTGGGACAGGACAGTATACAATGGGGCAGCAGTAGGACCGGTCCGACCGGAGGAGGTTAGTGAAGGTGACGAGGCGGAACGGCAACTGGATTCGGAAGGCAACCAATGGGAGCTGGCAGAGTATTACCGGACCACTGATTTGCACGAGGAAGGTATTGCTGAGGATGCTGATGTTGGTGCTGCTGCTGGGAGAGAAGCGACTGCTGCTTGTAGAGTGTCATGTACTTCTGTCCATGTGACTGCCAGGGTGATACCTCGGGAGCGGGAGGCGGCATTCTCCACAGGTTTGGGTGGGGTTGGTACATTTTATACGGCGAGGTTGCCCTGGAAAAGGCAGGCGAGGCATACTGACTGGAGCTGTCTGGAGGGGTTGGGTGGCGGAGTAATCCCGCAGAAGTCATTTGAGACTGTGGCCTCACGTAGGACTGCTTGGGGTAAGACTTTACCACTTTCATCTTTCTTATCTAGCAGGAAAGTTAGGAATCTGTTGATCTCTTTGCGGGCCCTCTTGGAGTTCATGGAGAGGAAGCTGTCACGACCATAATTCGCAAAGGTTGTACGGCTTGTGACTGGCTGCATAGTCATGGACTTCATCTCCTCCAGGGTCGCTCTAGACTCTACAACATGCTGCTGGAGATATCGCAATGCTTCTTACTCTCGGGATGTGCAAGCTGACCTCTTTTCTGATCCCTTGCCCTTGGAAATACCGGCTGAGGATATGGACGCAGAGTCATCAAAGTCCACTTCATCATCAATGTCCCGCCCTTGCTCCGCCAATGCCGCCTCAGCTGCATTCAGATCACCCTTCTTTTCTGCCACTATGGCCTTGATCTGCAAAGCAATAAATTTAGTTGTAAGGTCAACATGTAAAATAAAATACTGATATGTCATAAGAAATCACTCTTTAAAAAAAAAATTGTTATGGAATGTTTGACATACTACCACCCATGTATGTCTAATAAAAATTCATTCTCCATAGATATCCAAGAGCATGTGAAACAAGAAATATGTACCGATACGAAAATGTTGTGCTTGTCCTACCACAATATGTAGGTTAAATTGGTAATTGATAAAATATGTTGATGAATCATGCCCAATTTTCCCAAAAAGTCAAAAGGTGGCACCAAGTTATGACAATGTCAAGCAGCTGGCAATATAAGTTTTTCAAACAATTTTGTTAATAATACGTACACTTTTGGCAGCAGACTGAGGGCGATGGCCTACAGTTTTCCGAAGGAACGAAAGTGCTTCCTTGAGCCATGTTTCTCTCTCTGTCAGGACGCCACCGTCACCGGACTTTCCGTTGTCCAGCTTGGTAAAGATGTCACGGCGACTCTTAAACCAAGTCGTGAGGTGTTCAACTTAAAGCAGAACAAATATATGCAAGTAAAATTGTTCGTTAATGTAAATCAATTAACCTTCAACATTTGGCTGATAGAGACGCAGACTGTATGAATTACGTTTCCTCAAAAATGGTAATGTAACATGTCATTGAACATGTTGAACAGGCAGAAGAATGCATGTACTCACCACTTTATCCTAGTTCATCAGATTTTTCTTGCCACAGGTGATACTTCTTTGTCTTTATCCGGTTATCAGACCGCTTGGAGTCCCAGAGGCACTCGTGCTCTCTCACCCACTCGACCATGGCATCCTCCTGTGCCTTCGGGATGTGGAAATCCCGGCGTTTGTTCCTCTTCTTTTTCATCGAAGGACCAGGCTGGGACCAGACTGAGGCATCATATGTCAGGGATAATGTCGGACTATCAGCATGATGAGACTCACAACGTCAACGAGGTGGAGGGGTTGGGGGTTTGGGAGAATCTTGCCGGGTAGGATTGAGCGCTCCGACAGGAGTACTTGGTGTTGATTTACGGGGAGGTGATTCAGCCTCGGGTGCTTTTTGTTCCTGCTTGGCAGGTTGCTTTCTGTTCTTCGAATTCTTTGCATCCATATTGAAACTGCCAGAACTTTTCTTGAGATGTTCACTGTTCCACGTATTTGGTGAAGTGTGGGTCAGCCGAGATACGTCACGTGACTGCCGCAGCACGCTATGCATACGTTATACATTCGCTGGTCATTCATTTCGTACGCTCAGCATCCGTTGGATGGACGCTATGCATGCGCTTTCATTTGTTACTTTGTACGCTAGTAATACGGTTAGCATACGGCCGTACGCTCATCATCCGTTAGACGTACGTCTGATACGTTCGCTAGCTCGCTGACAACCAGATTTTGCCTGAGAATTCGAGCGTATTGGAGCGTATCTGGACTTTTCCGAATTTCGCGAAAAAATACGCTAGGCATACACTAGGAATACGCTAGCTCTATTCGCTATAATGTGACGGGAGAAGGGAGAGAGACACGGAGAGAGAGAGAGAGAGATAGACATAAAAGGGCCGAAAGGGAAATGAGTGTGGTAAGAGCAGGGGCGGCGATTTCTTTTCATGACCAGGGGGGACGAAATGCGAGGGACGAGGGAGCAGTGGCGTAATGACCAAAAACTTTTTTTTGGGGGGGGGGGCAGAAGAAAAAAAAAATCCGCATCACCACCATTCTTACATGTTAAATGAAGCCCCCGCGGAACGTTTTTCAAAGTAGGGGGGGGGGGCTAAGGTATATACGATCAGGCAGAGCAGAGCACGTGGAGCGTAAATTGGCGTGGGGTCCAGGGCCAAAGCCCCGGCGGGGGTCAATGGGCAGAGCCCCATGAAGCTCAGGGGTTTTAGGCATTTAATCAATGTCAGATGATCAACCAGGGGCCCGACTTAGGCCCCTGGTGGGGTTCAAGGGCGGAGCCCCCGGAAGCTTAGGGGTTTTAGGCATTTAATTACGGTCAGATGAGCATATTTTGATACCTTATCTATCTTCTTGTATTAAAAAAAACTATAGTATAAAAACATGCAATTTACTTTTTAACATTTCACTTTTCTACGATATCTACTCCCGAGTGAGAAGATTTTTGCATTTTTATTTGTCTAAACGCTGCACTCTTGGGCCCTCCAGAGCCTAAAAGTGTGTTGCAGTCTTCAGGCAGTATTTGGTATACATTTTTTTTTGCACCTTTTCAAATTTTCAGGGGGGGACGATCCCCCCCTAAAAAAAATCGAGGGGGAACGTGTCCCCCCCGTCCCCCCGGGATCGCCGCCCCTGGGTAAGAGCAAAGAAAGACGAGATCAAGAAAGAAAAACAAATGTGATTAATTACAGTTAGAAAAGAGAGACCGTGCCTGTTCAATCAGAATAAAAGTGTTATATCCGTGTTATATTCTAAATGTGTATTTACAATACACATGTAGAATTAATTTCCTGCGACTATTGGCAAACCATAAGTAATTTCTTTTAAAAACTAGATGGATCTTCGACTGCACGCAGTCGAAAGTGATGCCTCCGCCATAGAGCGATTTTACAAACCAAAACTGAAACAATTTGTATTCAAGTGATTGTAATCTAATAACAGGTTCTCAGAATATCGTGATTACAAGTTATTTTTCATAAATATGTATGACCCTTTGATCTTTGACCTCATGGCCCTAAAATCTAATCAGTTCATTGGCTCTGCAAGCTACATACACGTCCTGAGTTTGATGGTTATCCATCCGTCGGTTCTAATGATAATGCGTTCACAAGCTATTTTTGCACACATAATGAGCCCCATGACCTCATGACCTCAAAATCTAATCAGTTCATTGGCTCTGCAAGATACATACATAACCCAAGTTTGGCAGGAATCCATCAATTAGTTCTTGAGAAAACGCGATCACGGGCTAAGTTTGTATACTTAATGAGCCCTGTGATCGTTGACCTTTGACCTTGTGACCCCAAAATCTAATCAATTCATTGGCTTTGGAAGATACATATATGACACAAGTTCAGCAGTAATCCATTAATCGGTTCTTGAGATAACGTGATCACGAGAACGGGACGTATACAGACGTACGGACGTGCGGACGGACGGACAACCCAAAAACATAATGCCTCCGGCTACTTTGTAGCGGAGGCATAAAAATACTATTTATAGGATTCATAGGATTTATAGGATTGGAATTTATATCATTATGACACCAACGCTCATTGTATTCACGTGATGTATTTCCTTGTCAGTGTAAAGGTGTTGCGGTCTAGTGGATAAGTCGTCGGACTGTGGATCACAGGGGCGGATCTACGGGGGTTAGGGTTTAACCCCTGGGCTGCCAAAAAAAAAGGAAAAAAAGAAAGAACGCACACTGGGGAGAAACCTTTCAAGTGCAAATATTGTGAGGAGATATTCAACTCATCTGGTAACTTAACCAAACACATGTATTGAACTGTAACCTGATTTTAAAAGACGTTATCATGCACTGCTTTTAATGGTCTCCATTGTGTTAGTAGATGCCAAGAAAACATCACCGGGGGTTCAAAAAAGCAACAACAAAAACTCGTCTCGCCGCTACGCGGCTCGGACTTCGCTTCGTGGACAATGCTCCGCATCGTCATTCATCGTCATTGGGTCAACCCCCCCCCCCTTAGCAAAAAATCCCAAAAGCTATATCCGCCCCTGGATCACAGGGTCCGCGGTTCGAGTACCGCCACGGCACTAATGTCCTTTGGCAAGATATTCATCTACATTTGCCACTCTCTCCACCCAGGTGTTAAATGGGTACCGGTAGGAAGGAATTCCTTGAATGCTGTAAGCGCCGAAATCGGCTGCCTAGCACAGCCGGGGTAATGTTGGAGCGCCTTGAGCGTCATGCATGGTCGATATTTGCGCTAGATAAATATCCATTATTATTATTATTATTAAAGTAATAAAAATCGACCTTCACAAATATAAATTAAAAACACCAATCATCCAAAAAAAAATCACAGCCAAACTCAAAAAAGAATTTCTCTCCTAAATCTCCAACTAAAATTAACAGAGCCCTTAATCAATGCAACTAACTCAGAAGAAGTCCAGTGCAGGTCTGTCTTTAATAAATTGTAGGCTGCTATGCAACATCATTCTGAACATTTTTAAGCAAAGTATATTTAAATCAAATACATCATAAACCAATAGCAAAATTGGATTTAAAGATACAGTTGAGTTCTGGTCATGCGATTGCATTGTGAAAGAAACGGTGTGGAATCGATCAGAAAAGATTGATCATCTAGCATATAAGTATTGGTGTGTACTGCAAGGTTCTTGAATCATTAAAATGATAAGAAATTTGGCCCAGTCTTGGTAAAGTAACAAGCACTTTACACGGAAAGATGTATATGGGACTACACAAACATGTGGCATAAAAATCCGCCCCGATTTTTATGCTGTTACATGCCATATTTAGAATATGAAGGCATTTGAAGAACCATGCTTTTCAGGGAACATTTTTTAGCTGATGTTCTTCCACACTTGCATAATAACAATGATAACGCTCACAAATTATTTGTCACCTCTTCCCAGAACTCAACCTTCTCTTTAAGAGTAAGACTAAATATTCAAAAGGAAAAAGAAAAGAGAACCTATGAAAAGTAAGAAGTGCCTAATGCATTCACATTCACACAAGATCCATCAATAAAGAATGAGAAGAGAACGAAGGAACATACAATTGTACCAGGTGAGGCGGAAGACTTGGTATGTAGAGGAGATGAATAGAGGAGAAATTAGGTTGAGTAATTGAAGTAAATACATAATGTAAATAAATATGTAAGTGAATAACCAAATGAGATGAAATGAATATGTATAGAGAGAAGAGGCCAGAAAAACTAATAAAATACAAGTAGGGAAAGAGTCTAATTTTGACTCTTACATCGGCATAGCTTACCTATTTACAATATTGATATGAGAGTGCTTGTAACTGATTAAAAATAAATGATTTCTTTAAAAAAAGGGTGAAAAAAGTTACCCCATAAGTTGAGTTTAAAGAATGCAAAACTTTTTGGAAACAAATCATTTCCACTAGAAATCGTGTATATGGGTATACCTTTGATTTTGATGACTCAGAGAGCATCGTTGAGTTCAACAAAAGGCTGGTACCTCCTCGGTTCACCTCATCACACGCCTGACTCAGCTCCATAATAGCATTAATGTCCAGATCCATTGATCGAAGAATCGGTATGAGATCTCTCGCGGGATGAGAGGATGCAGCAGAACCCAGATCCGAGCCCTCGTGCGTTAGCTCCTCAATCTGGTGATGTGACAGGACAGGTTAAATAGAGTGAATAGTATTATCAAGTATAAATGACATGTCTGATTTCAATATTTTTCAGTGTCATTAGTGTAACATTATCAACCTCTAATTAGACTTTTAAAGCAAGAGAAAGAGAGAAGGAGAGAAAGAGAAAGGGAGAAAGAGAGAGAGAGAGAGGAAAATACACCCCAATTTTTTTTTAAAATATGTATAATATTTGGAAAAGGGAAACCGTATCTGATTAGGCAGAATTATCATTTTATATTTTTGTATTTACACATGTAATGCATTCTTGAAGAATATTGGCATATAATAAATTGTTTCTTTAACAAAATTGAAATACTATTTATATAGGATACGGGACTTCAAAACAGGTTTTTACATGTATTATCGTATTGATATGAGAGTACACGTAACTAATGAAAATAAATGAATTCTTTTAAGGAGTGGAAAAAAATTGAATGCAAAACTATTTGGAAACAAATCGTTTTCAATACAAATCGTGTTTGAGTATACCTCTGATTTTGATTCCTCATCGGCCATCCCTGAATAGAACTCATCACTCGGCTTCACACCGTCCGGATCCAAAGATCGATATTTTTCCATGGGGCCGAGACCTCTCGCGTAATGAGAAGATGCAGCAGAACCCAGATCTGCCGTCTTGTGCTTTAGCTCCTCAATCTGATGATGTGACATGACAGGGTGAATCAGGTGAATAGTATTATCAAGCATAGACGACATGTCAAATTTAAATATTCTCATTGTTATCAATGTCATATTATCAACCTCTACTTTTAAAGCAAGGAAAAGAGAGGGATTGAGAGAGACCGGGACAGAGACAGGTAAAGAGAAAAAACCCGGAGGGAAATGAGTGTGGTAATAGCAAAGAAAGACGAGATGAGGAAAGACAAACAAATGTGATTAATTATAGATAGTTAGAAAAGAGAGACCATGTCTGTTCAATCAAAATAAAAGTGTTTTATCCGTTTATTTACAATTACACTTGTAAAATTTATTTCCTGCAACTACTGACAAAATTGAAATCATTTCTAAATATAGAATGCAAAATACTGTTTATAGGAAAAGTAATTTTATACACGCTTTGTTATTAATATATATCATTATGAACCCAAAGTTCATTCTATTCACATGATTTGTTTCCTTGCCAGCATGGCCAAACTATTTGTTATATTGATATTAGAGTGCTAGTGACTTATGTGTATACATAATTTCTTTTTAAAAAGTGTGAAAATACAGCTACCCCATTATGTTGTATTTGAAGAATGCAATACTATTTTGGTAACAAATCGTTTCTAATACGAATCGTGTTTGGGTATACCTTTGATTTTGATGCCTCAAGTGCGATCACTGAGTAGAACTCATCACTCAGCTTCACACCGTCCAGATACAGTGATCGAAGTTTTGGCATGGAGCAGAGAGCTCTCGCGTAATGAGAGGATGCAGCAGAACCCAGATCTGCTTTCTTATGCGTTAGCTTCTCAATCTGGTGACGAGACAGGACAGGATGAATAAGGCTAATAGTATTATCAAGTATAGACGACATGTTAAATTTAAATATTCTCATTGGCATTAATGTAACATCATTAATCTCTACTTAGACTATTAAAGCAAGGGAATGAGAAAAGGAGAGAGAAAGATATAGAAGGGGGGGGGGGCTAAGGAGCCCAAGGGAAACGAGTGTGGTAAGAACACTAAAAGACGAGATGAAGAAAGTAAAACGTGATTAATTATGAATAGTTGGACAAGAAATATAGAGTCTGTTCAAGCAGAATAAAAGTGCTATATCCGCCTATTTTTCAATGCACACGTACAATTTATTTCCTGGCACTACTGATAAAATTCAAATAATTTCTAAATAAAGAATGCATAATACTATTGATGGGATACGTGCTTTTGTAACACGCTTTAATATGAATCTATATCATTATGACACCAAAGTTCATTCTATTCACATGATTTGTTTCTTTGTCAGCATGGCCAAACTATTTGTTATATTGATATTGGAGTGCTCGTGACTTATGTATATATAATTTATTTTTTAAAAAGTGTGAAAATACAGTTATTACGAATCGTGTTTGGGTATACCTTTGATGTTGATGCCTCAGTGGCCATCGTCAAGGAGAACTCATCACTCAGGTTCACACCGTCCAGATACAGTGATCGAAGTTTTGGCATGGAGCAGAGACTTCTGGCGTAATGAGAGGATGCAGCAGAACCCAGATCTGCCGTCTTGTGTGTTAGCTCCTCAATCTGATGTGACAGGACAGGGTGAATAGGGCGAATAGTATTATCAAGCATAGACGACATGTCAAATTTAAATATTCTCATTGGCATTAATGTAACATCATTAATCTCTACTTAGACTATCAAAGCAAGGGAATGAGAAAAGGAGAGAGAGAGAGAGAGAAATAAATAGACAGAGACAGAGAGATGGACATAGAGAGAAGGGGGGGGGGGGCTTAAAATCCCAAGGGAAAATGGTGAGGTAAGGGCAATAAAAGATGAAGAAAGTTAAACGTGATCAATTATGAATAGTTGGAAAAGAAAGATAGTGTATGTTCAAGCAGAATAAAAGTGCTATATCCGTATATTTACAATGCACATGTGAAATCAATTTCCTGGGACTACTGATAAAATTTAAATAATTTCTAAATAAAGAATGCAAAATACTATTGATGGGAAACATGCTTTTGTAACACGCTTTAATATGAATATTTATCATTATGACACAAAAGTTCATTTTTATTCACATGATTTGTTTCCTGGCCAAACTATTTTTTATAAGAAAGAGAAGGGAGAGAGAGATAGAGAAGGGACAGAGACAGATGAAGAGAAAAGACCCGGAAGGATATGAGTGTGGTAATAGCAAAGAAAGACGAGGTGAAGAAAGACAAACTAATGTGATTAATTATAGATAGTTAGAAAAGAGAGACCGTGTCTGTTCAAACAGAATAAAAGTGTCATATCAAGTTATTTACAATGCACTTGTATATATTTTTTTCCTGCGACTACTGACAAAATTTGAAAATTCTCAAAATATAGAATGCGAAATACTATTTATAGTATAGATAATTTTATACACGCTTTTTTATGAAGAAACCTCTTAATTCCCTCAAAGTTTATTTTATTTACACGATTTGTTTTCTTGTCAGCATCGCCAAACTATCCTCAATCTGATGTGACAGGACAGGGTGAATAGGGCGAATAGTATTATCAAGCATAGACGACATGTCAAATTTAAATATTCTCATTGGCATTAATGTAACATTATCACCATCTACTTAGGCTTTTAAAGCAAGGGAAAGAGAGGGAGAGAGAGAGAAAGAGAGAGACCGGGACAGAGACAGATAAAGAGAAAACCCCCGGAGGGAAATGTGTGTGGTTAGAGAAAAGAGAGACGAGATGAAGAAAGACAAACAAATGTGATTAATTATAGATAGTTAGAAAATATAGACCGTGTCTGTTCAATCAGAATAAAAGTGTTATATCTGTTTATTTACAATCCACTTCTAAAATTTATTTCCTGCAACTACTGACGAAATTTAAACAAGTCAACGCTAAGCGTAGCATCTCTTTGCCGAGTTCAAAATAGTGGTCTATATACGTCAGAAATTCTATCAAAATCCACCCAACATTACTTTAAGAGAAGGTTGGGTTCATGGGAGAGTTGACCAATAAATTGTGAGCATTATCATTGTTATGATGCAAGTGTGGAAGAACATTAGAGAAAAAATGTTCCTTGGAAAGCATGGCTCTTCAAATGCCTTCATATTCTAAATATGACAAGTAACAGCTTAAAATTGAGGCCCGATTTTTATGCCACATGTTTGTGTACTCCCATATACTTCTTTTTGTGTACAGGTGCTTGTTATACTTAACCAAGACTGGGCCAAATTTCTGATCATTTTGATGACTCCAGAACCTTGCAGTACACCCCCCTCCCTCTCAGTGTTATTTAGGGCACGCGTATATGGCGTGCCGTTTGACCAATAAATCAGATAAACACTGTTTATTGTCGAAAAACACTGTTTATCGAGAGAAACTATGTTTATCGACTGATAAACACAGTTTCTCTTGATAAACACTGTTTTTCGGCGATAAACACTGTTTATCTGATTTATTGGTCAAACGGCGCGCCATACGCGTATGCACGTTCCCTCCCTTTGAAAGCACCCCGTTAGTCCGGTGTGTAAAGTCAATACGGGCTGATATTTTGTGTATTACGAGCCGGACTTTGTTGCGTGAAAAGTACCCCTTTACCGGAGATTTTGGGAACATGAATGCGGTCCCTCCGAGAGTACACACCAATACTTATATATGCTACATGTTCAACTTTTTCTGATCGATTCCACACCGTTTCTTTCACAATGCAACTTTGTCTTTAAGTTATCAAACAAAAACCACATTTTTTGCAGACATAATTACTGGAGCGATTTCTTATGTACATAATTAGCAATTTTTGTATATTTAATGAGCTGTGACCTTTGACCTTTGACGTACAAACTCAACAACATTACTTATGTTATTGAATAAAAACCACGATTTTTTGCATATATAATTAGGTATTTTTCGCATATTTGATGAGCTATGACGTTTGACCTACATACTCCGATATCGAACTTAGGCTGTGTTTTTATATCATGTACCTTCATATCAAATTTCATTAAAAATCCGTCAAACATTAATAAAGTTATCGAACGGAAACCATTTTTTTCACATATTTGATGAGCTATGACCTTTGATCTTTAACCTACATTCTCCGAAATCGAACTTAGGCTGTGTTTTTATACCATTTGCCTTTATATAAATTTCATTAAAATCTGTAAAACACGGAAACCACATTTCTTACGGAAGGACGGAAGGACAGACATCAGCGTTACTATATCCCCTCCGACTTCGTCGGCGAGGGGATAATAATCTCTAAATGCGAAATACTATTCATAGTATAAATGATTTTACACACGCTTTTTTATGAAAATATATCTCAATAATTACACCAAAGTTCATCCTATTCACATGATTTGTTTTCTCGACAGCATGGCCGAACTTATTACATTGATATGTAGGTGCTCGTGACTTATGTTTATATATAATTTCTTTTTAAAAGGTGTGCAAATACAATTACCCCATACAAGGAATTTGAAGAATTCAAAACTATTTCAAAACAAATCGTTTCCATTTGAAATCATGTTTTGGTATACCATTGATTTTGATGCCTTAGAGGCCATTGTTGAGTAGAACTCATCGCTCAGCTTCACACTGTACAGATACAGTGATCGAAGATTTGGCATGAAGCAGAGACCTCTCACGTAATGAGAGGATGCAGCAGAACCCAGATCTGCGTTCTTGTGCGTTAGCTCCTCAATCTGGTGATATGACAGGACAGGTTGAATAGAGTAAATAGTATTATCAAGTATAGACGACATGTCACATTTAAATATTCTTATTGTTATCTATGTAACATTATCAACCTCTTCTTAGGCTTTTAAAGCAAGGGAAAGAGAAGGGAGAGAGAGAGAGAGAGAGAGAAACAAGCAGATAAAGAGAAAAAACCCGGAGGGAAATGAGTGTGGTAATAGCAAAGAAAGACGAGATGAAGAAAGACAAACAAATGTGATTAATTATCGATAGTTAGCAAAGAGAGACCGTGTCTGTCAATCAGAATAAAAGTGTTATATCTGTTTATTTACAATACACTTGTACACTTTATTTCCTGCAACTACTGACAAAATTTAAATAATTTTTAAATATAGAATGCGAAATAACATTTATAGGAAAAGTAACTTTATACACGCTTTTTTATTGATATATATCATTATAACCCCAAAGTTCATTTTATTCACACGATTTGTTTCCTTGTCAGCATGGCCAAACTATTTGTTACATTGTTATTAGAGTGCTAGTGACTTATGTTCAGGGGCGGCGATCCTGGGGGGACGGGGGGACACGTCCCCCCTCAATTTTTTTAGGGGGGGGGATCGTCCCCCCTGAAAATTTGAAAAAGTGCACAAAAAATGTATAGCAAATACTGACTAAAGGCCGCAACACACTTTTAGGCTCTGGATGGCCCAAGAGTGCAGCGTTTAGACAAAGAAAATGCAAAGATCTTCTCATTCGGGAGCTATGCCCCCTCGCATAATATCCTTCAAAATGTACAAGTAAATACCGAGAAAAGTGTAGTGTGAAAAAAGTATATTGCTTGTTTTTATACTATAGTTTTGCTAAGGAATGTAATTTTTTAATACAACAAAACTTCAAAAACATGTGAGGGGGTAGTCACTTCCGTCACCTTCACCCCTTTCGTTCACTATGCTCCCTCGCACTTGCGTAATGATGTGGGGGGGGGGCTCGGGGGCAGTTTCCCCAAATAAAATTCAAACGTGGTTTATATCTAATTCGATACCAGTGATTTACAAATGTTGCTGAAATGGCATTTTTCCCTGAGCCTCCTGGGGCTCTGCCCCATGGACCCCACCAAGGGCCCTATAAAGGCGGGCCCCTGGGTGCTCATCTGAACGTTATTAAATGCCTAAAACCCCTGAGCTTCCGGGGGCTCTGCCCCCGGAACCCCAACAAGGGCCCTAAGACGGCACCTAGATGCTCATCTGATCGTAAATTAAATGCCTAAAACCCCTGGGCTTCTGGGGGCTCCGCACCCTGGACCCCACTCCAATTAGTGACCTGCATGCCAGTGTCACAAATAATTGTATAAAAATATGCTCATCTGACCGTAATTAAATGCCTAAAACCCCTGTGCTTCCGGGGGCTCTGCCCCCTAGATGCTCATCTGACCTTAAATTAATGCTTAAAACCCCACCCCTTGAACCCTGCCGGGGCTTTGCCCTTGGACCCGACGTCAATTTACGCTTCGCTCTACCTGATCGTGAATACTTTAGCCCCCCCCCCCACTTTGAATAACGTTCCGCGGGGCCTGTATGTAACATGTAAGAGTGGTGGTGATACGGATTTTTTTCTGCCCCCCAACGTTTTGCTCATTACGCCACTGCTCCTCGTCCTCGCATTTCGCGTCCCCCCTCCCCCGGTCATGAAAAGAAATCGCCGCCCCTGCTTATGTTAATAAATAATTTCTTTTTTTAAAGTGTGAAAATACAGCTACCCCATATGTTGAATTTGAAGAATGCCATACTATTTGGAAACAAATCTTTTCCGTTACGAATCGTGTTTGGGTATACCTTTGATCTTGACGCCTCATCGGCCATCGTTGAGTAGAACTCATCACTCAGCTTCACACCGTCCAGATACAGTGATCGAAGATGTGGCATGAAGCAGAGACCTCTGGCGTATTGAGAGGATGCAGCAGAACCCAGATCTGCGTTCTTGTGCGTTAGCTGCTCAATCTGGTGATGTGACAGGACAGGGTGAATAGAGTAAATAGAGTAAATACAGATACAGTGATCGACAGGACAGGGTGAATAGAGTAAATAGTATTATCAAGCATAGACGACATGTCACATTTAAATATTCTCCTTGTCATTAATGAAACATTATTAACCTCTACTTTAATTAAAGAAGGGGAAGAGAAAAGGAGAGAGAGACAGACACAGAGAGACAGAGCGATAGGGAGAGAGAGGTGGTAAAAAGACCAAGGGAAACGGGTGTGGTAAGAGCAATAAAAGACGAGATGAAGGAAGTCAATCGTAATCAGGAGCGTACGCAGGATTTTTTCCACGGGGGTTAAAATTTCAAAATCGAGCCGGAAATTTCGCAACGACTCATCCAGCCGCTGAATAAGCAGGGGGGTAAGAGCACATTGTTTTTTTCCCCCGGAAATTGGAAAATTATACCGACCGATTTTTGTTTTTGTTCAGTGGGGGTGTGGGGGTACCGACGGGTTGTTTTTTTCACCCTTTAGCACAATTTTTTTTTTTTTTAACACTTGAAAAAAAAGTGAGGGGGGGTTTCTCCGAAACACATACATAAAAAAATTGAGGGGAGGGGGTTAACCCCAACCCCCTGCGTACGCGCCTGATCGTGATTAATTATGAATAGTTGGAAAATAGAAAGAATGTCTGTTCAAGAAGAATAAAATAGTAATCTCCGGCTATTTACAATGCACTTGTAAACATTTATATTGGAGTGCTCGTGACTTATGTATATATAATTTATTTTTTAAAAAGTGTGAAAATACAGTTACCCCATATGTTGAATTTGAAGAATGCAAAACTATTACGAATCGTGTTTGGGTATACCTTTGATGTTGATGCCTCATCGGCCATCGTCGAGGAGAATTCATCACTCAGCTTCACACTGTCCAGATACAGTGATCGAAGTTTTGGCATAAAGCAGAGACCTCTTGCGTAATGAGAGGATGCAGCAGAACCTAGATCTGCCGTGCTGTGCGATAGCTTCTCCATCTGGTGATGTTACAGGACAGGGTGAAAAAGGAGAATAGTATTTATCAAGCATAGACGACATGTCAAATTTAAATAGTCCCATTGTCATCAATGTAACATTATCACCCTATACTTAGGCTTTTAAAACAAGGGAAAGAGAAGGGAGAGAGAGAGAGAGAGAGACCCGGACAGAGACAGATTAAGAGATAAAAACCTGGAGGGAAATGGGTGTGGTAATAGCAAAGAAAGACGAGGTGAAGAAAGACAAACTAATGTGATTAATTATAGATAGTTAGAAAAGAGAGACCGTGTCTGTCCAATCAGAATGATAGTATTATATCCGTTTATAAAAAAAATCACTTGTATTACAAGACATCAAAGTTTAATCTATTCACATGATTTGTTTCCTTGTCAGCATGGCCAAACTATTCATTATATTGATATTAGAGTGCTAATGAATTATGTTTATAAATAATTTCCTTTTAAAAAGTGTGGAAATACAGCTATCCCATATGTTGAATTTGAAGAATGCAATACTATTTGGAAACAAATCGTTTCTAATACGAATCGTGTTTGGGTATACCTTTGATTTCGATGCCTCAGAGGCCATCGCTGAGTAGAACTCATCACTCAGCTTCACACGGTACAGATACAGTGATCGGAGATTCGGCATAGAGCAGAGACCTCTTGCGTAATGAGAGGATGCAGCAGAACCCAGATCTGCGTTCGTGTGCGTTAGCTCCTCAATCTGGTGATGTGACAGGACAATGAATAGAGTGAAAAGTATTATCAAGTATAGACGACATGTCAAATTTAAATATTCTCATTGGCATTAATGTTACATCATTAATCTCTACTTAGACTATCAAAGCAAGGGAAAGAGAAAAGGAGAGAGAAAGATATAGAAGGGGGGGCTAAGGAGCCCAAGGGAAACAAGTGTGGTAAGAACGCTAAAAGACGAGATGAAGAAAGTAAAACGTGATTAATTATGAATAGTTGGACAAGAAATATAGAGTCTGTTCAAGCAGAATAAAAGTGCTATATCCGTCTATTTTTCAATGCACACGTAAAATTTATTTCCTGGCACTACTGATAAAATTCAAATAATTTCTAAATAAAGAATGCATATTAATACTATTGATGGGATACGTGCTTTTGTAACACGCTTTAATATGAATCTATATCATTATGACACCAAAGTTCATTCTATTCACATGATTTGTTTCTTTGTCAGCATGGCCAAACTATTTGTTATATTGATATTGGAGTGCTCGTGACTTATGTATATATAATTTATTTTTTAAAAAGTGTGAAAATACAGTTACCCCATATGTTGAATTTGAAGAATGCAAAACTATTACGAATCGTGTTTGGGTATACCTTTGATGTTGATGCCTCAGTGGCCATCGTCGAGGAGAACTCATCACTCAGGTTCACACCGTCCAGATACAGTGATCGAAGTTTTGGCATGGAGCAGAGACTTCTGGCGTATTGAGAGGATGCAGCAGAACCCAGATCTGCCGTCTTGTGTGTTAGCTCCTCAATCTGATGTGACAGGACAGGGTGAATAGGGCGAATAGTATTATCAAGCATAGACGACATGTCAAATTTAAATATTCTCATTGGCATTAATGTAACATCATTAATCTCTACTTAGACTATCAAAGCAAGGGAATGAGAAAAGAGAGAGAGAGAGAGAGAAATAAATAGACAGAGACAGAGAGATGGACATAGAGAGAAGGGGGGGGGGCTTAAAATCCCAAGGGAAAATGGTGAGGTAAGGGCAATAAAAGATGAAGAAAGTTAAACGTGATCAATTATGAATAGTTGGAAAAGAAAGATAGTGTATGTTCAAGCAGAATAAAAGTGCTATATCCGTATATTTACAATGCACATGTGAAATCAATTTCCTGGGACTACTGATAAAATTTAAATAATTTCTAAATAAAGAATGCAAAATACTATTGATGGGAAACATGCTTTTGTAACACGCTTTAATATGAATATTTATCATTATGACACAAAAGTTCATTTTTATTCACATGATTTGTTTCCTGGCCAAACTATTTTTTATAAGAAAGAGAAGGGAGAGAGAGATAGAGAAGGGACAGAGACAGATGAAGAGAAAAGACCCGGAAGGATATGAGTGTGGTAATAGCAAAGAAAGACGAGGTGAAGAAAGACAAACTAATGTGATTAATTATAGATAGTTAGAAAAGAGAGACCGTGTCTGTTCAAACAGAATAAAAGTGTCATATCAAGTTATTTACAATGCACTTGTATATATTTTTTTCCTGCGACTACTGACAAAATTTGAAAATTCTCAAAATATAGAATGCGAAATACTATTTATAGTATAGATAATTTTATACACGCTTTTTTATGAAGAAACCTCTTAATTCCCTCAAAGTTTATTTTATTTACACGATTTGTTTTCTTGTCAGCATCGCCAAACTATCTATTTAATTCATATGAGAGTGCACGTGACTTATGTTTTTATATAATCTCTTTTTTAAAAGTGTGAAAATACAATTACCCCATATGTTGAATTTGAAGAATGCAAATTTATTTTTTATTTTTAATCGTTTCCGATTGAAATCGGGTTTGAATATACCATTGATATTGATGCCTTAGATGCCATAGTTGAGTAGAACTCATCTCTCAGCTTCACACTGTACAGATACAGTGATCGAAGATTTGGCATGAAGCAGAGACCTGTCGCGTAATGAGAGGATGCAGCAGAACCCAGATCTGCATTCGAGTGCTTTAGCTCCTCAATCTGGTGATATGACAGGACAGGATGAATAGAGTGAATAGTATTATCAAGAATAAACATGTCAGGCATAAACATGTCAAATTTAAATATTCACATTGTTATTAATGTAACATCATTAACCTCTACTTAGACTATTAAAGCAATTTAAGGGATAGTGAAAAGGAGAGAGAGAGAGAGAGAGAGAGAAAGAGACAGAAAGATAGAGATAGAGATAGAGATAGAGATAGAGATAGAGATAGAGATAGAGAGAGGGGCAAAAAATCCCAAGGGAAACGGGTGTGGTAAGAGCAATAAAATACGAGATGAAGAAAGACAAACAAATGTGATTAATTATGAATAGTAAGAAAAGAAAGAGAGTGTCTATTCAACCAGAATAAAAGTGTTATATCCGTCTATAAATAATGCACATGTAAAATTAATTTCCTGGGACTATTGGGAAGCCATAAGTAAGTTCTTAAAAAAAGTGCAACATACGATTTATAGGGATATTATCCCTATAAATCGCGTGTATACAATTACTTATTAAGTAATTTTATACACGCGTTTATATGAATCTATATCATTATGAAACCAAAGTTCATTAAATTCACATGATTTGTTTCCTTGTCAGTATGGCCAAACTATTTCTTATATCGATATGTGAGTGCTCGTAACTGATGAACATAAATAATGTCTTTCAAAAAAGTGTGAAAAAAACAGTTACCCAATAAGTTTAGCTCGAAGAATCCAAAACTATTTGGATACAAATCGTTACCAATACAAATCGTGTTTGGGTATACCTTTGATTTTGATGCTTCATCGGCCATCGCTGAGTAGAAATCATCACTCAGCTTCACATCGTCCAGATCCAGTGATCTAAGTTTTGGCATGGTGCAGAGACCTCTTGCGTAATGAGAAGATGCAGCAGAACCCAGATCTGCGTCATTGTGCGTTAGCTTCTCAATCTGGTGATGTGACAGGACAGGATGAATAAGGTGAATAGTATTATCAAGTATAGACGACATGTTAAATTTAAATGTTCTCCTTGTCATTAATGTAGCATCATTAACCTCTACTTAGACTATTAAAGCAAGGGAAATAGAAAAGGAGATAGAGAGAGAGAGAGAGAGAGAGAGAAAGAGACATAGACAGAGAGATAGAGATAGAGATAGAGAGGGGGGAGGCTAAAAATCCCTATGGAAATGGGTGTGGTAAAAGCAATAAAAGACGAGATGAAGAAAGTTAAACGTGATTAATTATGAATAGTTGGAAAAGAAAGAGAGTGTCTGTTCAAACAGAAAAAAATGTATTATATCAGTCTATTTACAATGCACATGTAAAATTAATTTCCTGGGACTACTGACAAAATTTAAATAATTTCTAAATATAGAAATGTGAAATACTATTGATGCCTTTGATGGGATACCGGATACGTGCTTTTAAAACACACGTTTATATGAGTTCATTCTATTCACTACGTTGATATGAGAGTGCTGGTAACTTCTGAAAATAAATAACGTCTTTTGAAAAAGTGTGAAAAAACA
Organism: Mesocentrotus franciscanus; assembly: GCA_037976565.1. Taxonomy (NCBI): domain Eukaryota; kingdom Metazoa; phylum Echinodermata; class Echinoidea; order Camarodonta; family Strongylocentrotidae; genus Mesocentrotus; species Mesocentrotus franciscanus. The sequence goes on from CP137682.1 coordinate 21,711,418, forward strand.
GTTACCCGATAAGGTTAGCTCGAAGAATCCAAAAATACAAATCGTGTTTGGGTATACCTTTGATCTTGATGCCTCAGTGGCCATAGCTGAGTAAAACTCATCTCTCAGCTTCACATCGTCCAGATCCAGTGATCGAAGATTTGGCATGGTGCAGAGACCTCTCGCGTAATGAGAGGATGCAGCAGAACCCAGATCTGCCGTCTTGTGCGTTAGCTCCTCAATCTGGTGATGTGACAGGACAGGTTGAATAAGGTGAATAGCATTATCAAGTATAGACGACATGTTAAATTTAAATGTTCTCCTCGTCATTAATGTAGCATCATTAACCTCTACTTAGACTATTAAAGCAAGGGAAATAGAAAAGGAGATAAAGAGAGAGAGAGAGAGAGAGAGAGAGAAAGAGACATAGACAGAGAGATAGAGAGGGGGAGGCTAAAAATCCCTATGGAAATGGGTGTGGTAAAAGCAATAAAAGACGAGATGAAGAAAGTTAAACGTGATTAATTATGAATAGTTGGAAAAGAAAGAGAGTGTCTGTTCAAACAGAAAAAAATGTATTATATCAGTCTATTTACAATGCACATGTAAAATTAATTTCCTGGGACTACTGACAAAATTTAAATAATTTCTAAATATAGAATGCGAAATACTATTGATGCCTTTGATGGGATACCGGATACGTGCTTTTAAAACACACGTTTATATGAATCTATATCATTATTACACCAAAGTTCATTCTATTCACTACATTGATATGAAAGTGCTGGTAACTTCTGAAAATAAATAACGTCTTTTAAAAAAGTGTGAAAAAACAGTTACCCGATAAGTTTAGCTCGAAGAATCCAAAAATACAAATCGTGTTTGGGTATACCTTTGATCTTGATGCCTTAGAGGCCATAGCTGAGTAAAACTCATCTCTCAGCTTCACATCGTCCAGATCCAGTGATCTAAGTTTTGGCATGGTGCAGAGACCTCTTGCGTAATGAGAAGATGCAGCAGAACCCAGATCTGCGTCATTGTGCGTTAGCTTCTCAATCTGGTGATGTGACAGGACAGGTTGAATAGAGTGAATAGTATTATCAAGTATAGACAACATGTCTAATTGAATATTTGTCATTGTCATTAATGAAACATTATTAACCTCTACTTAGACTTTAAAAGCAAGGGAGAGAGAGAGAAAGAGAGAGGCAGAGAGAGAAAGAAAGAGACAGAGAGATAGAGACAGAGAGAGGGGCTAAAAAGACCAAGGGAAACGGGTGTGGTAAGATCAATAAAAGACGAGATGAAGAAAGTCAAACATGATTAATTATGAATAGTTGGAAAATAAAGAGTGTCTGTTCAAGCAGAATAAAAATGTTCTTTCTTTGTATCTACAGTGTACATGTAATATCTCCTTGAGACTATTGGCAAACTATAAATAATTTCTAAAATCAAAATGCGAATTTCCGTTTATAGGATACGTGCTTTAAAAATACGCATTTATATGATTTTATAACATTATGACATTAAAATCCAGTCTATTCACATGATTCTTGCTTCTTGTTATATTTGTGAGAATATTCGCAATTCAATAATTTGACCATTTTCTTTGTTAGCAATTGTCAGTGGGAGGGGGACTGCACCCCTCCCCTTACCGTCTTTACATACGCTGGTGCGAAGAGGCTACTTAATACGCAATTCTACTCGAATGATGGGTCTCTTGTAGACACTGGCGTACTGGTGAGTGGAGCTTGGCTCTGCTGCCCCGTGTACATGTATACATGTTTAGCATATATAGGCGGGGAGAGGCGATTTCCCCGAAATCGGAATAATTATCTACCTGATAATTTAACGCAGATTATCGCCATCCGAGACGAAAGAAAGTGTTAATATTAAGCTCAGACTTTATTAATTGCCTGTGTGGCCAAAAGTGTCCTCAATGCAATTTCCAAATAAAAAAAACGTAAAATAAGGTATATATTTCTTTAAAGGGGAGGGGGTCGCTAGGATGCAAATCTAGTCCACAGTGAAACGCAAAGTCTTTTCATTTCTGCTAGGGGCAGGATGGTATTATCCCCCAGTCCACCCAAGGTCTCGCGGGGTGTTGGTCTCGTCCTGTTACGATAGTTGACAGAGTAACACTCTGTTATTTTCAGTGGGCCGATCACATTGAATTCCACAAATGAATATCAGTGCCAGACTTGGCGCGGGGGTTGGGCTGCTGCCCCTCCCCTTCCAAAAACGATCCAAGACAATAAAAAAATAAAAAATAAAGGGGAAAGAAAAGAATGGTGTAAAATAAAATGCATCCTTTCTACTCTTTTTATTGGTTTCACCCCTGCAACTTTTTTTGATAATTCACACGCCTGGTACTACAATTATTCAGCTACTTTGTACGTCTTATTGTGCTATATTGAGAGAGCCTAGAAAGAGTTCCCTAAACTTGTAAATAGCTGGATTTTCTTAGTAACTCTTCTCTCATATATCTGTTAAATGCAAGTCCTTGCTTTTAATTATCAAAATTTCCTTAAAAGAAAAGGGGAAAACCTCCCATATATATTACAACAAGGTGCTTATACTATAGGCTTATACAATATCATGATTTGTTTTTTCTTTCAAAACTAAGAAAAGATGGGTGAAACATTACTGCAAAAAGATGCGGCAATTCCTAGTAGACTACGGGAAGCTTTTGTAAGTGGTCTCCCTACCCATAAAGCAAAATAAATTAAAATGAGAATTATTTGTTTGGTAAATAATGAGTTAAAGTTCTACAAGACAATGTGACACACTATTCAGATTCTGAGGTCGCCTAGAATGCAAAGTTTCACTATTGAAAAAAAGGAAAATCTTTTCTCTCAGTCGATACGCTTTCTCGCATAAAAATTTGATCTAAAAAAATATTATCCGTTGGTATAACATAATTAGAGAGGACTGAGTCTCCTTTCCCGAAATTGGAAGGTCGCCCAAAGTAAATGATATTTAATGCTCCCTATCCATTATAAATAGAGAGAAAAAAGGGTGCATATTTAGTCCAGACCTACATATATATATGGTTCAAAATGTTCCATAGTAAAAAACGTGAAATTTTGTAGCGTTTTGAAAATAAAATATGTAATTTACCCATGGAGTTGCTATTCTGTGAAATGTTTATGAAATAGAATAGCTGCATAGACTTCTTATTTCAGGGAAGGGCGGATGTAACCCCCCTTCACGGATTGACACCGGAGCCCTTTCTGGCTCGGCTCCCTCAACATGTTTGGTTAACTACGCCACTGAGCGTTTGTGTGTATCGACAATTGCGGCAGGAGAATTGTACAAGTGTAGGGGCGCACTTGCGACAAGGAAAAGCGTCAAGGGAAAAATTCTTCTGGAAAATGTCCTGCGTCCTATAGTGTATTACGAGCCAATATAATCTTCTATTGCTACGGGAAAAAGTCAATAAAGATTAACCTAAACAAACAAAACGAATGAAGAAGAAGAACAAGAAGAAAAAGATGAAAGTGAAAAAATGATTTCTTCATATGTTGGAGGGTGGCAAAGACTTTGACTGGGGGTCAGATTTTCCTCGATGTCCCAAGCGCCGCCACATAGAGACAAAGAGAAAAATGACAGAGGAAGATACTATCAATGATAAGTAGACAGAAAATGGAAGAGAAAGAGGGTGGAGCTGAAGGAAGAGGAGAGCAATACCATTTTACAAGCCTTTTATGATGCCTAGACTTCTCACCTTTGTGAAAAGAAGTGAACGAAATTATTAGTTTAAATAACCAAATTTTGTTCATGAATGAAATACTTTTCATAATCTTATTAAGAAACAAATAGCATGCATCGGATAAGAAATATTGATAATTATGATTTAGGATTCATCAAGGTTAATACAATAATCATGAACCTTGGACTGTGAAGCTGCAGCAGACATTCCTATGTAGAATCTTTCATCCAGGCTCACAGAGGTGTTCAACCTTCGTAAGTTCTGCAATGTGAAAAGACCCATTGCTCCACGTGACGATGATGTGTTAGCTTCGAAGGAATCGCTTACACCCAACGTTTCATGAATCGAGGAACTTCTCCTTGCCTGTATAACAAATTAATTTTAGCATTCAATCTATAAATAATACTTTCAATAATTAAAATCAAACATACGATGCTAATGGTTCAATTTGTGCGAAAAATTATTATAGAATGCATTCGTTTGTAAAGAAAAAAACACCAAGTTATTTTTCTTGATGTCTTCACCATTACGCTAGATTCTGACAGGATGTATTATGTAAATAGCATGGATTCAAACACACATTCTTATCATCCCGAATTATGGAAAGTGATATGAACAGGACAAATCAAATTGAGAATTATCGTGTTTTTTTTAATTATCTGTAATAAGTATACCTAAAAAGTGGATAGCTCTTGAGGTAATAAAGAACGACCTACACTTTCTATAGTTCGTCTGGTTGGCTCAGCTTTTTCTCTTTGTTTAATCCTGTTTATATTCCTTTAAATTTATATATGAGGAAGAGGCAAACGATCTCCGTTTACATGTGAGACTGATTACACATTGTAATACAGCCCACTATAGTACGTATATAATGACGACATGGCAGTTATAAATGTTATGGGTCAGAAGGCTGGAAAGAAAATAACAGACGGTATGATGCGTAGTTGTCCTTTAGTTTGTAGCCAAATTTGCATATGTAATTGGTAATTACTTAAAGCTCAACGGATGACAGTATTCCCTCAATATACTACAATTTACAATTAGGTTAATGAAAATTCACGAAACTTACTACTTCCTTCCCTATTGGTTCCAGTGTGAAGAGATATGCGGCGGTTGGAACTTGATAGTGTAACGAAAGATCTGTCATCGTTCTCAACAGGTTCCTGACGGGACCAATGGCTTCTGAATCATGACATTCAAATGCACACTGAATAATGAAATCCACGTCTTCAACTTTCTTGCATAGGGCTTCCATGACTGACTTTCCTACTTCACCTCCATGAGCTGCAGTGAAGTACAAGACATACTTTAATGGCCTGTAGTCCTTTAACAGCTTGTGTGTCAAGATTCTGTTGAATTCTTGACGATCTTCTTGGAACAGCGATGCAAGGTAGAAACTCGCTGTGTACTCCTGCAGTAACTTATGAGGGAAAGAGAATTCTTGGATGAATTGCTTTCCCTCTTTTTGTCTGATTTCCTTTGAGGCCAACTTCTTTTTTCCACTCAGAATCCCAACCTGACATGCTACTGCTGCAGCCTCATGGCAGGCTTCCATTTCCTCTTTGGTGAAGATGAGCTCATCTTTCAGCAACCCCTCGAAGGCCACACGACCGACCTTTGTAATGGCTTCAGAAGCCTTCTTCATATGAACATCATACTCTCCATCAATGTCAGTGTATTTTGAAGAATATTGGTCTTTAAGAGCGAAAAGAATCTCGTACATTAGTTCGGAGATTGTTTGTAGCTTCTTGGTTATTTTGCGCTTAGTTTCTTTTGTCCACATGTAACACAGCATACAGCAAAAGATCGGGAATGGTGCCATAAACTCAGAAACGACACTGCTAGTGTTCATGAAGTCGATGAGACTGGATGCAAGACCTGTGCCAGTTTTATAATACTGTTTGATGTATTTATTTGTGTTTTCTTTCGTAAAACCCTCAATCAGTATGTAAGAGTACTTTTCATGGATTTTCGGAATGCTCTTGATTTGATCAGCTCCAAAAGGACGTGAACTAATGAGAACGGATGTGTCAATGAATCTCTCGCTTCTTGCGATCGAGACGATAGCAAGTTCAAGGTTTTTACGTTTTATGTCCATTTTAGCCTCGTCCAGTCCGTCCAGTAAGATCACAACTTTCCTTTGATTCTCCTTGATGTATTTATCAATACATTCCCCTATAATATATGTGTCATCTGGGAAATGATTCATAACGACATCACCAAAGAAGGGGCTATCTTCTATGTCTCGAAATGATTCGTGAAAGAGAAGGGTGATATCCTGGAGACATTTACCCGTAGCCCAATCAAGAGCTATTTTTGCAAATAATGTCGATTTGCCCACACCAGCTTCTCCAAGAAAGGCTAAACGAGTTATGAATCCGTTCTCAGTCTTTTTTTGAATGAAACTGAACAGATCGTCATATCTCATTTCTTTTTTCTGATCTCTTGTACACCCTAACATTAAAATGAGACTGACGAAGATATTTTGCAGCCTGCGTGATCTGGTGTCCATAGGAGATACTTTGACTTTTTTAAATTCTTTGATATATCTAGCCTGTAACTTCTCTCTTAATCGTTGTACTTCGTCAGGCATCCCACCATGTTCACCTGAAAAGGAGAGAGAATCAAAACAAGATGCAGACGAGCGTGAGGATGATGGGTCAGATAATCACAACATCTCACCGTAGTACAGGAGGGGGGGGGGGCCTTGGGGCTACATCTAGACAAATTTGTTCATGCCTCCCCCAAAATAGTACAAAAACGGAAAAATAAGAAAGGGCATTGAATTTCTACCACCACAATTGTCGTTATGAGGCTATTGATTCAATCCAATTTATATACGGTCAAGCCATTTTCGCAACATTGTAGTTAGCCATACAGCCCTTCAATCCAGACCATATGTTTTTATTTGTACCCCACACAGTTCACGTTATTGGCCTTGATAGGTTCGTGAAGTTTATTTGAAAGCAGAGGGAAGATAATGAACAATCAGTGGAAAATAAGGAGGCATCTGACAACCCATCCTGACGTAAATCTTTGTCAATGATTTTTGTTTTGCAATGTCCAGTCATACTATACATCCTAATGACAAAGTTTGAGTCAGAGACCGAACGGCACCGCTAAACCCAGTCACATCTTCCCAACTGTTTGGTTCTTTTTTATGCTTGTTTTGGTTAATATTTTTGGCTTCATTTTCCGTATAAAAATTCAAATACATACAAGAATACAATATACAAATACAAATCAAGAATTAAAAACGGCTGGAATGCTCCATTCAGAGCCATTTTTAAAATGCTACTTGTGGATACACAAGACACGATTATGGCGCGCCGTTTGACCAATAAATCAGATAAACACTGTTTATCGTCGATAAACACTGTTTATCGTCGAAAAACACTGTTTATCGCCGAAAAACAGTGTTTATCGCTGATAAACAGTGTTTATCGAGAGAAACTGTGTTTATCAAGCGATAAACACTGTTTATCTGATTTATTGGGCAAATGGCGCGCACTCGTGCTCCAGATCAGAGCCGTATGCACTACTCCGCACGTTAGTCAGGTGGCTTGGTGAAATTACCGTTACTTAATTGCCTGATAAAAGCACAATTTTTTGGTACAGGGCTTCCTTAAGACCTACTAAACGATATTAGGCTAAGAGCCCCCGGCAAAAATGTCAATTTAAGGGTGTGGGGCGGGGGCGTCTTTTTGGAGCCCCCAAATAATTTCATAACATTGATTTGTTGTTGTACAAATGCCATTTTTGGTATAGGGCTTCCTTAGCACCTATTGAACGATAATAGGGTAGGAGCCCCCGGCAAGAATATCATATAAGTGTGTGGGGCGGGGCCGTCGCCTCGTAGCCCCCAAATAATTTATAAGGTAATATAACATTGATTTGTTGTTGTACAAATGCCATTTTTGGTACAGGGCTTTCTTAGCACCTACTGAACGATAATAGGGTAGGAGCCCCCGGCAAGAATATCATATAAGGGTGTGGGGCGGGGCCGTCTCCTCGTAGCCCCCAAATAATTTATAAGGTAATATAACATTGATTTGTTGTTGTACAAATGCCATTTTTGGTACAGGGCTTCCTTAGGACCTACTGAACGATAATAGGGTAGGAGCCCCCGGCAAGAATATTATATAAGGGTGTAGTCCACAAATAATTTAAAAGGTAATATACCATTTAGTTTTTGTTGTACAAACGCCATAGTTAGTTATGCTCCTCTCCTACCATCATTCAGCAGGTCCTAATGAAGCCCTGTACCAAAAATGGCGTTTGTACAACAAGAACTCAATGTTATATTACCTTATAAATTATTTGTGGGCTACGAGGCGACGCCCCCGTCCCACACCTCTATATAATATTCTTGCCGGGGACTCCTAGGCCTACCATAATATCGTTCAGTAGTTCTTAAGGAAGCCCTGTACCAAAAATGGTGCTTTTATCAGGCAAGTAACGGTAATTTCACCAAGCCACCTGACTAACGTGTGGAGTAGTGCATACGGCTCTGATCTGGAGTACGAGTGCTCGCCATTTGCTCAATAAATCAGATAAACATTGTTTATCAGCGAAAAACACTGTTTATCGACTGATAAACACAGTTTCTCTCGATAAACACTGTTTATCGGCGATAAACAGTGTTTATCGACATAAACTCTGTTTATCGACTGATAAACACTGTTTATCAGCGATAAACACTGTTTTTCGGTGATAAACAGTGTTTATCAGTCGATAAACATAGTTTCTCTCGATAAACAGTGTTTATCGCTCGATAACCAGTGTTTTTCGACGATAAACAGTGTTTTTTCGACGATAAACAGTGTTTTTCGACGATAAACAGTGTTTTTTCGACGATAAACAGTGTTTATCTGAATTATTGGTCAAACGGCGCGCCATACACGATTACTGAATACTGTTACCACCCATGCAATGTAAATGGGTCCATGGTAGGAAGACATTCCTCAAATGCCAGAGCGCTTTATATGCAGTGGGCAAAGCAGGTTTTTGTAAAGTGGAATGATGTTGTTGTTGGGTATTAGCGCTTTAGGAGCACCTCCCAGCACAGTTTCTCGGTTGAATATCTTGAAAACATGCTGCTAAAAATAATATTGCGGCAATTTGGAAAAATGGCCGCCATGTATAACTTATCTTGAGCGATTTTGTAGATTACTTTTTAATAGGACCTCGTTTTAACATGCGTTAGGTGACATATGAGAAGGAATTACATTTCCTACAAGATGATATCACATTGGTTTGGGTATGATTTGCATAGCGATTTATAGCAATATTTTAGTTTTTTTTTCCTCAAAATATGAATTATTCTAAAAGACCTATTTCTCCCAAGGCTTATTTGAAAGATATAACGATAACTATTGACTTGAAACTTCTGGTTTGGTTTTAAGGGCTGTCTTCTCATAAGCAATGATAATCAGGTAAGATGAAAAATAAAATAAATCACACGTAAATGCAATCAACAAGCAGACGACTATTCTGATAGGAAGTGTGATATCAGATGATGCAGTTTCGCCATATTCTGAAGATGTATCTCTCTTTATAGTAATCGTTTCTATTCTATGGTAATAATATGCCGAGCAACCAATAAATAGTGCTCTCTCAGAAACCCAATTAGGCTATCGGTGAAATAATACATAAAATATGACCTGATTTCAAGTGACATAAATGTTTTGCAGTCTGAAACATGTGCATGGTGAATGGCGAGGTTCAGAACTTTCACCTACCCCTTCCCTCCTTTGAAATTATGCTGCGTAGGGCATGGTGTGTGTTCGGAAAAGACTATCAGTCGAGTGATACATTACGGTAAATAAGATTTTAATCCAGTTAATAGTTATAATTTTCAGTCTGAATCATGATGAAGGATGGTGGGGTTCAGAATTTGAACCCTTCGCTCCCCCCTTCTTCTGCGAATTTCCCCTCCTCATAAAAAACTAGAACACTTTGTGCAATTAAACAAACATTCATAGAAGTAAATTGAAAATGAATTTTCACACGGCATATACGATCTCATAGTAGACTAAAGTAAAGAAAAAAAAATCTGTCAGTGGGTTATCCTTCTTGCTTCCCTGCCCCCCCTTCCACACTCTTCATTTTACAACTTTTGCATAATCTAATAGCTACAAATATTATTTTTATACCCCACCCCCCCCCCAAAAAAAAAACAAACAAACAAACAAAACAAAACAAAACCAAAACACATTGGACGGTTTAGGTTCAAAACTTGTACGCCCGCTACATTATTTTTTGAAGAAGGAAAAACATTGGTGAAAGTCATCAGAAGCTGCAACCCAACCACTTCTGTGACATGCCAATGCCCCCACCCAGTGGCAGATCCACGGGGGGGCCCGGGCCCTCCCTAGAAAAAAACAGGTAAAAACACCCTTTTTGAAAAAAGAAGTTGGGCCCTCCTGGCGCCCAAGGGGTGGCGGTGGAAAAAAATTAACCCTTCCCGTAGGGAAAATTTTCGGGTGCCAAAAAAATTTGTGCTCACTACCCTGGCGCCCAAGGGAGGGGTGGTGGTCGAAAAAACTTACCCTTCCCGGAAAAATTTTCGGGTGCCAAAATTTTATTTTTTGCTCACCACCCCACTGAGCGAAAAATCGACCGGCACGATTTTCAAATTTTCGCACGAAGTGGGCCCCTTTTTAGGCCCCCTCCCTTGCCGCCGGCTGGATCCGCCCCTGCCCCCACCTCCTCCATCACGCATACAAATTTTCAAAATAAATGAGAGAAAATGGTACAAAACATCATTAATTTCAAAAGTACATTGAATTGGAAAAATAGATCACAAAGTCTCAAAAACATTTAAAATCACCAAAAAAACAAATCTCACGCACAAATTTTGCAAAAGCGTTGAGTAATTGCGTCCCGCAGGACGCAAACAAAATTCCCAGGTTGGCTTCCGGAAGCTGGAAGAAGAATCATTTTCGCATCGTATATTGATTATAATTTCAATGATTTACACATCATTCCAATCTGTCCATATAGTGTGACAGTAACGACCCATCTGAAAAATCAAAATTTTGATGGACAGTCCGTCTTCTGCGTACATGTACAACTGAATGGAGTGCTTTTAGCCAGATTCTGGCAAAAAATGTGTGTAATTTTCTCAACAAATTAGGCTTTTTTACGATCGCTTTTACGGATTTGCTTTTATGAATCCGAATTCAGAAGCTTTGCCGACATGCATGACGATGCCTTCGTGTTTTTTACTACTCACATTTGCTATTTTTTGCTGAATTAGGTTTGCTAAATCGCGCTTTTAGGTAAATGTGGTCTCACATTTTGCAGGAAATTTTTGTTTCATTTTTTTTTATGGGACCTTGTTGGTTTCTTTCTATTTCTCTTCAACATACTTTTTCAAAAAAAGTGTGTGTGTGGGGGGGGGGGGCTGGAGCCCCGCCGTAGCGCGGGCCCTGTACATTGTGTGTCACGGCCGGCACGATGATTTGACAGATGGACCTGAAGATAACAGAGTCCTGGCATATTTTTGAATTTTGTAACCTGTACGCCCTAGTGTAGAGCGATCATCGCTTTTGTTTAAACCATATAGGCCTAAAACACGCATTAGGGCTAGTTTTGATCTGAAAACGACCCAAACCTCGGAGCATGGCTAACTGGACCGGGGCCTAGCTTGGCCTTTATACGGATAAGTGAGTGCCCTGGGTCCACTTCTAACTCATGTTTTTAGTCCTCCCTTCCCTTCCCTTCCTCCCCTCCCTCCCCTCCCCTCCCCTCCCCTCCCCTCCCTCCCTTCCCTTCCCTTTCCTTTCCGTCCCCGTCAGGTCCCCACCCCCACCCCTGTGTATCAGCGCCATTTCATTACATGTATATGGTAATTTTCATGGCTTGACTCATGATGAGGGTGTAATACGAGTCACTGCATTCGCCCGGCCGCCGGCCTGGCCTATGCATGGGTAGCTACAGCTAGCGTGCCAGGCGTTACTATCGGGCCGGGCAGCGCCAGGCTAGCTCCGGTGACTGAATGGATTCCTGCGCTGCGATATGAAAATGAACTTGAACTTTATTGGAATACCTTTTAGCCCCGTGAGGGCAAATAAAGGCTTAAAGGGATTGGGTATCTTTGCCTTAGATTTAAAAAAATCCTGGATTTAGCTCATGCTGCAATCATAATATTAAATATATTAAGGTCAGTCAGGAATCCCATGACTTTTACAAGCTGATTGCCTGTCTGATTATCAATATATTTATGATTGGAATTAGAAATTTCAAAAACCGTTTTCCCAACAGTTTTTATAACACTACAGTCTAATGGGGAAAATGAGTATGGTAAAACCGGTCACTCAAAGATTTTTACTTTTTTGAAGCACCTCATGATCATTTTGAAGCGCAAATTTTTTAGGGCTTCAATATTACACTATATCACAGACACTGATAACACGTAGGACCATGCATCTCAGATTTTTAAAACTGGAAACATTGTTTAACAATGCCTTTAAACGAGCAAAAAGAATAAGAATAAATAAACCATGAAGATAAAGCAACATTTACTACATATTTACAAGATATATACAATTGTCACTGAGGGTTCTAGAACATTTACCCTCTGGACAATCAGCCCTCGGCCAATTACTAGCGGGACAATTACCCTAAGACAATGACCCCGATGACAACCAGACTGATCGTTGCCGTGGTGGTGATCAATAGGCAAATTTCAAGAATATATCTATCATTCGTTTCATTTTGTTGGCATTAAGGAATTTCTATATGTCTTCGCTTATAATTACGAAACCCACAAATGACGGTTCTTTATCAAAATGCAGGCTAAATAAAAAATTTAAAAAAAAAAAAAAAAAAAAATCAATTTCAATCTTTTTGAAACTCATATGAGCAGAGTTACACAAGCCTGAAACCCAAACACCCGTTTACAACAAAGCGATCTTTTGTAGACACTTCAGTACAACAGTAAACACCAGTACCATTCTACCAGAAAAGAATGATAGAGATGAATATTTGTAATTATCAAGACAAATAAATTATCTCTTACCGCCCATTTTCGTCCTTTTCTTGCCACCAGAGGATACAGCAGCCTTCCTCTTTCTACCTTGACTTTGAATAGTAGATGCCCTATATAAGAAGAAAAGAAAGACAAAATAAAATTGAAACATATTAAAGATAGAAAAAAATACTAAAATACGAAAATACCCCCCACACACACACAAAAAAAACACAAACACTTGCCTTCCCTTTACAATAGTAACCTGATTCAGGTAAGCTTTTTCATTAACTAATGATTATACTGATGCCCCAACCAGTGGCGTAGTTATACTAAGGACATGTGCCCACATGCGCCGTCCCATCGGAAAAGAATTAAATTATACCCCAAAGAGGGGATAGAGGCTGGGCATGGAAATTTGAAAAAGAGATGAATCGTCTCACACAAAGACATTGTTCTCTCGTATTTCATGCACCTTGAACTAACAGTGCCCACTTTAATATCAGTGCTTTCAATAGCTAGACTAATGCTACGCCAGTGATCCTTACCATTTCAGATGACTAATTTCTTAGTTCCTATATTTTCGGGGAAAGGTCCTTAGATATTATATTCCTTTTAGTTTGCCTAAAGAGGATTATTTCCATTTGAGTAATAATGAGGAAAATTCACCCCCGTTTTCTTACTCAGCTGAATAATTGTGGACGGTCATATTTGTCACCGGTCCAGTCATTGTGGAGCCTTTGACCTTTGACATTCCAGAGGCATTGATAGTTTGAGCATCTCCACTCTGATGAGGCGTTACAGGTTCTGTAAAATGAAAGATCGATGTTATCTATTATAATTAGATACATAAGCATAATCATCATCAAGATTCAAGATTCAAGATTCAAGATTCAAGATATTTTATTTTCATGCAAAAAATACATACAATTTGTCTTCGGACATATAAAAGTGCTATACATGCACTGGCGTACTGGTGGGGGGGCTTGGGGGGGCGCTAGCCCCAAATAAAATTCAACCATGACCCGCATAGAAAAAGAAAAAAGAGAGAGAGAGAGAGAGAAGGAAAAGAAGGAAAAGGGAAAGAGGAGAGAAAGGGAAAGAAAGAATAGGAAGAAAAGAAAATGGGGGAAAAGAAAATGGGGGAAAACGAAGGAGATCGGGGGCCGAAAGGGCCTTGCCTCCCAGGCTGTTGCCCCCCATCAAAAAAAAATAAGAGAGAAGGAAGGAAAGGGAGAGAAAAGAGGAAAAGAGGATATAAAGGGAGAAAAAAGAGGAAGAAGAAAACAAAAGAAGGGGGATATCAGTTGTAATTTTCCCGCCAACCAGTTGTGGATCGGGGGGGGGACGCAAAAGGGCCTTGCCTCTCCCCCCGCCCTCGCCAAAAAAAAGAGAGAGAAGGGAAAGGGAAGGAGGAGAGCTTAAAGGGAACAACAACAACAAAAGAGGAAGAATAAAAGAAAAGGGTGAAAAGAAGGGGAGATCAGTTGCGATTAATCCCGCCAACAACATGTGGATCGGGGGGAAAGGCCCTTGCCTCCCTAGCAAACCTAAAAAGAGAGAAGGAAGGAAAGGGAAGGGAGGGAAAGGTAAGGAAAGAAAGAGAATGAAGATAGGTAGGGAGATCAGTTGCGATTTTCCCGCCAACAAGGTGTAGATCGGGTGAGGGGGCACTTTCATACTGATGGGGAGCCAATTAGTGTCCTGCCCGTGTCAAAATGAAATTCAAACGTGGTTCATTTCTAATTCGATACCGGTGATTTACAAATGTTGCTGAAATGACATAATTTCCCGAGACTTTCCTCACTTTTTAGTAAATTATACTTTTTTATGTGTTTGTTGGAAAATGACAAATTCCTAAATTTACAGTCATGCAAGAAATATGCTTATTTAGAGGCCTACATGGCAGGGCCAGCAGAACGACGGGGCTCCGGGGCCTCGAGCTCCGCCCCCCACTTTGTTGGAAAAGTATACTAAAGAGAAAAATAACAAAAAGAAAGAGAGAAAAAAGGAAAGAATAGTGACCTGCCAGTGTCACAAAATAATGAGGTATAAAAATATGATCATCTGACCGTGATTAAAAGCCTAAGACCTCTGAGCTTCCGGGGGCTCTGTCCCCTGGATTCCACCTAGGGCCCTAAGGCGGGCCCTTGGATGCTCATCTAACGGTAATTTGATGCCTAAAACCCCCGAGTTTCTGGGGGCTCCGCAACTGGACCCCACGCCAATTAGTGTCCTGCCAGTGTCACAAATAAGGTATCAAAAAATGCTCATCTGACCGTAATTAAACGCCTAAAATCCCTGAACTTCCGGTGGCTCTGCCCCTTGGACCTAATCAAGGGCCCTAAGGCGGGCCCCTGGAAACTCATCTGACCGTTATACAATGCCTAAAACCCTTGAGCTTCCGGGGGCTCTGCCCCCTGGACCCCACGCCAATTAGTGACATGCCAGTGTCACAAATAAGGTATCACAATATGCTCATCTGACCGTAATCAAATGCCTAAAAACCCCTGAACTTCCGGTAGCTCTGCCCCTCGACCCACCAGGGCCTAAAGCGGGCCCCTGGATACTCATTTGACCGTAATTTATTGCCTAAAACCCATGAGCTTCCGGGGGCTACGCTCCCTGGGCCCCACGCCAATTAGTGACCTGCCACTGTCACAAATAGGTAATCAATATAATTATGCTCATCTGACCATGATTAATTGCCAAAAACCCCTGAGCTTCCAGGGGCTCTGCCCTCTGGACCCCACCTATGGCCCCTAAACGGGCCCTTAGTTGCTCATCTGACTGTAATTGAATGCCTAAAACCCCTGAAATTCCAGTGGCTCTGCCACCTCGGCCCCACAAGGGGCCCTAAGGCGGGCCCCTGGATACTCATTTGACCGTAATTTATTGCCTAAAGCCCCTGAGCTTCCAGGGGCTCTGCCCCCTGGACCCAACCAATGGCCCTAAGTCAGGCCCCTGGATACTCATCTGACAGTAATTTATTGCCTAAAATTCCTGAGCTTCCGGGGGCTTCGCCCCCTGGACCCCACGCCAATTAGTGACCTGCCAGTGTCACAAATAGGGTATCAATATATTATGCTCATCTGACCGTAATTAAATGCCTAAAACCAATTAGCTTTCGGGGGCTCCGCCACCTTGACCCCACCAGAGGGCCTAAGGCGGGCCCTCTGAATGCTCAATGACCCTCATAAAATGCCTCAAATCCCTGAGTTTCAGGGGGCTACGCTCCCTGGGCCCCACGCCAATTAGTGACCTGCCAGTGTCACAAATAGGTTATCAAAATATGCTCATCTGACCGTATTTAATTGCCTGCCCTCTGGACCCCACCTAGGGCCCTATAGAACAGGCCCCTAGATGCTCATCTGATTGTAATTTAATGCCTAAAACCCCTGAAATTCCGGTGACTCTGCCCCCCTCGGCCCCACCAGGGGCCCTAAGGCGAGCCCCTGAATGCTTATCTGACCGTTATGAAATACCTTAAACCCCTGAGCTTCTCGGGGCTCCGCCCCCTTGACCCCACGCCAATTATTTTCATGCCAGTGTCACAAATAAGGTATCAAAATATGCTCATTTGACCGTGATTAATTGCCTAAAACACCTGAGCTTCCAGGGGCTCTGCCCTCTGGACCCCACTTAGGCCCTAGAACGGGCCCCTAGATGCTCATCTGACTGTAATTTAATGCCTAAGACCCCTGAAATTCCGGTGACTCTGCCCCCCTCGGCCCCACCAGGGCCCTAAGGCGAGCCCCTGAATGCTTATCTGACCGTTATAAAATGCCTTAAACCCTGAGCTTCTCGGGCTCCGCCCCTGACCCCACGCCAATTTTTTTCCTGCCAGTGTCACAAATAAGGTATCAAAATATGCTCATCTGACCGTAATTAATCGCCTAAAACCCCTGAGTTTCCATTTTCCAGGGGCTCTGCCCCCTGGTCCCAACCAAAGACCCTAAGTCAGGCCCCTGGATACTCATCTGACAGTAATTTATTGCCTAAAATCCCAGAGCTTCCGGGGGTCCGCCCGGGACCCCACCCCAATTAGTGACCTGCCAGTGTCACAAATAGGTTATCAAAATATGCTCATCTGACCGTATTTAATTGCCTGCCCTCTGGACCCCACCTAGGGCCCTAGATAAGGCCCCTAGATGCTCATCTGATTGTAATTTAATGCCTAAAACCCCTGAAATTTCGGTGACTCTGCCCCCCTCGGCCCCACCAGGGGCCCTAAGGCGAGCCCCTGAATGCTTATCTGACCGTTATGAAATGCCTTAAACCCCTGAGCTTCTCGGGGCTCCGCCCCCTTGACCCCACGCCAATTATTTTCCTGCCAGTGTCACAAATAAGGTATCAAAATATGCTCATTTGACCGTGATTAATTGCCTAAAACACCTGAGCTTCCAGGGGCTCTGCCCTCTGGACCCCACTTAGGGCCCTAGAACGGGCCCCTAGATGCTCATCTGACTGTAATTTAATGCCTAAGACCCCTGAAATTCCGGTGACTCTGCCCCCCTCGGCCCCACCAGGGGCCCTAAGGCGAGCCCCTGAATGCTTATCTGACCGTTATAAAATGCCTTAAACCCCTGAGCTTCTCGGGGCTCCGCCCCCTTGACCCCACGCCAATTTTTTTCCTGCCAGTGTCACAAATAAGGTATCAAAATATGCTCATCTGACCGTAATTAATCGCCTAAATCCCCTGAGTTTCCATTTTCCAGGGACTCTGCCCCCTGGCCCCAACCAAAGACCCTAAGTCAGGCCCCTGGATACTCATCTGACAGTAATTTATTGCCTAAAATCCCTGAGCTTGGGGCTCCGCCCCTGGACCCCACCCCAATTAGTGACCTGCCAGTGTCACAAATAGGGTATCAAAATATGCTCATCTGACCGTAATTAAATGCCTAAACCCCTGAGCTTCGGGGGGCTCCGCCCCCTCGACCCCACCAGAGGGCCTAAGGCGGGCCCCCTGAATGCTCAATGACCGTTATAAAATGCCTCAAATCCCTGAGCTTCCCGGGCCCGACCCCACCCAATTAGTGACCTGCCAGTGTCATGAATAAGGTATTAAAATAATGCTCATCTGACCGTAATTAAATGCCCATAGCCCCTGAGCTTCCGGGGAATCTGCCCCTTGACCCCTGCCGGGGCTTTGCCCCTAGACCCCACGCCAATTTACACTACGCTCTACCTGATCGTAAATACTTTAGCCTCCCCCCACCCACTTTGAAAAAACGTTCAGCGGGGCCAGCATGTAAGAGTGGGGTGATGCGGATTTGTTTGTCTGCGAGCCCCCCCCAAACATTTTTGCTCATTACGCCACTGTATACATGTACATAAATATATAAATACAGAAAAGATAATAACATTGCAAACATAACATTAAACAATCATCACAGTTTTAAAAAGGTTGCATTAAAAGGATAAGATAATACTGAGGAAAAAGCAGTGCAGTTAAAAAGCTTGTTTCGTTTTGTTATTGAGCTGTCCATCCAGGCACTAATTCCACGCCAGAACACCTCTCCCGCTGTCACGCATCAACACAATACACAAATACACGCGACACACCCCTATACACACCTCTTACACACACGCACAATATAACCGTCCACGCCCTACACACACAGACACAAAATGAGAAGTGCTCTGGCATAGAAATGCCTGGATGGAGATAATTGAGACATTAAATTATCTGAGTATAAAATAGCTGAGTATAAAATAGCTGAGTATAAAATTATCTGAGTATAAAATAGCATAGGATAAGTTTCCTACGAAAGAGAATCTGCAAATGCGTTACACTGCCGTCATTAAAATTGAATACATACACAAATTACACATGTATAAAATTAAAACATAGATAAAAATCGTATCATTATTAAATAAATAATCATCAATTCATGTGTACACATATTGGACTTTCAGTTTAAAAACATACTAAAGAAGTTACCCTGTATTTTGACCTTACAAATGGTTCCAGGTATATATAGATACATTAGTTAAGCTCCTTTATTTATGTAAAGCGCATAGAGACATATTGTGTGATGCGCTATTGAAACATATTATTATTATTATTATGAGTATTATTATTATTATTATTATGAAAATTATTATTATTGTGTGTACACAATGACACACATGATTTGCACATTATCAAAGGAAACCTAAGCACTGTTATGTATTGGAAATAACAGTGAGCACAGTGAGCACAGCTCATCTGTTAAATTCACTGTTAAAAGCTTTGCATGCTGCAATCAAAAATGACTGTCTATATCTCTCAGTCCTCACTTTTGGCAGTCTAATCCTACCAGATCTGTTTACAAATACCACATCATGGAGTGGGTGTGATTCATCTTTCATTATGATATCAAGCCTGGCCAAGAGGGCTGATTGTACAATGTCTTCTAATTGTTGCATGGGTATTCCAATAATTCTACTGGCTTGTGATACAACCCTTGTCAATTTAGACTTATTTTTCCCTGTTAAACCACTGAACCAAGCTACTGAAGAGAAACATATGACAGACTGGACAACACTTTGATCATCACCATCATTACCACCATCACCTCGTCATCTTCATGTTACATCAAGCAGCACTTGTAAAGAAGCTCTCGTTAAAAATGTCGTCTATAAGAAAGTGGGCACTGTGACTAGTTCTTTTTGTTTTGTATAGTTATCATGGTATATACATTTGCATGGGGAAAATTGTGGCTGGTGCAAGTTATTACAGACTGATCGTTGCTGTGGTTGTGATATAGACAAATTTCAAGGATGTATCATGAATGGATATGTAGTTAATTATACATTGATTTGTAGATGGTGGAATGATTCTGATAGTTCAGAAGAAAAAGGAATTCAAGGGTTAAGTATTAGTAAAAGAATGGAGATGGCCTATCCAACGTAGGGAGGACCGGAGTCGAAATATTTCTTTGGCTGCCGGCCAAGGAAAAGAATGCGTTCAAAAATATTTCTCAGTATTTCGTGGTAAGTTATAGATGTTTAAATCCTCTAGTTAGAATCGCCACATTAATTGAGATATGTCTAACACACGATCGCGACATGACTGAGGTCTGTGTAGACTAGCTTTACATGATGACTGTCATGTTAATGGCCTTTTATTCTAAAATTGATTATTATCCATTCCAAGAAGGAAAAATACTTACTGCACCCCCTCTTCGGACGACTACCCGACGGTGCAGCTGCGAATTTACGAAATAAAAAGCATAATTCACAAATAGCTGTCATGCCGAGTATTGATTACAAATTGTCTTACACAAATTTTCCACGAAAATTGTATGGAGAGAGGGAGAGAGGGAAAGTGAAAGATAGATAGATAGAGAGAGAGAGATAACTGACGTTAGGCATATAAGTCAAAAACCACCCCTACACCCTCCACCCCAACTAAAAAGTAACTTCCACATCCCCCTCCAAAATGTAAGGACTCAGAAATATACATTTAGTAGCAGTATATTGCCACATAGCCCTAGCTTTATTTCATAGAATGTTGTTTTCAATGGTTATTTAATACTGTGTAAATCAATGAAAAATTATTTCTGGAATCTTATGATCAAATCGGGTGAAACAAATCGATTCAAATTTGTACTATTTAGTAGTAGCAAATTCTATTGTTTTTATAGATATATCACTTCGTTTATCTTTCGTTTTAGATATTATTGCAAGAGACTTATTGCTTTTATCTAAATTAATGCACTAAAACAAGTATTTGTCTAATCACCTTCATCAGATTCCTCCTCTTCTTCATGAACTTCATCTACAGGGTGAATTGAATAAATAGAATCGAAAAGACAATGGTATATTTATAAAGCTTAAATCATGATATCAAAATGTCCTATGTACATCTAATTTTTTTGCGAAAACAGTAACATCGTGGAGAACTGATTATAGGTCAGTGTGGCAGGTTTGTCAATATGCATATATTTTGTTTAAATGGGTGCAAAACAAAAATGAATAAACATCATGATTAAGACACTAAATGGTAAATGATTGACTTGACACGTTCTAACTGACTCATGAAAATGACAATTTAAAAATCATAAAGATACGAATATATTTACGAGCAGTTATCATTTCATTTACACTTGTGATTTGAAATAATACCTTGGATGGTTCATACTATAGTTGGTGCTGAAAATCAGTCTACACTTAGATATTATTGTAAGAGATTAATTGATTGAACTGAATTATTGAATTCAAAACAAATATTTGCTTAATCACCTTCATCAGATTCCTCCTCTTCTTCATGAACTTCATCTACAGGGTGAAATTGAATAAATAGAATTGAAAAGACAATGGTATGTTTATAAAGCTTAAATCATGATATCAAAATGTCCTATGTACATCTAATTTTTTTGCGAAAACAGTAACATCGTGGAGAACTGATTATAGGTCAGTGTGGCAGGTTTGTCAATATGCATATATTTTGTTTAAATGGGTGCAAAACAAAAATGAATAAACATCATGATTAAGACACTAAATGGTAAATAATTGACTTGACACGTTCTAACTGACTCATGAAAATGACAATTTAAAAATCATAAAGATACGAATATATTTACGAGCAGTTATCATTTCATTTACACTTGTGATTTGAAATAATACCTTGGATGGTTCATACTATAGTTGGTGCTGAAAATCAGTCTACACTTAGATATTATTGTAAGAGATTAATTGATTGAACTGAATTATTGAATTCAAAACAAATATTTGCTTAATCACCTTCATCAGATTCCTCCTCTTCTTCATGAACTTCATCTACAGGGTGAAATTGAATAAATTTAATTTAAAAGACAATGATATATGTATAAAGCTTAAATCATGATAGCAAATGTCCTATCTTCATCAAATTTTCTGCGAAAATGACGATAAATTTAAGTGCGTCATGAACTGTAACATCGTAGAGAACTGTTTATAGGTCAGTGTTGCAGGTTTGTCAATGTTCTTATATTTTGTTTAAATGGGCGCAAAAAAAAAAAAATCTTGATTAACAAACTTAAAGATAACTGCTTATCTTGAAACGATCTAAAATTGTCGCTCATGCAAGTCATCACAGACTGACCGTTGTAGTCTAAAAAGTAACTTCCATATCCCTCTCCCATTTAAAGGACTTAGAAATATATAATTAGTAGCAGGATATTGCCACATAGCCCTAGCTTCTTTTAATAGAAAGTTGTTTTCACTGGTAGTATCAGGCGAAACAAATCGATTAATATTTTTACTATTTATTAGTAGCAATTATATTGTTTTTCTAGATACATCGCTTCGTTCATCTTTCGTATTAGATATTATTGTAAGAGATTAATTGATTGAACTGAATAACTGAATTCAAAACAAATATTTTCCTAATCACCTTCATCAGATTCCTCCTCTTCTTCACGAACTTCATCTACAGGGTGAAATTGAATAAATTTAATTTAAAAGACAATGATATATGTATAAAGCTTAAATCATGATAGCAAATGTCCTATCTTCATCTAATTTTCTGCGAAAATGACGATAAATTTAAGTGCGTCATGAACTGTAACATCGTAGAGAACTGTTTATAGGTCAGTGTTGCAGGTTTGTAAATTTTCTTATATTTTGTTTAAATGGGCGCAAAAAAAAAAATCTTGATTAACAAACTTAAAGATAACTGCTTATCTTGAAACGATCTAAAATTGTCGCTCATGCAAGTCATCACAGACTGACCGTTGTAGTCTAAAAAGTAACTTCCACATCCCTCTCCCATTTTAAGGACTCAGAAATATATAATTAGTAGCAGGATATTGCCACATAGCCCTAGCTTCTTTTAATAGAAAGTTGTTTTTACTGGTAAAATCAGGCGAAACAAATCGATTAATATTTTTACTATTTATTAGTAGCAATTATATTGTTTTTCTAGATACATCGCTTCGTTCATCTTTCGTATTATATATTATTGAAATATATTAATCTATTTAACTGAATAACTGAATTCAAAACAAATATTTGCTAATGACCTTCATCAGATTCCTCCCCTTCTTCACGACCTGCATGTATAGGGTGAATGGAATGAATTGAATTAAAAAGAAACTGATATATGTATAAAGCTTGAATCACGATATCAAAGGTCCTATGCATATCTAATTTTCTGTGACTATGACGATAAATCAATTTAAAGTGGTCATCAGGGGTGTCGATTTGTATCCGTGGTTGGGGTGATAGGTGCCAAAATATTTTCGGCAATGGATCAAAGCAACCAAGAGGTAGAAGCGTGTGGTAGGTTGCACCCCCTCCCTTCCAAGCTATTAACTTTTTCAAGTCACCCTCAATAAAGATAACATTTCAGAGAATATAAGAGTGGTAATAAAATTAATAACATGCTAAATGTTAGTCCTGACTCTTGCCTGCAGCCTACCAGACTGATATCATCTATTTTTAAACGAAATTTAGACATTACCACAAAAAAAAAACCAATTACGGCCAGATGAGCATCCAGGGGCCTGCCTTACCGGGCCCCTGGTGGGGTCCATGGGCAGAGCCCCCGGACTGGCTCAGGGATTTTAGGCATTTAATTACGGTCATATTAGCATAGTTTGATACCTTATTTGTGACACTTGCAGGTCAGTAATTGAAGTGGGGTCTAGGGGGCTGAGCACCCCTGGAGCTCAGGGTTTGGGCATTTAATTACGGTCAGATGACCATCCAGGGGTCTGCCTTAGGGTCCCTGGTGGGGCTTAGGGGTGGAGCTCAGGGGTTTTAGGCATTTAATTTCGGTCAGATGAGCATATTTTGATACCTCATTATTTTGTAACACTGGGCAGGTCACTATTCTTTCTTTCTATTTATCTTAAACATACTTTTTCAAACATGTTTGGGGGAGCTCGAGCCCCCGAGCCCCGCCTTTCAACGGACGCTGACATGTCGGCTTTCAAATACCGGTGAGCATACTTTTTGCCTAACTGTAAATTTTGGAATTTGCCATTTCCAACAAACGCATATAAAGTATAATTTACAAAAAAGTGAGAAAAATAATCCCCGAAAGTCATGTCATTTCAGCAACACATTTGTAAATCACTGGTATCGAATTAGAAATAAACCAAGTTTGAATTTTATTGGGGGCAACTACTCCCAAGCCCCCTCATCAGTACGCCAGTGATCACGGTGATACTAACGGAATACAGATTTTTTAACAATATTTCCTTGTACATTGAAGGACATTATGAGAGGGAGCATAGCGACCGAGCGAGAAGATTTTTGCATTTTATTAGTCTTAACGCTGCACTCTTGGGCTCTCCAGAGCCTAAGTGTGTTGCAGTCTTTAGTCAGTATTTGCTATACATTTTTTCCACTTTTTCAAATTTTCCAGGGGGGATGATCCCCTAGAAAAGGTGCGTCCCCTCCCCTCCCCGGGATTGCCGCCCCTGCCTGGGTCCACTTCTATCTCATTTGTTAGCCCTTCTTTCTTCCCTTTCCTTTCCTTTCCTTTCCTTTTTTTTATAGAGGGAGGGGGAGAGCCCGGGCCCGTCGCCCCCCCCTGTGTATCCGCGCCATTTCAATACATGTATATAGTAATTTTCATGGCTTGACTCATGAGGGTTTGTATATACCGTGTGAGTCAAAAAAAAGTTTACACTCAGAAAATTGTCATTTATTTTAAAAGTCAGCTCTGAACGAAAGGTTATTATAATTTATGCATGTTTTGAAAGAGTGTTACATCCCAAAACGTTTGATATCATTTTTGTGTGGTATGTGTTCACACTTGGATGAACAGGAGGCATTGTTTGCGAGAGCGCAAAAATCGACTAGCGCAAAAGTATTAAAGTGAGAAAATGAATTGAATGTATCAATTGTGATGCATTGCATATGCTTTTTTCAGAAGCAAAGTCACACACACACACTTAAGGAACACACACTCACTCACATAGCACATTTAGATGCAGACTGACCGAGTCCTTAGGGATAAACAATTCATTGTGATATTAATGCACCAAACTTTCATTATGGCATTATGATTAAATTTAAATTCCATTTTGATATTAAATGGGAAATTTGCGATTTTACAGAAATGTTCATTATGTAACAATGACTTGGCTGCGTGTATTTTTCATTTATCTGAGTGTGCGAATGCGCGAAAGTGTGTGTGTGTGTGTGTGGGTGAGTGTGACTCTGTGTGTGTGTTGATATGTGTGGAATGATTAATTTTGTTAGGGATGTTATTTGGATCTGCAAAGACCGAAATTAATACCCAAATCCCAATTGTTTTATTCAAACATCACATAAGCATTATTTGGCGCAAGTCGATTTTTGCCCTCTCTTAAGCAATGTCTCCTGTTCATCCAAGCGTGAACACATACCACACAAAAATGATACCAAATGATTTGGGATAAAACACTCTAGACTTTCATAAGATGTATAATAATTTACTGTTCATAAATGATTTTAAAAATAATTAGCAATTTCCTAGGTGTAAAGTGTAAACTTTCTTTTGACCAGGACTCACACTGTAGTAACCCCTCGGTGTATAAGAATACGAGTCACTGCATTCGCCCGGCCGCCGCGCCGGCCTGGCATTTGGGTACTAGCTACAGCTAGCGTGCCAGGCGTTACTATCGGGCCGGGCAGCGTCAGGCTAGCTCCAGTGACTGAATGGATTCCTGCCCTGCGATATGAAAATGAACTTGAACTTTATTGGAACACCTTTTAGCTCCGTGAGGGCAATTACAGGCTTAAAGGGATTGGGTATCTTTGCCTCAGATTCCAAAAAAAAAATCCTGGATTTAGCTCATGCTGCAATCATAATATTAAATATATTAGGGTCAGTCAGGCCATGACTTTTAGTTTACAAGCTGACTGCCTGTCTGATTATCGAGTTATTTATGATTGGAATCATTTCAAAACCATTTTCCCAACAGTTTTGATAACACTACAGTTTATTGGGGAAAATGAGTATGGTAAAACCGGTCACTCAAAGATTTTTACTTTTTTGAAGCACTTCATGATCATTTTGAAGCGCAAATTTTTTAGGGCTCAATATTAAACTATATCACAGACACTGATAACACGTAGGACCATGCATCTCAGATTTTTAAAACTGGAAACATTGTTTAACAATGCCTTTAAACGAGCAAAAAGAATAAGAATAAATAAACCATGAAGATAAAGCAACGTTTACTACATATTTACAAGATATATACAATTGTCACCGAGGGTTCTAGAACATTTACCCTCTGGACAATCAGCCCTCGGCCAATTACTAGCGGGACAATTACCCTAAGACACTGACCCCGATGACAACCAGACTGATCGTTTCCGAGGTGATGATATAGGCAAATTTCAAGAATATATATACTATTCGTTTCATTTTTGTTGGCAGTAAGGAATTTCTATATGTCTTCGCTTATAATTGCGAAACCCACACGTGACTGTTCTCTATCAAAATGCAGGCTGAATATAAACACAAATTCAATTTCAATCTATTTGAAACTCATATGAGCAGAGTTACACAAGCCTAAATCCCAAACACCCGTTTACAACAAAGCGATCTTTTGTACAACAGTAAAGTACAACAGTAAACACCAGTACTTTTCTACCAGAAAAGAATGATACAGATGAATATTTATAATTACATGTATCAAGACAAATAAATTATCTTTTACCGCCCATTTTTGTCCTTTTCTTGCCACCCGAGGACACAGCAGCCTTTCTTTTTATACCTTGACTTTGACTAGTAGATGCCCTTTATTAGAAGAAAAGAAAGACAAAATAAAATTGAAACATATTAAATGTATAGACCAGTTTTGGAAACGCCCTCCTCTCAAATAATGAAATGGAAGCTCTTATAACCAATCACGTGAAAGAATATGTTTTTACTAATACGTGATGATACAAAATTTGCCGGGAAACCGCCTATTAATTGATATATTTGGTAAATTATCATATCTATCCGGACTGGATAGATATAGGGTAGTCCCATATACATCTTTCTGTGTACAGTGCTTGTAACTTTACCAAGACTGGGCCAATTTTTTAAAATCATTTTGATGATTCCAGAACCTTGCAGTACACACCAATAGTTGATCAACCTTTTCTGATCGATTCCACAACGTTTCTTTCACAATGCAATCGCATGACCAGAACTGGTCTGTAACTTTAAAGATAGAAAAAAAACTAAAATATGAAAACAAAAACCACCACCCCCCCCCCACTAAAAAACACAAACACTTGCCTTCCCTTTACAATAGTAACCTGATTCAGGTAAGCTTTTTCATTAACTAATGATTATACTGATGCCCCAACCAGTGGCGTAGTTATACTAAGGACATGTGCCCACGTGCGCCGTCCCATCGGAAAAGAATTAAATTATACCCCAAAGAGGGGATAGAGGCTGGGCATGGAAATTTGAAAAAGAGATGAATCGTCCCCTCACACAAAGACATTGTTCTCTCGTATTTCATGCACCTTGAACTAACAGTGCCCACTTTAATATCAGTGCTTTCAATAGCTAGACTAATGCTACGCCAGTGATCCTTACCATTTCAGATGACTAATTTCTTAGTTCCTATATTTTCGGGGAAAGGTCCTTAGATATTATATTCCTTTTAGTTTGCCTAAAGAGGATTATTTCCATTTGAGTTATAATGAGGAAAATTCACCCCCGTTTTCTTACTCAGCTGAATAATTGTGGATAGTCATATTTGTCACCGGTCCAGTCATTGTGGAGCCTTTGACCTTTGACATTCCAGAGGCATTGATAGTTTGAGCACCTCCACTCTGATGAGGCGTTTCAGGTTCTGTAAAATGAAAGATCGATGTTATCTATTATAATTAGATACATAAGCATAATCATCATCACCATCATTACCACCATCACCTCGTCATCTTCATGTTACATCAAGCAGCACTTGTAAAGAAGCTCTCGTTAAAAATGTCGTCTATAAGAAAGTGGGCACTGTGACTAGTTCTTTTTGTTTTGTATAGTTTTCATGGTATATGCATTTGCATGGGGAAAATTGTGGCTGGTGCAGGTTATTACGGACTGATCGTTGCTGTGGTTGTGATATAGACAAATTTCAAGGATGTATCATGAATGGATATGTAGTTAATTATACATTGATTTGTAGATGGTGGAATGATTCTGATAGTTCAGAAGAAAAAGGAATTCAAGGGTTAAGTACTAGTAAAAGAATGGAGATGGCCTATCCAACGTAGGGAGGACCGGAGTCGAAATATTTCTTTGGCTGCCGGCCAAGGAAAAGAATGCGTTCAAAAATATTTCTCAGTATTTCGTGGTAAGTTATAGATGTTTAAATCCTCTAGTTAGAATCGCCACATTAATTGAGATATGTCTAACACACGATCGCGACATGACTGAGGTCTGTGTAGACTAGCTTTACATGATGAATGTCATGTTAATGGCCTTTTATTCTAAAATTGATTATTATCCATTCCAAGAAGGAAAAATACTTACTGCGCCCCCTCTTCGGACGACTACCCGACGGTGCAGCTGCGAATTTACGAAATAAAAAGCATAATTCACAAATAGCTGTCATGCCGAGTATTGATTACAAATTGTCTTACACAAATTTTCCACGAAAATTGTATGGAGAGAGGGAGAGAGGGAAAGTGAAAGATAGATAGATAGAGAGAGAGAGAGAGAGATAACTGACGTTAGGCATATAAGTAAAAAACCACCCCTACCCCCTCCACCCCAACTAAAAAGTAACTTCCACATCCCCCTCCAAAATGTAAGGACTCAGAAATATACATTTAGTAGCAGTATATTGCCACATAGCCCTAGCTTTATTTCATAGAATGTTGTTTTCAATGGTTATTTAATACTGTGTAAATCAATGAAAAATTATTTCTGGAATCTTATGATCAAATCGGGTGAAACAAATCGATTCAAATTTGTACTATTTAGTAGTAGCAAATTCTATTGTTTTTATAGATATATCACTTCGTTTATCTTTCGTTTTAGATATTATTGCAAGAGACTTATTGCTTTTATCTAAATTAATGCACTAAAACAAGTATTTGTCTAATCACCTTCATCAGATTCCTCCTCTTCTTCATGAACTTCATCTACAGGGTGAAATTGAATAAATAGAATTGAAAAGACAATGGTATATTTATAAAGCTTAAATCATGATATCAAAATGTCCTATGTACATCTAATTTTTTTGCGAAAACAGTAACATCGTGGAGAACTGATTATAGGTCAGTGTGGCAGGTTTGTCAATATGCATATATTTTGTTTAAATGGGTGCAAAACAAAAATGAATAAACATCATGATTTAGACACTAAATGGTAATGATTGACTTGACACGTTCTAACTGACTCATGAAAATGACAATTTAAAAATCATAAAGATACGAATATATTTACGAGCAGTTATCATTTCATTTACACTTGTGATTTGAAATAATACCTTGGATGGTTCATACTATAGTTGGTGCTGAAAATCAGTCTACACTTAGATATTATTGTAAGAGATTAATTGATTGAACTGAATTATTGAATTCAAAACAAATATTTGCTTAATCACCTTCATCAGATTCCTCCTCTTCTTCATGAACTTCATCTACAGGGTGAAATTGAATAAATAGAATTGAAAAGACAATGGTATATTTATAAAGCTTAAATCATGATATCAAATGTCCTATGTTCATCTAATTTTCTGCGAAAATGACGATAAATTTAAGTGCGTCATGAACTGTAACATCGTAGAGAACTATTTATAGGTCAGTGTTGCAGGTTTGTCAATGTTCTTATATTTTGTTTACATGGGCGCAAAACAAAAATAAACCTTGATTAACAAACTTAATGATAACTGCTTATCTTGAAACGATCTAAAATTGTTGCTCATGCAAGTCATCACAGACTGACCGTTGTAGTCTAAAATGTAACTTCCATATCCCTCTCCCATTTTAAGGACTCAGAAATATATATTTAGTAGCAGTATATTGCCACATAGCCCTAGCTTCTTTGAATAGAAAGTTGTTTTCATTGGTTATTCAATACTGTGTATATCAATGAAAAATTATTCTGGAATCTTATGATAAAATCAGGCGAAACAAATCGATTCATAATCTTACTATTTATTACTAGCAAATTATATTGTTTTTCTAGATACATCGCTTCGTTTATCTTTCGTATTATATATTAATCTATTTAACTGAATAACTGAATTAAAAACATTATTATATTTTTGTCTAATCACCTTCAGCAGATTCCTCCTCTTCTTCACGACCTGGATGTAGGGTGACTGGATTGAATTGAATTGAAAAGAAACCAATATATGTAAAATATGCAAAATATGTAATTTTCTGTGACTATGACGATAACTCAATTCAAAGTGGTCATGAACAGTAACATCGTGGAGATTTAATACATTGTGATATGAACCCTTTTTACTGTTAATTTAAGTTTAATATATTCGCCTATTAGTTCCGTTAAAAATGCTGATATACAATCATTAGTCTCACTTATTTAATATATTTCTTTGTACACACTTAGAATGTATGTGTCATACTTCTAAATATGTTTTCTTTTTGTTGTACTCTCATACCCCGAGAAGGGTTCGATGAAGTTTATAAATATTATACTACTATACTATTTTATACTAGATGGGACCTGGGGGCACAGGCCCCCCCCCCCTCCCCTAGAGAAATAACCCCACAAATATCCAAGCCCCTCCGTAATGTTTTTGGGAGGAACATTTAGAAATTGAATGAAAGAACGCCAAGCCCCCAAAGTACCCCGAAGCCCCCTCCCCCACCAAATAGGCCTACATAGATTGTGTCCTGGTAAGCCCGAGCCCGATGAGCTCTTAGAGACGCTATCGATGAATAATATTAATCGCAATATAAAATCAGAATATTATTATCATTATTATCTAAGCAGTACAGTAGCAGTCTTTGCTCAGTAATTAAATACACTATCGTCATAAAACGTTAATTCAAGAGTGTTCACTTGTGTTTTATAAAGAGAAACATGTCTGGTATTGCTAATTATCAGGCCTTACCATTTGTATCTGTGATTCCAACCATGGCTATGAGTCTGTTTCATAAATGTATCTGTGAAGATGAAAACATTTTGAAAGAGAAGACGGAAAATAAGCTAAAGATGATATTACAATTTGAAGGCCAACCAAGGAAAACTAGACAGGATCCAGGGGCCGGGCCGCCCCCCCCCCCAAAAAAAAAAAATAGGTAGAAACACCTTTTTTGTTTAAAAAAAGAAGACGGGCCCCCTCCCCTGGCAACAACAAATAACCACTATTTATAACAATTGAAAAATTATTCCTGTATATGATTTGATCAAACTATATACATTCATATGTTTCAATTTCTTAAAAAACTTTTACCATCTGTTTTTTACTAATAGGTAATTACCCCATTCGTCAAAGTCAAAACTTACATCACCCACTTTGTCGTTCAACTTCACTGTATAATCTCATTTGTTGGGGTACGGGAATGGAATTCATTGAATCATGACCTAAGATCCAGTTTTACAATTAACAGATTTAAATCAATGTCCAAAAAGGTATTTTTCAAAGAATTGAGTTGAGTCGGTACTTCTTTTTCCAATCTTTCTTCTACTTTTATTTCTTTCTTAGTTCTATGTTTCGCTCCTTTCTATTCTTTCTGGGTAACCTCCTTCATGAATGTGTGTGTGTGTGTGTGTGTGTGTATTTGTTGTTAGGCTATATGTATTTGCGTTCCCGGGCCCGCGTTCTACATTAGTAAAATAATATCCGAACTAGACAAAGTATATTTAGGCATATATATCATTTATATGGTGAAAAACACACGGGTCCGTATTTCAATACTTTCGTCCCAGGTAAAAAATAGTACCGATATGTTTACCTATTAATAAATTTTAATGAAATTTATTTTAGGCTTTGGCATACTCTAAAATAAGATACCAACGACATTCAAGCTATGTAACATATTAATACCCTAACCTATAGGCCGAATTTGTAGTACTAAGCCTATGAGGTTGCGAATTTGGTATAGGTTCGTGTAGAAAACAAGAAAATGTGTTAATTTTGAAACAGCAAATTATTACTATAAAATCACTAGACATTGCTTTATATTTCAAATATGTTCGATAATTGCATCCCCCTCCCAAAAAAGGGTCTTTGTTCAAGTCTGCGTACCTGGGGCATTCAGGGAGTAGTGATTGAAATAATTCCAGAAAAACATTATAAACTTATATGGATCTTATGACAATAGTCTATTCTACTACTCTATCTGGTTGTCTTTTTGTTCATAAACGATGTCCTTAAGTTACCAGTTCTCAACTTAACATACAGGAGTACATGATGCTTTTAACGCAAATAACACCTGCTGGCTATTATCGCAAGGTCTATTTGATTTTTAAAATCTCTTTCAATCACACTTAGGCCTGTTTTTGACATCAATTAATTTGTATATTGCACGACAGTATACAGTCATGATGTGCAATACACAACATCGGGAACCTTGACAATTACATGGATCTCATAACTTTTATTTTAAAATCTGTCAAAACATGTTCTCAGACTTTATTATTCCACAATTTTCCTTCTTCTTCGGCAACAGAACCCCCTTCTCAACCAAACACATTGACTTGATCTGAGGGGGATTTTTCTTTTATATTTGAATATTCCAACAATTTCAACTTGATTTGAACACATTTCATAAGAAAGGGATACTGAACCTTCCCTTGAAAGACAAACCAATATGAACCTACCACTTTTGGGGGTATATGGTAGTTCTAGCGGTCATGTTCGTGTTACGTGTTGGTCTACAAACTGACTCTTATCTTGAGTCTGCCCTATTAGATGCTAATCATCATATGTCATTGATACACGTCTATAAAAAGATGTTTTTAAACACGCAAACACACACAAATACCTGCGCGCGCGCACATATTCGAACAAACGCACGCCTAGGTAGATGAATAAAACATTATTCAGTGCGTATCAACAAAAAAATATCCAACTTTGGCAGATTCCTATTTAGAAGTTATAACCTGTGTAACACTAAATTATATTGCATTTTGAAGAGTAACTAATTATCTCTTTAATGATATCTTATTCATAAATCTGCTGCCACTGATGACTGAGAAGCAGTCCATTAAAAAAGCGTTGTAAAAAAAACCCTCTTGTACAAAGTTTAGACTGAAGCAATGAACATGGGTCAAAATGCTTTATATTACGCTTTATTATTTCTCTCCGAAAACAATTGTTCACATATTCGCATATTCGCATTGGTTTTGTGCCTAAGAAGAGTAAAGGTAATAAGGTCAAGCCCCGGGGGGGGGGGGTGGGTACTCACATATTAAGACATACGGGATGTGCCTCTCTAATGTTGTGGAAAATGGGCCCTTATTTCGAGAAAATTACCCCAAATTACCCTTTAAAATGTGTAGGGGTTTTGAGGCTTGAGCATAACACCCCCGTCCAAACCAAATCTGAGTACCCCCTCCCGCTCCCCTCCCCGGGAGGTCAACTCAGACTCGAGCAAGGGCTCATTAAAAAGCGAAATTAATGATATTCTCTTTGCTCCGATGACACAATCTTGGCTTCTCTCGCATCGCTTGTTTAAAGGGAGTGTAGCTTGGCAAATACTTGTTAACGCCATCTACGTCTTCTTTTGGACAACTGCACGTAAACGAATGGACTTGATTAGGGACTTTTAGATTTGCACGTCAACATAGTGGAATGCAACGTGTGACGTCCTTATAAGGCACTGTGATGTCCTTTTAAGGCACTGCCGGGCACGGCCCCGTGCCTTAACACAATGTCACACGTGGCAGTCCACGCTCTCGTCGTGTAAATCTAAAAGTCCCTAATACTAGCGTTCGCGAAACAGACCGAAGTTCTCCTCACGCTTCGGTTTCGCGTATGTTGCACGCACGTGATTGCTGCGGTCGCGTCGTCCGTAGTCACCCGATTGGACCCGAGTCAGGCCACGGGAAAGACACGTAGTCTCGTCAGGCTACACTCCCTTTAAGGTAAAATGGACAAAGATTACTTGCATGGATGCTATCTATCTTCTTCAAGAAAAAGTCAATATCTTTGAAAATCATGAACTTGCTTTCTTGTATATACTTATTATGTGAGGTTAGTAAACTTTCCACGTTTGGATGTACGCGTACGGTTCGAGACAAATACATACTGCACCTTACTCAACGTAAGCGTGTGAAGCGGTGCAATCGAAAAGTGAGATTTTATATACCATGAGACAAGAAGTTGGAAGGCTGTTCAAAATATGTTAAGGTGATTCTGTGGTCATGTGAAAGCTTAGAAACATTGTATCAGTTTAAACAATGAAGCCCTGAAGCACAAAACAGATTTTAACGTTTAAAAGGATTTAAGACCAAAGTAACGCTTGCATATAGCGTGACCCACATTGAGTGCATCAGAATAAACTTGGTACATACAGATTTTGACGGCACTCATTAGAAAATCCTGGTGCTTATTCATCTGAGGCAGCACAATTATGAATAAGGTATCATCAGACAGGAAACAACCTCCTTTCACAAAATAGATTCATAGGTCGCAATTATGACGCTGTAATTATGAGCTACTAAAGTTGGGTATACTTTCATTGATACACACTGTATAATGCTGCGTCTTGTATATCAAAGGCATTACAATCTTCATTAAAAAAAAAATGACGACTTTCGAAAGAACTATTTGTTTTTAAATACCTTGATTTGAATTATTTGCTATGCGGGTCACGCACACCAGTTTTACACGAAAGAAATCTGAAGAGCGTGGGTGTTAGGCGCTCAAAAGCTTTTTAGCGGAACAGATTTTAAAGAGGAAAATTACAATGGAAAATGAGGGAGTTAAAAATCCATGCATGTCTAAATTTGGGCATATTTCTCCGTTTGGCTTCGATGCAAACATGGCTGGAAAAAAGTACTGTATACAAGAACAATCCGACAAACCTACCATAACTGAAAAGTGATTTCAATAACTAGTCTTTAGTTAATGACACTTTTAATTTAAACAAAAGATGATATTCACGCTCTCAGAACCCAATGGAGAA
Organism: Mesocentrotus franciscanus; assembly: GCA_037976565.1. NCBI lineage: Eukaryota > Metazoa > Echinodermata > Echinoidea > Camarodonta > Strongylocentrotidae > Mesocentrotus > Mesocentrotus franciscanus. The sequence goes on from CP137682.1 coordinate 21,746,100, forward strand.
GATCGCAGATTATATATACATGTATATGTATACTAAAATCTAAAGTAGGGCCTATTCACCGTAGGTTAAACACTAAAACATAAATGCCGAACGTGGAGAACAGTATTAAACTAATGAACTATTATCATGCTTTAATTATGTAGGGAATAAGAAACTGTGTTTATTTGGGGACCATAAGCTCATAACTTGGTCGCTTTTGATAGGCCAATGTCTAGTATCACTAATACTAACACTTACTATATACCAATGTAGGCTGCACAAACGTTTGGCAAACACACTTGGTCAAATAAGTATTACTGGGCCGATTGTATTCATCCAAAAGAAATCAGATTGCAAAATACGTCGTCGCCATGTTCGCCCATTTCAAACGTTGATGGACACAGGCGCGGATCCAGGGGGGAGGCCGAGCGGGCCTTGGCCCCCAAAAAAAAAAGAGAGAGAAGGAAAAGAAGAGAAAGAAGGAAGAAGAAAAGGGGGAAAAGAAGGAGGTCGGGGGAGGGGCCGAAAGGGCATTGCCTCCTAGGCTGTTGCCTCCCCCCCCCCAGTAAAAAAAATAAGAGAGAAGGAAGGAAAGGGAAAGAAAAAAGGAAAAGAGGAGATAAAGGGAAGGAAAAAAGAGGAAGAAGAAAAGAAAAGAAGGGGGATATCAGTTGCAATTTTCCCGCCAAGTTGTGGATCGGGGGCTTGCCTCTAACCCCCCCCCCCCCCCAAAATAGAGAGAAGGAAGGGAAAGGGAAAAAAAGACGAAGAAGAAAAGAAAAGGGTGAAAAGAAGGGGAGATCAGTTGCGATTAATTCCGCCAACAACGTGTGGATCGGGGGGAGGGGGAGTCTAATGGCCCCTGCCCCCCCCTACAGCAAACCTAAAAGAGAGAGAGAAGGGAAAGGGACACTTGCTGAAATGACACAATTTTCCGAGTTTTTTCCTCACTTTTTTAGTAAATTATACTCTTTAATGCGTTTGTTGGAAAATGACAAATTCCTAAATTTACAGTCAAGCAAGATATTTCCGAGTTTTTTCTTCACTTTTTAGTAAATTATACTTTTTATGCGTTTGTTGGAAAATAATAAATTCCTAAATTTACAGTCAGGCAAGAAATATGCTTATTTAGAGGCCTACATGTCAGGGCCCGCGGAACTGGGGATCGAGGGCCTCGAGCCCCAACTTTTTTGAAAAAGTATATTAAAGAAAATTAGAAAGAAAGAATAGTGACCTGCCAGTGTCACAAAATAATGGGGTATAAAAATATGCTCATCTGACCGTGATTAAATGCCTATAACCCTGAGCTTCCGGGGCTCTGCCCCTGATTCCACCTAGGGGATCTAAGGCAGGCCCCTGGATGCTCATCTGACGGTAATTTAATGCCTAAAACCCCTGAGCTTCTGGGGACTCCGCCCCCTGGACCCCACACCAATTATTGTCTTGCCAGTGTCACAAATAAGGTATAACAAAAATGCTCATCTGACCGTAATTAAACGCATAAAACCCTGAGCTTCCGGGGCTCTGCCCTGGACCCAACCAAGGGCCCCAAGGCGGGCCCCTGGATACTCACCTGACTGTAATTTAATGCCTAAAACCCTTGAGCTTCCGGGGGTTCGCCTGGACCCCTCGCCATTTAGTGACCTGCGAGTGTCACAAATAAGGTATCAAAATATGTTCATCTGACCGTAATCTAACAAGTGAAACGCTCTCGGCGGTCTCGCCTGCATTACGCAATTCGATATGATGAAAAATTGAGGTAGGGACCATATTGATAGGCAGGTTTCCCATTAGCAGGCCCCAAAATGAAATCCTCTGAATCTAATCAGCATTTTGAAGTGAATATTGACTAAGAATATGCAGACCTGAAATGACATTTGACCTTGACTTTGTCACCTAAAAGACTAATCACATGATTGGTGATACTTGATAACCCTTACGTTCAAGTTTCATGGAATAGGAATGTATACTTTCAAAATTACGATAAAAATTCAAGATCTTAACGTGATGCCACAACATAGTCTAAGTTTGATGACTGGAAATGACCTTTGACCTTGACTTAGTGACCTGAAATTCAACTCACATGATTGGGGATACTTGATATGCCTTTAGTCTAAGTTTCATTGAATAATAACTTATACTTTCAAAATTATATTAAAATTCAAAAACTTAACCTCAGGTTAAGTTTTTGATGATGATGCCACAACATGGTCTAAGTTTGTTGACCTTAAATGACCTTTGACCTTGACTTTGTGACCTGAAATTCTCCTCACATGATAAGGGATACTTGATAACCCTTTAGTCCAAGTTTCATTGAATAAGAACTTATACTTTCAAAATTATATAAAAATTCTAAAACTTAACCTTGGTTAAGTTTTTGATGTTGACGCCGCCGCCGTCGCCGCCGCCGCCACCGGAAAAGCGGCGCCTATGTCTCGCTTTTTGCTACGCAGGCGAGACAAAAACCCCTGAGCTTCCGGGGGCTCCGCCCTTTCGACTCCACAAGGGGTCCTGAGGCGGCCCTGAATACTTAACTGACCGTTATAAAATGCCTAAAACCCCTGAGCTTCTGCCCCCTGGACACCACGCCAATGAGTGACCTGCCAGTGTCATGAATTAAGGTATCAAAATATGCTCATCTGGCCGTAATTAAATGCCCATATCCCTGAGCTTCCAGGGCCTCCGCCCTTTGATCCCCGCCGGCGCTTTGCCCCTAGACCCCACGCCAATTTATGCTACGCTCTACTTGATCACAAATACTTTAGCGTCCCCGACCCACTTTGAAAAACGTTCAGTGGGGCCTGGAGGTGAGAGTGGGGAGATGCAGATTTTTTTGTCTGCCCCCAAAAAAAACGTTTTTGCTCATTACGCCACTGCTGGTCACCATTACGTACAAATATTTGGCTCGCATAATTTCAAATTTGGGCCGCCCCTAAAAATCCTGGATCCGCGCCTGCCTGATGCAAGTCAGTTGGATCATGTGGTCTAAAAACGAAACCAGAGAAAATACACATAATTAGAGAACTAGAGCTAATCATGATCTCATCATCGTTATCCTTTTTCCGCTCTAGTTAGCTCGATCTTTAAAAAACATGTTACAATTATTTTGCTTTTGTCCCCTTTTAGTCTTCCTCTGCTAAATTACGCGCAAGATTTCTCGCCACATTGCCTGTTCTTTCTTTTGTATTCGCTTAACAGAACTCAACAGCGAGGTGAGGTGAAAAAACACCTCTTCATGAATAAATCTTTGTTCAATGGATTTTCTTTTTTCCGCCCTAGTTAGCTGATCTTTAGAAAAAGAAAACGTCATGATTTTTTTTCTTGTCCCCTACTGTTATTCTTTCCTTTAAAAAAAATGCGTTTCATAATCTCGATACAGTTCCTGTTGTCTCTTTTAAAAGGTGTTTTCTTTTCAGTCCTTTTTATCCTTCTTCTCCGTAGTCCGTCAAACCTTCAATATATCCATACAAACTACTTTATCGTTCGCCTTTTAAAAAGATCTATTAGAATTTGATGTTTTATAAAGAATAAGAATCAAAACATGATTGATATGTTTTTCGTATTTCCGATGGTGAGAAAGGGGTTCAGTAATGTTTCTGAAAATGGAATAGGGTGCGTAATTGCGAAAACGAGAAAGGGTTCATAAGTCCAAATTAAAATGTAAAACGTTTATGACTGATTGTAATTTAATGCCTAAAACCCTTGAGCTTCCGGGGGCTTCGCCCCTTGACCCCTCGCCATTTAGTGACCTGCGAGTGTCACAAATAAGGTATCAAAATATGTTTATCTGACCGTAATTAAATGTCTAAAAACCCTGAGCTTCCGGGGCTCCGCCCTTTCGACTCCACCAGGGGTCCTGAGGCGGCCCTGAATACTTAACTGACCGTTATAAAATGGCTAAAACCCCTGAGCTTCTGGGGCCCCCCCTTGGACACCACGCCAATTAGTGACCTGCGAGTGTCACAAATAAGGTATCTAGATATGCTCATCTGACCGTAATTAAGTGTCTAAAACCCTAAGCTTCTGGGGTCCGCCCTTCGACCCCACCAGGGGGTCTAAGGCAGGCCCCTGAATGCTTATCTGACCGTTATAAAATGCCTTAAATCCCTGAGTTTCAGGGGGCTCAGCCCCCTGGACCCCACGCCAATGAGTGACCTGCCAGTGTCATGAATTAAGGTATCAAAATATGCTCATCTGGCCGTAATTAAATGCCCATATCCCCTGAGCTTCCAGGGCCTCCGCCCTTTGATCCCCGCCGGCGTTTGCCCCTAGACCCCACGCCAATTTGCGCTACAATCTACTTGATCACAAATACTTTAGCGTCCCCCACCCACTTTGAAAAACGTTCAGTGGGGCCTGGAGGTAAAAGTGGGGAGATGCAGATTTTTTGTCTGCCCCAAAAAAAAAAACCGTTTTTGCTCATTACGCCACTGCTGGTCACCATTACGTACCAATATTTGGATCGCATAATTTCAAATTTGGGCCTCCCCCCCTAAGAAATCCTGGATCCGCGCCTGGATGGACAAGGTTATTGAGTGATTTTATACTTGGTCGGCCTGATTTCGTCAAGTGTAATTTTAATCTACATTTTTTCTTGTTTTGTTTCATTAAGTATTCTAATATTGGGCTCTTGTTGAATTTGTATATTGTTTTCATTGCATTGTAATTGAATTATGTAATTTTATATTGAACACAAAATTAATTAAACGAATGAATGGATGAATAAATATATGTCCAGATGTAACGGTATCCAATGTCTATATTCCAGTATGACTATTCCAACCTTTACTAGACCTTTAGGACCGAAACATGACCTTGAATTGCCCCCCCCTAAACAAAATTATTAAAAAACAGAAGGAATTCTACCCCCTTAGAAGCGGATAATACACGTAACATGCATCGTCATGGAACATATCGATCAAAGCATTAAAAAACATGAATTCAAATGTCAAATTACACTGATTAACGATCAAATCATGTGGCAAATCCAAAATCTTGCTGCTTGCATTCCAAAGGTTTCATAACATGGCTTCATCTTATCTCTTAGAGTTAATGATAAAATATAAACCTGTAAGAAATCTGCATGAGGTCACTGCAGAAAGACCTGTATTTTGTACCTGCGGTCAAAAGTGTTATGGAGAATGTGGATTTGAGCATGCTGCCTCTGAGCTATGGAATAGTGTCACACATAATTTAAGGCAAGAATTTTAGATCTGCTCAGAAAACGTATTCCCTTAATTTATTGAATGACAATTGTACTTATTATTAAAATATCTTTTTCCTGCAGCTTTTTACCCCTATCAAAGCGTGCTGAGACCTTTTTTCAAAGGTATAATGCGCTATGTAAGAACTGTATTGCTTTTATTCTTTTGTGCGTTTGATCTTAAAGGATTCCCTAATTGTACCTCATGAGCAAGGAATCAATGGTTTTAAGATGATTTTTTAGCCAACATATATAAAATTAAACAATGAAGTCGTGCAGATAAAATTGTGTGTTGTAAGTTTAGAGAAAATAATTTGGTCAAAGATGGGGTTTATCTAGAGAACATCAGGATATAAACATCTGACATATACCAAAGTACCGAAAAAGCATAATTGGAATAAAGTAATGGCATGAGACAATGCAAATACTGATAACAGTTTGAACGATTTTTTTTTATTCGAATACTTTGTACTAATTCAAGTTGAATTATAAAAGTTATAGCATTTTGTTTCATTAAACTATTGCAAGTGTAACAGACTTCAGTCTCCACTGGGCAAGTGGTGTCACCTGTGACTTATCCGTGTGAAATGTTTATATGGTTGTGTGAAAAGTTGGCCAGACTCTTGGCCTGCAAGCTTGCAGGGAATATCCTCTTGGCCTGCAACTAAAACCGCAATAACCAAACTAACAGTATCAACAACATCTACAATTATCGAAATACAAGGATATTTATATTGACAATTAGGACTACATCTAAACAATATTACCCCACTACTTTTGATGAAAATTCATGAAATTTGAATGAAGCAGAAAAAAACATTCAAAATATCGGGGCGTAAAGTAGGCCTAGACCTATTTTATCTCATTTTTGTTCAAAGCCACTATAGGTATTTGTATTTATCTCTTAATTTGTAGTAAGTTGTATTGTGGGCTGGAAATTATAATTAGTAAGAGAGTAAATTGAAGTACAAAACAGAACAAAATGAAGCTTGCAGAACTAAGGTGTGTTCTGTGTGGTAGTTTATTCCAGACGCTCTGTCTGTTTCATGTACAGTACAAGACTTGCAAAAGTCGGATCCTTTAATTTTACCCTCTGTGGTATTTTATTTCTTTTAATAAATGCACATTCCTAACCGAATTGTATATTTTAGATGTGATCAGAAGTCTACTACAAGTTTCCAATTTTAATCTATATTTCGTTCTTGTTTTGTTTAGTTACGAATTCTAAAGTCTGTATTTTGTTTTACATTGCATTGTAATTGCATTATTTAATACAGGGCTTTCTTGCAAAAGCAGTTTTTATGTCCTGAAGAAACCACCATGTATATGGAACACATAATAAATAAACGAATAAACGAATGAAGATACATATTTATAGATATAACAGTATCCATTGTCAATATTCCATGATAATTATTTCTATCTTTACTTGACCTTTAGTACCCAAACCTTTACATGACATTAAATTACAAAAATAAACATCATAAGTGAATCCTACTCTCTTCAGAAGCTGGGAATACACCTATCATGCATCATCACGGAACATTGGGCTCAAAAGTTTATGCCAATTATGCTAATTGCCCAACATTGCCCGAATGTTGAAATTGCTCTGTAACGACATGAGATCACGAACAACAATCTTCAATGGAAAGTCAATTATTAGGTTCATTAAATGCACAGTCCTCTATCCTACCGAGCATGCCGGGGGTGTCGCTTCGAACAAGATGATGTTCCAAACGTTACCAGATCCAAAGTGCCTTATCCTTGCCCAAGTATAGACTTAAGAAACTTAAGACATGCTAATGTGGGTATAGTCCACCTTCTCATCATTCTCACAATACTAATAACATTTAGTCAAATTGTTTATATTTACTATTTACTCTTTTATATAGTGGCTATTGCTTAAATCAACAGAATTTAAATTTAGAGGTAACGCGTCAAAAATGATATATTATACTCACTGTTTGGCTAAATCCTGCTAAATGCGAAATGAATAGTGGAATGAGGCGTCGAGTCTTCTTCTCATAAATATTTATCCAATTTATGATAGCCGAGCTAAAAGGATTTACACATAATCTTAATCAGTTCAAATAAAAGTAACGGGCAACAAGTGACATGCAAGTTCTCTTCTAGAACGTGTTATAAAGGCGTTTACAATTTCTCTTTCACAAGATAAGAGCAGAGTGTGTCTCTGTGTCATGAATCCAGTTTGACAGATGCCAAAACATGCAATGTGTCGAGGAAATTGATCTAGAAATCAGTCTCATGCAAATTCCCTCAGCACAAAGGTGCTTCGTTCCATCAGATTTTCATGTAGATGTGACTGATAACCCGGATCAAATGAAATACATAGGCTGCATGAGTCCGTATTTCACAGTCTGGTGATATTGGACAGGTACTCGATGCCAGTCAGTCAAGCTATGTTGTCAAAAAACGAACCAGGGGGAAATTCACATAACATTAACAAGAGCTAACCAAACAATCAAAGTAATTCATATCTCTCGCTCAGTGCGACGGTCCTGATGGGCATTGTGATGCAAATCAAATCACGTCATATAGTGGTCTAGGCATTCCGGCATTTTTTGTATTTTTTGTATTTTTTTTTTTTTGGGGAGGGAAAACTTCAATATATATCAACTGCCATCGCCTTTGAGGACTTTTCCTACAATTCAGTAATTAAAATCTCGTATCCTAGCGAATCTAGATAATTCCAAATCCTCGGTTGCAAATGTAAACACGATATTTTCTTTTTTTTTGTTAAGGGTATGTCAGGCTTTAGTTTCCCAGTCAGTATTCGATTATGTTTTGAATTTTTACATTTGATTTTCGTTTTATTATAACTGCTATACATGTGTTTATTTAACGTTATCTAAATCTAAGGAAATTTATACTGAAATCAGGGAAATACAACTCAACGATAATTCCCCATAATGCTTGAGGAATCATTCTGGAAATTAGAATGAAGAAGATAAGAAGAATAAAAGCATTTCGAAACGTAACGTAGACTTATCGGTGTGTGTGTGTGTGTTTTTTTTTTGGGGGGGGGGGCTGCTTAGGGTTGCATGGGTAGTAAGGGAAGGGGTTATAATTTCTTTTATATCATAACTGATTTCATTTTAAAATAATTAGATCTTAATTTATGAATTCTACATGTTTCCAGTACTTAGTAAATTGAATACGTTAATATGAGGAAGAAGAATTGTTTGTAGCGTTTGATATAAAATGAATTAAAAATAAACATTACGGGAAAATGAGAATATTTGGGAGGGTGCGTGTGTACTATGTGTGTTATGTTTGCTGTTCCAACGCACCAAGCAAGCTATCAGCGAATCCAGAAGTCCTTTTTGCGTTCTTTTCAAGATGGAAATTCTGCAAGACTCATTATTATATTTTAGTCTACCAATGACATTGTGGGCAACTGTTTTCTTGACTTATAGCAGGAGGGCGAATCAACTTAATATTGTGCTTATTGTTATGAACGGTATGGTCTGATTGTCCATGTTGACGTTCAAGAGGGATTAGTTTAATTTCCTTTAAAATTACTAATTTACATTCCATTGAAATGATTAGGACATTATTACATCATAATAAGAAGGAGGCTCTCTTTGTAAAGTTGAAAACAAAATCATCACCCGACATTTGAAAATTCTACAAGTTAGTTTTCTCGCAGATTAACGAAAAATTTAAAAATTGTGTTATGTAACGTATTATGTGTGTAGTGTCTTTCCCTTCTTCTTTGTTCAGAGTACATCAAGTATATGTGTTTACTCATTGACCCTGGATTTTTCAAGACAAAAGAGAGAGAGAGAGACAGAGACGGAAAAGTGACTTTGCCTGGTAGCCACACATGTACATGCCCGTAGGTTGGGGTAAAAGAAGAAAGAAAAACACATTTGAAAGGGATATTCTGAAAAGAAACGCACCTTGATCGAAATCATTTGTAATGATATTCACGCTGGTTGGTTTTACATAAAGAAATTATGATCACTGATTGTATCCTGAGGAGCATGGCTGCTTGGAAGCTCAAAAACATGTTTGTCGAATAGATTCAAAAGAGTAAAATTTCAATGGAAAGCCGTTTGGGAACTTGAAGTGTGGAAGCATGTCCAAATTTGGGTATCACTCCGTTCCGCTTTGATACAAACTACATTCCTGGCTAAAATAATATACGAGAAAACTCAGACAGACATATAACTGGAAACGATAATGGAAACAATATTTTGGCTTCTGTATATTCCATTTTATATCCCTTCTATGAATATTCATGAGTATTCTAAATACACGATTGGTCAATAGGTGCTCACGGGATAAAGTATAATTTCACTATAAACAAAAATATATATCTGCCAGAGCTCCGAATAGTATCCAAATATACACTGTCTTGAGAGGTTCTGGTTAAAACTATGCGCAAGAGGTGACTCCAAACGTACTACAGTGTATTTGCTGAGGGGCGCATTATTAAATTATTATTAAATAAGAACTAAAAGACAGTGTAACCATTACAGTCCAGTAAGAAGCAAACATTAAATAAATGCTTGAATGTTCTGTTGTTTTTTTTTTTGCATTTGTGAGATAATTTAGCATTATCTAAATGGACTGTGGGCACTTGAAAGTAACACCAGATTTGAATGAGAGGAAATCTTTCCTTTTTGTTCTTTTGTTTTCAAGTCAAGTTTGGAAATTACTAATTGATGCTGTTGTTTCTCGTGCTAAATCAAACTGGAACAGAAAGGAACAGGGTGAACTCCAATGACCAAGAGTACTTTGGACTTCCATATGCTGTTTATTTCTGTTGTTAGTTTGATATGCATAAGTATAATTAAATGTTATGCTATCTGTTCAAACAAGAACTAAAAGTGTAACTATTACAGTCCAGTAAGAGGCAAATATTAAATAAATGCTTGAATGTTCTGTTATTTTATTTTTTTACATTTGTAAGATGAGTTAGCATTATCTTAATGGACTCTGGGCACTGGAAAGTAACCCCAGATTTGAATGAGAGGAAATCTTTAATTGTTGTTCTTTTGTTTTCAAGTCAAGTTTGGAAATTGCTTATTGATGATGTTGTTACTATTTTTTGTTCACTCTTGTTTTATTTGTATTAAGATCATTAAACAGCATAAACTTCCACATAAAGAAAGGAAAAGGAAAAGAAGCCACAGTATGTAGTTTATGCTTATACAATATGTTCTTGTATCAACATAATTTATCATTCAACTCATGTTTTTTTTCCACCTGATAGTCGAGTTCACCATAATGACATTGACAATTCATTGTATGACCGCCACCTACGAATCTCTAATAGTTCTGGTTCGTCAACATGGTCAATGACATTCTTCGGTAATCGACATTGAATTCCAGGTGCTTTGTTTGACTTGGATGTCTGTGAGCTGGGGAAGGGGAGGGTGTAGTTGGGTATTCTTTTGTGCTCACATACATGCATAATTATGTACCATGTACTTGATTCCAGCCTGCAATTTCTTAATGTTCTGGATGTACAGGTCTATACACCTAAATCACGTCTTTTCTTATGTTTAAATGTTTATGATGGGCACCGAGAGGTCTCCTCCTCTTTGAGGAGAAAAGACTCTCTCTCTCTCTCTATGTCTCTCTCTTTCTCTCTCTCTCTCTCTCTCTTTCTCTTGCTCTCTCTCTCTCTCTCTCTCTCTCTCTCCCTTTCTTTCTCCATCTCTTTTTTTCTATTCATTTAATATGTTTATTAACACAAATTTATGTAAACAATTAACCTTTATTTGTACTTTCTCTTGCCTTTCTTCTACTTTGAATTCGGGACCTAAGCTGGTTAACCCAAAACTGAAATCGCCTCCTATTTTCAGGATGCACAATGTCGTCCACAAATGGACGATAAATGTAGTAAATTTCATTTTCTTTGTTTTTTTTTCTGTTTGTATTTGTCTTCCCTCCCATGTCTGTCGTTTGTAGTTATTCTGTGTTCTGCAGCTAGCCAACCGTGTTTAATTACTACCACTTTTTGCGATGTAGGCCTATTAATATTCCTACGTTCTTGTGAACGTAATGATGACTGACTTACCTTTTGCTGAAACAAGTGATATTGATTTAGATTTAGACATATTATTTCACAGTTTGCATAATGTTGATTCTACTTCCTCATCTGACGACCGATATGAGAAACGTATTTCAGATATCCTCAATAATAAATTCGATGAAATGTTACTTCAGTTTGATCCTAATGATATTCATTATGTAAGAGAATCTTAATACCACACTCAAAACCAGTTTATCCAAAATTTTCGAAGCACATCAAAATGTGATTTGAATTTCCGAAATATTCGTAGCCTGAACAAAAATTTTGAGCAGTTGACTTTATTGCTGGACAATATTGATTTGTGTAACTTTATCATCGGTCTCACAGAAACATGGTTGCAAGACCAGCCTTACTCCCTTTTTTTCTCTTTCTCAACATAACCTCATATTTAATAACCGTACGAATAAAAGAGGTGGAGGCATTGCAATGTATGTTCCAGAGTATCCAGACCATCTGAATGTTAAAGTACTTTCTGATATAAACACAATGAATCTGGCAATGGAAGTGGTCTTTATCGAATTAGTCTTACAAAACAAGAAAAATATCGTAGTTGGTACTATTTATCGCCCCTTCTTCCAATCGAAACAAATTCGTAGTTTAAATGCAGCATTTACTTGTTCACCCCTTTCTTCAAAATAAACATTGCATTATTATGGGAGATTTCAACGTTGATCTGTTAAAATGTGATGATAATCAGTTCTCTCATGATTTTCTGGATACCTTGCTTTCATATTCTTTTGTTCCAATGATATCAAAACCCACTCGGTTATCCACTCAGTCGTGTACTCTCATCGATAATATATTTGTAAATGTTGATCATTTACAAACTGAATCTGGCATTATACTGTCTGACATATCAGATCACTGTCCAGTTTATTGCAAAATTCAAAGTTTGTTTAATCTTGCTAAATCACCTCCTCCCTCAAAAATGGTAAGGAAATTTACAGCCTCCAAAATTGATAAATTAAAGGAAAAGCTGGGATCGATTGATTGGGCAGAAGTTTTGGCTCATACTAATGTAATTGTGTCTTACTACAATTTTTATTCACGTTCTAAAAAAAGCTCTTGACGAATGTATTCCACTAGACAGAATAACATTTTCCAGTTATAGACACGAACCTCGTAACCCTTGGGTCTCCAAGTCTTTATTAAGATTAATTAATAGGAAAAATAACTTGTATTACAAATTTCGTGCGAATTCCACACCAAAACTTCGTAATAAGTACGTTAAATACAAAAACTAATTGACAAAGATTCTGCGACTAGAGAAACAGAAATATTATTGTATCCAGTTTGAAAAAAAGAAATCCAACATAAAGGAAACTTGGGGAGTTTTTAATATGGCCTTGGACAAAAAAAGTGAGAAAAAAACATAATACAAATCCGAGAGGTTAATAAGACCATCAATGATGAAGAATCTATTGCTAATCACTTTAATGATTACTTCTTAAACATTGGACCCAATCTTGCCAAAAAAAAAGTTCCGTTGTCGAAAAACTCTTGCATTCTTCTTTGAAGAACAAAAATCAGAATTCTATATTTTTTAGTCCAACCAACTCATCTGCGATTCTAAAACTTGTTAAAAATTTCAAAGAAAAAAGAAGTACGGGTCATAATGCAGGATATAATTTTCACTATTTTTTCCTGGCCAGAAAAGCGCATGCTCTATTCAATATTTCTTCCAAGGCACTACTGCGCATGCTCACTGCTCATATTGACAAAATGTATGTCAAATTCGAACAAGCAGACGACCAGCTGAGCGAGTCCTTACAGGGGTTTACAGCTGATTTATAAATTAAAAAAAAAAAATCGATCCATATAAAAATCAGGTAATTTCATAATTTACAAGGCAAGATATCATACAATCAGATGGTACCACTTCTTTACTACAATTTTGAGGATATCTGCTCTCAAAATGAAGAGACTTAACCAAGAATCGGCAGATGCTCTTCAACAAAGCTCGTAAATGCGAAAAGGTCAAGAAAATCTGGACAAATAACTGTAGAATCACTGGGCGCTAATTCGGAATCATATCCATACTTTGACCCGTAACTCCGGCGTGGAGATACCCTACTAAAATATACCCCAATTCAAGTAAATACTTATTAATTGTTAAAATAATGGCCGTAATTTCAAAGTCCTTATGTTTCTTACCTGTTTCGTGTCAATTTTCTAATTTTTTGTTTGAAGTATTTTCCGGAAAAACGTTGACATTAGTATACACTTTCTCACAGGTTTCACGGCAAACCGCTGCACAATACTTTACATGTGCATGCCAATGGTGCCTGAAGGTATCTACCGTAATATGAGGATCTGATGAGACAGAAGATAATAGTTGCCAATTTAAGTATATCGAAAATGTATTAAATAAAATGGAATATTCTTGATTACAGAGTGGTCTTATTCGTTATTATGTTGGTGGGGGCAAGGCCCAGTCCCTGGAACCGCGCCTGCCCCCTCCCACCAACATAACTAGAAAAGTCAACGCAAAGCGTGGCATTCCCTCGCAGGGTACAAATGGCCTATATACGTCAGAACAAGTTACCTCCATTAGACTATATACTATTATATTACTAGGCAAGGAAGTTACCCACATTTTCACATATATAATTAGGTGTTTTTGCATATTTAATGAGCTATGACCTTTCACCTTTGACCTACATACTCCGAAATCGAACTTAGGCTGTGTTTTGATACCATGTACCTTCATATCAAATTTTATTAAAAATCCGTCAAACATTACTAATAAAAGTTATCGATCAGAAACCAGATTTGCATATTTAATTAGCTATGACCTTTGACCTATACATACTCGGAAATCAAACTTAGGCTGTGTTTTGATACCATGTACCTTCATATAAAATTTCATTTAAATCCGTCAAACATTATTACAGTTATCGATCAGAAACCAGATTCGCATATTTAATGAGCTATGACCTTTGACCAACATACTCGGAAATTGAACTTAGGCTGTGTTTTCATATCATGTACCTTCATATCAAATTTGATTAAAATCCGTCAAACATTATTAAAGTTATCGAACGGAAACCAGATTCGCATATTTAATGAGCTATGACCTTTAACCTACATACTCCGAAATCGAACTTCGGCTGTGTTTTTATACCATGAACCTTAATATCAAAATTCATTAAAATCTGTCAAACATTACTAAACGTTATCGATCAGAAACCAGATGTGTATTTTTTCGCATATTTAATGAGCTATGACCTTTGACCTTTGACCTACATACTGCGAAATCGAACTTAGCCTGTATTTTGATACCATGTACCTTCATATCAAATTTCATGAAAATCCGTCAAACATTACTAAAGTTATCGATCGCAAACCATGATGTGTATTTTTTCGCATATTTAATGAGCTATGACCTTTGACCTTTGACCTACATACTGCGAAATCGAACTTAGCCTGTATTTTGATACCATGTACCTTCATATCAAACTTCATTAAAATCCGTCAAACATTACTGAAGTTATCGATCGGAAACCAAATTTGTTACGAACGGAATGAAGGAAGAACGGAAGCACAGAAGCACGGAAGGACGGACAGCAGCGTTTCTATATCCCCTCCGACTTCGTCGGCGAGGGGATAATAATAACGAATCAGACCACTCTGTAATCAAGACTATTCCATTTTATTTAATACATTTTCGATATACTTAAATTGGCAACTATTATCTTTTATACAACTCACTCCCAGATCCTAATCAAACGGCTTCGTGCAATAGATACACACAGCCTCAACTCGAGTGCGGATAAATCGTATAATGAACTCATGCGCATGCATCATTTGTATACTGTCTTATCAGATCCTCATAATTACGGTAGATACCTTCAGGCACCATTGGCATGCACATGTAAAGTATTGTGCAGCGGTTTGCCGTGAAACCTGTGAGAAAGTGTATACTAATGTCAACGTGTTTCCGGAAAATACTTCCAAAAAAAAAATTAGAAAATTGACACGAAACAGGTAAGAAACATAAGGACTTTGAAATTACGGCCATTATTAATTTTTAACAATTAATAAGTATTTACTTGAATTGGGGTATATTTTAGTAGGGTATCTCCACGCCGGAGTTACGGGTTAAAGTATGGATATGATTCCGAATTAGCGCCAATCACTGTGCTAACAAAGGATGACAAGAAGGTGAGGATCTCGTCGGAACGTGACATATTGAACAATTATTGTAAATTATACCCTCACATTCTCTTATTTGTTTAATTACCTATGTAAATATAAGTCATGTTGCCAAAATATCCTTGCCTCGTATGTTTAAAACCTGTTAAGAATAATCAAAATGCTATTATTTAAGTGAGATGTTCACAATGGATCCATCGTTCATGTTCTTCTCCTGATAAAGACTAATCTTACTCTTCATCTGATTGGATATGTAATAAATGTATTTTTAACGAATTACCGTTTTATTCAGAAATCACCGCTGAGGAACATGAAAACAATAATCATGAAAGGGATAAGAGAAGTAATTTTTGTGAGAAAGGGTTTAACCCTTACTAACTTAGTAAATAAAAAAAATTGGTAAAGGCTTTGTAATCTCTCTTTTAAACGTTAAAACTATTCATCCAAAGAGAGAGAGAGAGAGAGAGATAGGGGCAGACAGAGACGGAAAAGTGACTTTGTCTAGAAACCACATAAATCTATGCCCAATGGCTTGGGTAAAAAAAGAAAGAAAACTCATTTGAAAGGAACATTCTGAAAGAAAACGTAGCTTGATTGAAATCATTTGTAATGATATTCACGCTGGTAGGTTTTACATAAAGAAATTAATATAAATTTTGAGTAAAATCTCAAATCACCATGGGTTTGGTGTCATATGATGAGTAAATAAAATACCTTCAAGTTGATATCAATTTCATTGAGTTATGTAGTGTGTAAAATATAAATTGTGAGCCGGAAACGTGTTTTTTGTGGATATTTCCAGGGGTGTCGATTTGTATCCGTGGTTGGGGGGGATGATAGGTGCCAAAATATTTTCGGCAATGGATCAAAGCAACCAAAAGGTAAATAAAGATAACATTTCAGAGAATATAAGAGTGGTAATAAAATTAATAACATGCTAAATGTTAGTCCTGACTCTTGCCTGCAGTGTAGGCCTACCAGACTGATATCATCTATTTTTAAACGAAATTTAGACATTACCAAAAAAATCCAATAGTGAGGGATATCAACTTGTGAAAGTATTATGTTACCAGTGGGCAAATGCATTAATAAGCAACCAGGAAAGGTTCATGTAGACAGAAAATTCTTTATTTCCTGGTGATAAAACATACATTTTATGAATATTGATGTCTCCAAACAACATTCATCGTGAAAAACCCATTCCAATATTCTGTGTAAGGAGATCTCAAAAAACATAGTTCTCATTAGTAAATGAAAAACATATTGCTTTTGGTTCTTCATTTGACTCTCTTCCTTCTTTAATTAAACCAACTGAATCCTCTCTGGGAAACTCAATTCAATGAAACAGAATATCACTGATGCAAAATTTGGTTCTCAAAATGACAGAAAATTTCCACTCCTGATCTCATACAAACTGTCTGTTTCTTAAAAACATAATATAAAACTTACGTTCCAACTACCAAACAACAAACTTCCATTATCTCCTTCTTCACCCAGATATACTTATCATACCAGATACGCTCTAAAATATAAGCATAATATTCCCTAAGGCCCTGACCAGAGCACTATTTTTTCAAAAACTATAACCAGTCTTAGAAGGTGCATTATTATTGGAAGGGTGTTATAAACAAAACTTCAAACTTAATAACATTCTAACCTTCAAAAACACCTTAACTATCTAATGCCTGTTACGTTTGAATACAATACATAGGCCTACATCAGCTTTTCAATAAAACAAAAATAAGTTGTGACATAATAATCTTTCTCCAAAATATCGAACTGGAGTATTCTGTTGTATTGCTTGTTTATTTACATACAAAGAGCTTATTTTCAAGAGGCACTAGATCCATGTGTGTAACTTAAGAAAGAACTCTTTGTTTACCCGATTTTGTTCAGGTGTCTATGGAAAATTGTTAGTAAAAGATGCATGTGTTCATAATTTCTCTCGTAATTTAGGTTAATAATTTTGTTCAAGGTAAATAGAGGAAAATGTATATCATTATCTCCATTTGCTATCAAAAGATTTTGCTCCTTTCGGAAAAAAGCTCTTCAAATGTTTTACATGTAGAGATATAAATAAACAAAGAAATGGATGAAATCAATAAAACAAAATAGATACTGAGTATGAATCAGGGAACAAACTGAAAGTTTCGTCTCCTACATGCTGCCATTTGGACAAAACCGTCTTTCTCTTCAGCTTGTTTCTCACTTTATTTCCATCCACTCAACTACTATAATTCCTGATCATGCATTAACCTCATACCTACCATCACCCATGCCTAATCTGGGTCCCATCTGTCTTATATGGGTTTACCCATATGGGTCCCATATGCTTCTTGGGTGCAGATGCGTTAGGGCCCCAGATGGTTTTCGATATGGGGCCCATGTTTCGGAGAATATGGGACCCATGTGGGTCCCACATGGGCTTGCTACCTGGGTTATTATCCTCTCTGTCTCTCATTATCTCTCTCTCCCATCCTCTACTTCTTTTTGCACTTTTGCGCTTCGCGCTTAACATTTAGCTCGTTGCTTTTTAACGCTGCGGCTTTGCATTTGGCGCACTGCATTTCTATGATGCTGTTGATTGAATAAATTGAATAAATTCATCAATTCCTGATGAAGCCGTATGAGCGAGAATTCAATTTATTCTTGTCTCATATACGGTTGTCTCATTTACTTTGTTTTCTATTTATATATGTATGTATTATGAAAATGAGATAGCAAAATGTGTATATTGATGGTCATCTTGCGAGTAATAACCATTAACTAATCTCATCGGGCTCTCATCATTAATTTTTCTCTTCATTTTTTTTTTTTTTTGATGGTGAATTATTGGGGGATGATTGTACAGGCCACCCCACCTGAAATATTGGGGGATATATCCCCCCATCCCCGTGATCGACACCCATGTGTATAACAATTTTTTTACTTTGTACTAGTTCAAGAAGAATTGTAAAAGTTATAGCATTTTGTATTAATAAACTATTGCAAGTGTAACAGACTTCAGTCTCCACTGGGCAAGTGGTGTCACCAGTGACTTATCCGTATGAAATGTTTATATGGTTGTGTGAAAAATTGGCCAGACTCTTGGCCTGCAAGCTTGCAGGGAATGTCCTCTTAGCCTGCAAGTAAAACAACAATAACCACACTAACAGTAGCAACAACATCTACAATTATTTAAATACAAGGATATCTATAGTGATCATTAGGACAACATCTAAACGATATTACCCCACTACTTATGATTAAAATTCATGAAGTTCGAATGAAGCAGAAAAAAATATCAAAATATCGGGTCGTAAAGTAGGCCTAGACCTACTTTACCTCATTTTTGTTCACTGCCACTATAGATATTTCTATTTATCTCTTAATTTGTAGTTTGTTGTATTGTGGGCTGGAAATTATAATTAGTAAGAGAGTAAATTGAAGTACAAGGCAGAACAAAATGAAGCTTGCAGAACTAAGGTGTATCCTGTGTGGTAGTTTACTCCAGACGCTTTGCTGTTTCATGTACAGTACAAGACTTGCAAGAGTCTGATCTTTTACTTTTACCCTCTGTGGTATTTTTTTGCTTTTAATAAACGCACATTCCTAATCGAGTTGTATATTTTAGATGTGATCAAAAGTCTACTACAAGTTTCCAATTTTAATCTATATTTTGTTCTTGTTTTGTTTTGTTACGAATTCTAAAGTTTGTATTTTGTTTTACATTGCATTGTAATTGTATTATTTAATACAGGGCTTTCTTGCAAAAGCAGTTTTTATGTACTGAAGAAACCATTCTGTATATGGAACACTTATAAATAAACAATGAACGAATGAAGATATATATTTATAGATATAACAGTATCCATTGTCAATATTCCATGATAATTATTCCGATCTTTACTTGACCTTCAGTACCTAAAACATATACATGACATTAAATTACAAAATAAACATCATAAGTGAATCCTACTCTCTTCAGAAGCTGGGAATACACCTATCATGCATCATCATGGAACATTATGCTCAAAAGTTTATGCAAATTATGCTAATTGCCTAACATTGCCCGAATGTTGAAATTGCTCTCTAACGACATGAGATCACGAACAACAATCTTCAACGGAAACACAATTATTAGGTTCATTTAATGCAAAGTCCACTGTCGCTTCGAACAAGATGATGTTCAAAACGTGACCAGATCCAAAGTGCCTTATCCTTGCCCAGGTATTGACTTAAGAAACTTAAAGATAAAGACCAGTTCTGGTCATGTGATTGCATTGTGAATTAAAGAAACGTTGTGGAATCGATCAGAAAAGGTTGATCATCTAGCATATAAGTATTGGTGTGTACTGCAAGGTTCTGGAATCATCAAAACGATAAGAAATTTGGCCCAGTCTTCGTAAGCGCTGTACACAGAAAGATGTATATGGGACTACGTGACCGGCGTGCGCGATATCTATTTGGTCCCAATAGATATAATAATTTACCAAATATATCAATTAGTAGGCGTTTTCCCAGCAAAATTTGTATCATCACGTATTAGTCAAAACATATTCTTTCACATGACTGGTCATGAGAGCTTCCATTTCATTTTTTGAGAGAGGGGCGTTTCCAAAACTGGTCTATACCTTTAAGACATGCTAATGTGGGTATAGTCCACCTTCTCATCATTCTCGCAATACTAATGACATTTAGTCAAATTGTTTATATTTACTAATTACTCTTTTATATAGTGGCTATTGCTTAAATCAACAGAATTTAAATTTAGAGATAACGTACGAGTTAAAAATGATATATTATACTCACTGTTTGGCTAATTTAAATCCTGCTAAATGCGAAATGAATCGTGGAACGAGGTGTCGTGTCCTCTCCTCAGAAATATTTATTCAATTTATAGCCGAGCTAAAAGGATTTACACATAATCTTAATCAGTTCAAGTAAAAGTAACGGAAACAAGTGACATGCACGTTCTCTTCTAGAACGTGTCATAAAGGCGTTTACTATTTCTCTTTCGCAAGATAAGAACAGAGTTTGTCTCTGTGTCATGAATCCAGTTTGCAGATGCCAAAACATGCAGTGTGTCGGGGAAATTGATCTAGAAATCAGTATTATGCAAATTCCCTTAGCACAAATGTGCTTCGTTCCATCAGATTTTCATGTAGATGTGACTGATAACCCGTATCAAATGAAAAGCAAAGACTGCGTGAGTCCGTTTTCCACAGTCTGGTGATATTGAGCAGGTACCCGATGCAAGTCAGTCGAGCTATGTTGTCAAAAAACGAAACCAGGGGGAAATTCACATAACATTAGCATGAGCTAACCAAACAAAGTAATGCATATCTCTTGCTCAGTGCGTCGGTCCTGATGGGCATTGTGATGCAAATCAAATCACGTCATAAAGTGATCTGGGCATTCCGCCCAGCAAGTGGAAACCTTAGTCTCTCCCCAGGCAGATTTCCTTCTTTTTTTTGGGGGGGGGGGAGACTTTTCCTACAATTCAGCAATTAAAATCTCGTGTATCCTAGCGAATCTAGATAATTCCAAATCTTCGGCTGCAAAATGTAAACACGATATTTTCTTTTTTGTTAAGGGTATGTCAGGCTTTAGTTTCCCAGTCAGTATTCGATTATGTTTTGAATTTTTACATTTAATTTTTGTTGTATTATAATTGCTATACATGTGTTTATTTAACGTTATCTAAATCTATAAAGGAAATTTATACTGAAATCAGGGAAAAACAACCCAACGATAATTTCTCACAATGTTAGAGGAATCATTCTTGAAATTGATGAAGCAGATAAAAAGAATAACCTATTTCGAAACGTAACGTAGACCTAGGTGTGTGTGTGTGTGTGTGTGTGTGTATGTGTAAGTGTGTTGTTATTTTGCAAGTGTGGGGTGTTTGGGGGATGTTTAGGGTTGGGTAGTAAGGGAAGGGGTTATAATTTGTTTTATATTATACCTGATTTCATTTTTTTTAATCAGATCGTAATTTTTTAATTGTAGGCCTACATGTATTAGGTAAATATTTTGAAGAATTACTTGTACTTTTTTAATATTAAATGAAATAAAAAATAAAAATGACGGAAAAACAAAAGAGAGAATATTATGTGGGAGGGTGCGTGTGTACTTTTATACGGGAAATGTGTTATGTTTGCTGTTCCAAACACACCAAGCAAACTATCAGCGAATCCAGACGTCCTTTTGACGTTTTTTTCAGGATGGAAATTCCTGCAAGACTCATTATTATATTTAAGTCTGCCAATGACATTGTGGGCAATTGCTTTCTTGACTTGTAGCGGGAGGGTGAATCAACTTAAGATTGTGCTTATTGTAGATCATTGGTATGAATGATATGGTCTGATTGTCCATGTTGAAATGCAAGAGGGGTTATTTTGATACTCTTTGAAAATAATAATGTACAAGCCATTGAAATAATTATGTCATTATGACATCATGTAGGAAGGAGGCTCTCTATGTTAAGTTGAAAATAGAATCATCATCCGACATTAAAAGATTCTATAAGTTACTTTATTTGCAGACTAACAAAAACAATTGTGTTATGGAACCTATTATGTGTGTAATGTCGTTCCTTTCTTCTTCTTTGTTTAGAGTACATAAAGGATATGGGTTTACTTATGGACCCTGGATTTTTCAAGACAAGAGAGAGAAAAACAGAGACAGACAGACAGACAGAGACGGAAGAGTGACTTAGCCTGGAAACCACACAAATCTATGCCCGTAGGATGGGGTAAAAGAAGAAAGAATTACACACTTGAAAGGAATATTCTGAAAGGAAACGTACCTTGATTGAAATCATTTGTAATGATATTCACGCTGGTAGGGTTTACATAAAGAAATTATGATCACTGATTGTATCCTGCGGAGCGTGGGTGCTCGGAAGCTCAAAAACATGTTTGTCGAATAGATTCAAAAGAGTAAAATTACAATGGAAAGCTGTTTGGGAACTTGAAGCATATCCAAATTTGGGTATTACTTCGTTCCACTTTGATACAAACATTCCTGGCTATAATAATATACGAGAAAACTCAGACAGACATATAACTAAAGTTGACAATGGAAACAATATTTTGGCTTCTGTACATTACATTATAGCTGATATTCAGTTCCACCATCTTTTTACAAGATTACAGATATGTACATTTGTATATATATCATAATGTAATTCATAAAATAAGTGAACCTATAAGTATAAGTGAACCTAGGATGTCCTCTAACCGTTAAGCTGAATGATGTCGAATACTTGTTTACCATAGTATTTACATAATTTCACATTTTCAGCGCCTGCAAAGAGACAGACTACCTTTGATTTCGCTAGTGCTCTATAGCTATAAGCGGAGAGTATGACGTCACCACCATGCAGATGACAGAAAACATTTTTTTGCAAAAGAGAAGTGTGCTGGTTGTCTTTGAGCACAGGTGTGATTACGCTGAATTTCGTAAATTGAATTTCTTCAAAAAGGTCTGCCAATGTGAGTGATCTGCCGAAAAGTCTATATATTTTGAAAGGATTCGAAAGTACCATGCGTGATGAAACTGTGGGCAATCTACTCTCGAACTCTCCTTTCATTTTTACATTGTCAAAACGTTACATGAAGCTCGATGGCAACTTCTACCCTATGACTGTCAGGTGCCCAGAGTTTCGGAAAAATATTCCATAGTCTACGGAAACGGAGTACGGGTTCATTTTACTGCTTTAATGATTATTTCAGATTGTGGTGGGAAGAAATTTTCAACAGTTTAGGTCCAAATTGGACTCCAATGGGTTTTTTTTAGACACACTATGTATACGACCTACCGTGCGGGATTTCCCCCACTTTTTTAATGGAGATTTCAACATATCACAACCTATGTCAAGACAAAAACAAAAAGATTTTACCTCATCATTTCGTTGACATCAGAAAATGTTAGACCGTAGACCAACTTCATAAACTGCTTAGGCCTATCTTAGTTAGATGTAGAATTAGAGCCGGTCTAGATCACATTGATTTCCATATTCATTGTGGAGGTTGTGAAGGGAGGAGTTACTATATTGATCGTTTTAAAAACCATCTCAAGACTTGCCTGTTAAATGTTTAGCAAGAACTAGATTAGGGGTGGATTATAATAAAACATTCAACATCCTAATAACTCTTCCCTTTTTTGTCTTCTTTTTTTTTTTACTGCGGTTCACGAGAGACCAGACAGCTATAAACAAAACGGTGGAAACGAAATATTTTAATCAATCCGTGCTAAAAATCGTGCGAATTTTTTTCCACCACCCCTTGGGCGCCAGGGGTAGTGAGCACAATTTTTTTTTGTGTCACCCGATAAAAAAATTCCCTACGGGAAGGGTTATTTTTTTTCCACCACCCCCTTGGGCGCCAGGAGGGGCAACTTCTTTTTTTTCAAAAAAGGGTGTTTTTACATGTTTTTTTCTAGGGAGGGGCCCCCCCCCCCTCCCCTGGATCCGCCACTGCTATTCACAATAGTGAAAGACTGCCGCTCTTCATATTACACTACATAATAGAATCTTGTCAATTGCTATGTCGATGATATTGTCAAGGATTGGTGCTGACGATGTCGAAGTGATGCGGTTGATGGCGCTGACGGTGTCGATGAGTGTGGATGAATTGATGGCGCTGGCGAAGGGTGATGGTGGGGATCATGAACTGACGAGAGTCGATGATGTCGATTTGTCGATGACGGCGAAAGTAAAGTTCTGACGACGGAACGAAGGTCGATGATGTCGATGACGGCGAAGGTAAAGTTCTGATGATGAACGAAGAAGCGAGGGTCGGCGATTTAAATATAAGAACTGGAGTTCGTAAAGCAAAATGGCGACGTTCAAACTATCAAGATAAGGTTTTCCGCAAAAGAGCAATGATCGATGCAGCAAAGTTTGTCAAACCGTTGATTTAATCAATTTATTGCCGAAACAATACAATACAAAAGAAATATCACTCGATACTGGATGGTGCCAAATCGAGGAGGACCACTTTAGCGTAGGTCCTCCCGGAACCGTAATCCAGCGGCCACTGACTAAATATGGCGGGACAAATCCAAAAGAAAGAAAGCTCCGGCGCACCAGCCGCTCTGAATAAACTTTAAGCAAATCGCGTTGCTACAAATTTGACCAATCACAAGCTTTTCGTACACGGGTGATTAATTGCTTGATGACCTTTACAATATTGTGCTTAATGAAGATAAATAACCACAAAATTATAAACCAAGGGTACTGCTCAGATTTAAATTGGGGCAATTATCAGAGGTAGTGGGGGCACTTATCAGAGGTGGTAAGGGGGACCAATAAGAATGTGGATCGGCCATCTATTTCCCGCACCCCCTCACTCCGGGGCCTTATAGGGACCGCATTCGTGTTCCCAAATAATCTCCGGTAAAGGGGTATTTTTCACGCAACAAAGTCCGGCCAATATTGACTTATACACACCGGAGATAGGGGGGGGGGTGCTTTCAAAGGGAGAGAACATTCATACGCGTACCCTAAATAACACTGAGCGGGGGATGTTTTCGAAGAAAAAGGGGCCATATCTGAAGCAAAAGGGGCACCTCATATGAGGTACCGTGAAAAGTGGGGCCACCCCCAGTGGCGGATACAGGGGGGCCCTCCTGGCATAAAAAAC
The DNA here is from genome assembly GCA_037976565.1 of Mesocentrotus franciscanus. Lineage (NCBI taxonomy): Eukaryota > Metazoa > Echinodermata > Echinoidea > Camarodonta > Strongylocentrotidae > Mesocentrotus > Mesocentrotus franciscanus. The sequence goes on from CP137682.1 coordinate 21,771,133, forward strand.
ACAGGTAAAAACACCCTTTATTGTATAAAAACAAAAGGAGACGGGCGCCCTCCCCTGGCGCCCGGCTGGGTGAGTCGCCGCTACATATTTTTTCACGAATTGGGCCCCCTCTCTGGCCCCCTCTCTTGCCACCGGCTGGATCCGCCCCTGGTGCACCCCCCCCCCAGAGTGCCGCCACAGATTGACGCTGAGAGACTTCGGTGGAAAGTGCTTTATAAGCACCGTTTTATTATTATTATATCATTATTATTATTATTATTAATATTTTTATTGGGGAATAATTGTAAACTTGTCCTGAGAGCACTGTTTCAGTAGAATGATGATCGAATCTCTTTGTAAGAATTTGAGGAATATCGCCATCTACGACCCATCAGAAGTAAGTCGGCGGCGATATTTGCAGGGGACTGCAGAATGGATATTTTTGTCAAGTTTGTTTCGCAGAAAGTCGGAAAAGTCAGATGGCAGCCTTCGTCATACAAAGGGATTCAATTCTCCGATACATTTGTAACGGGAAGCTGGGATGATGAGGTACATTAGCAGTTCTTGTATATAAGCACACATTAACTAGATCTCTAAACAGATTTAACTGTGAAAACTTAATTCCTAGTCGTGCATCTACAATGTGCACGGTTCCGGGGCTATTTGCATGGTATTACTATATGAGACCGCTTTCAAGTCGGAGCGCTCCCTTTTAAGCTTTATTCTACGTGGTAAATGCTGCGCATGTATGATTGAAGGAGTGACCAAATTCCAAACTGCAATTTTAGGTTTTTAGGAATATGATATTTGATCATGATCTCCCGTTTCATACAAAAAATACTTCAGAATCAATAATGTACATTAAAAACAAGAACGTTGATTGAAAGCAAAATAGATTTTTACTTTTTCAATCTGTTTGAGTGAAATTAAGCCTTAATTTCACTCCAACAGATTGAAAAAGTAAAAGTCTATTTCACTTTCAGTGTTCTTGAATCTTGTTAATGTTATTAATTCACCTAAAATTTATTAATTCACCTAAAAACCTAAAAATGCAGTTTGGAATTTGGACACTCCTTCAATCATCTATAATACGCAAAATCGTTGCGGGGGGTAAAAACGGTTCATGAAAAACGTCTTTCCTCTACCACGTCCGCCTTCGCCGTGGCGCGGAAACGGCCACACAATTCCACGAGGCATGTCTCCCGTATCCCGCGTGCCGTCGATGTCGTTAAAGGTGGTTCCGGGGTCCCGGGGAGGACGAGCGGACGAGAGCACGGCCGGCGTTGTCCGTGCAAGGAGACGACGAACCCGCGAGTGAGGCAGCATGGCGTGCACCCGCCCTCTGTCTAATCAAGGAGATACACTTTTAAGAGACGATCCACTCTATAATGTGTTGTAGCAGATACACGCTGCAACAGAGCGGGCCTACCCCGTGTTAGGCATCTTGCTGTATGATATGCTTTGTAGGCACTTTACGGGCATGCCAGAGAAATACACAGCATACGACAATCCACTCAAGTCATGTGGCGTAGCAAGTACAAGGCGCAACGGGTTGGGCCTGTCCGGTGTTAGGCATCTTGCTATATATAAGCCTTTGCAGCAGCCAAACTGACGATCGAGAACGTATTATGTTGGTTCTACGCCCAGGCCACACACACACACAGTTGAGTTAATTCGTGCGACAGCTGCGATATATTGGCACAAACCGTCCGATTTTTCGCGTAAAATCTTTACTTTGAAAATATTTATACATATTCTGTGAACCACGTCAACATAATCATAGTCCAAGCTTCTGCTTTATTGGTCTTTTCATGAAAACTACATTAAAATCACAACAACAATAACGCAAATAGATTGTAATTATCGAGACCATATAACTGACGAGAAGGTAAATTCAGCGAGCTCACGTAATATCAAATGCCTCCGCACGGGCAACTCCGCGGTGCCAGTCACGGCGCTCACGCCATGCAATTTACTGTACCCTGTGCGGTAACTGCAGCACTCTACTGCTGTACCTGTAATACTGGCTGTATAGCGTGTCTTTAGATTCTTCAATGTTTCGTGTTTGAGCCGTGCAATGAATTGTTGTTTTCTTTTATTTCTTTATTGAATGTGATGTGAATGTGAGTACGGTACATGCTATTACAGAAGTGTCCAAGGAATGATAGGCCTACAGGTGGAAGGGATATAAAACAATTATACAATGACTCATTCTCGGAACAAGCTAAAACTATTCGCACTCGGGAACAGTACTGTTCTCTCTGGGGCCGCGATCGATGGCCCTCGGGATAATATAATACGATTTGATGTTCCTTCGATGCGAATAGTTTTAGCTAGATCCTCGAGTCACTTCAGGTGTCATTGTATATTTGTATATTTGTATATTATTTTCATTGTAGGACTAAATTAACTTAGTAATGTGTGAAAATAACCAAAATGATAATGGGAGTGAAGTGCATGAGAACAATATTCGTAGGCCTATCAGGGCGTCAATCCATTATCCTTCAAGTGTCATTGTATATTTGTATATTATTTTCATTGTAGGACTAAATTAACTTAGCAATGTGTGAAAAAACCAAAATGATAATGGGAGTGAAGTGCATGCTGAGAACAATATTCGTAGGCCTATCAGGGGCGTCAATCCATTATCCTGGGGCACGGGGACACGTCCCCCACAAATTTTCAGGTGGTGAAATGTCCCCCCACGATTTGGGGTTAAAATCTTTCCTTTTTCTTTCTTTCTCTTTCTCTCTCTGTTGACTTCGCGGGGAAACTTTATTCAAACAGTCGAGAACGGTACTATGAAACGTCTTCTTTCTCTAAAAATTTAATGAAACAGGGATTAAGAGTCGAGAACGGTACAACGAATCGTCTTCTTTCTCTAATAATTATGAAACGTCAAAACTTATATTACGCGCTTCGCGCGGGAGGTGGGAAACTGAATCCAGACAAAGAGTCGAGAACCGTACAACCAATCGTCTTCTTTCTCTAAAAATGTAATGAAACGTCAAAGATGAAAAAGACAATAAATGAACCGGTCACCAATGAAAGTACATGCCGTGAAACAGCGTAACTAGAGAGAGAGTGACATGTAATTGTGTCCCCCATGCTCAAACTCGGATTGCAATGACGCCCTTGATTCGTATAGATAACGAGAGTGAGGATCCGGGAAAGGGATAGTGAGAATAATAGGAACGAAGTGACGACAATAATCGTAAATAACGAAAGTGAAAACGAAGGTAAAATCTAAAATATCTGCATCAATTTTGATTACAAATTATTAATTTCACTGTTTTCTTCCAGTTTTCAAGTCTTATTACATAATTCAGATAAAAATTAAAAATTCAAAACGATACATGATGGGACAGCAAACAAAAGGTTGGTATTCTAACGAGTAAAATATTAATGAAAAGAAGAAGAAAAATTATAAAATGATAAAAAGTAGGCATATACAATGAAGAAAAATGATATCATCTAGCACAGAAATATCTTTTTTTATATAATAAAAATTATAATTAAAAAATTATTATAAAAAAATTAAAAAAAAAAAAAAAAAATTGATAGCACATATCTATTTTAAAGTATTTACAACCCCCTCCCACCCTCCCTAGAATCCCGTGGATTTTCCACGGGCCCTGCTAGTATTTAATTTAAGGCTTAATTATTAAGCCTCATATTTTTATAAAGACGTAAAATTTTTATGACTGTTAATGTTACGGAGTTAAACAGTAGAGGCGCACACTTAGTGCACAGTCAAACAAATGTTTGTTGTTACTCCACTAGCAGTAGGGGCGCTGGTCCGAGAATAAGGATCATCCGCACAAACGAGGATCGTCTTCCTTAACGCGGACAGATGCGTCTGCAAAATTAGGGATAGTCCGCATTTTCGCTGACGATTCTGATTTAGGATCCATGCGTTGGCAATGCGAAAAATGGGTTCCGCAATGATTTTCTTGATGCATTTTACATTGATTTTGTACAGAGACTTTTCACGTTATGAGCGATCAATCCTCGGGAAGACGGACAACCCATAAAAGTAGACGGTGAACTGGGGGTGTTTTATTACGCGGAATCCGTTGTTCGCATCGCCAGCGCGCAGATCAGGAACCCGAAACCCGCAGCTCGCAGAGCGCCAAAAAAAAAAAACGTCTGCGAAAATGCGGACCATCGTAAATTCCTTATTCTTTAGGACGCGTTTTGTCCGCGTATACAAGGATATCGTCGCGCGGCTGGCAGAAGGGTGTTAGCGTGCGAGCGACTCAAAAACTACTTTTCGAATTAATCGCATTTAGAGATTTGTTTTATATTTAAACTGCTTTCCGTCCCGAAAATTGGTTTAAAACTTTTTTTTAAACTAAAAAAAAGACTAATTCACATGTTATAGTAAAACACGGCCATAAACTTTTTTCGGAAATAAGTCAGTTTTACAAAAGTTTGAGGTGATTTAGTGCTAACGCCCTTCTGCTTAGCGCTTCATTTTTGACCAGAAATTTGAGCTAACGCCCTTCTGCCACCCAGGCGACGATATCCTTGTATATGCGGACGATCCTCATTCTCGGACCAGCGCCCCTACTGACTAGTGCAATCCACTTGTTGCAGAGTGAGAAAAACTACATTTAAACAAAAAATTGTTGCTGGCATTAGTAGAGCAGTAGAGTTCAGCAAATTATAAGTTTCACCATGACCGTATTGGTTAATGAGTACAAGGTTATAACCTAATTGAGTAATTTTGGGGGTTAACTTTGTTAATTCTAGCCATACACAAGTTATTTAGTCAGGTGATTGATACCCCTTAAACCAACAAGTGATGTCATACAGTTAGTTATTAAAAGTGTACCGGTACCCCTTTGTTGCTAAATGGATAGATGTAACTCTATAAAACTAGAATTTCTTGACATTTGTTTTTTTTTCTTTTTGCAAAATGCTGCAGGAGAACAAGATCTCACTCTGGAAGGTTCCAGAGATCCAGAGCAAAGCCGGAGCTTCAGGGTCTTGGCAACAGGACTATCCCCAGCAGAAGACTCCAGCCACGTTAGATGGTCAAGCAGGAGAAGGAGAGCAGGAGCCAGCCTTGCTCTGCCAGCTCAAACATGGTGGAGATGTCACAGATATACGGGTATGTATTTATTTAATTTATTACTATTTCTCCAGGGTAGCCCGTTCAACAAAAGTTGGTCTGCCATGGGGCCCTGAAAATACAGGTATGTACAGGGTTGTACAACGCATGCTCTGGTGACCAGTACTTTGGGTTTAGTATCCTAACTAAATAAATAATACAAACTTTAGTCGCTCTGACTTGACTGGATTTTCCACTTGGTTTTATTTTCCATAATCTTTGGGAGTTCCTGCCTTGCTAAGAAAGTGAACAAAACACAATACCTGACCCTATATCTTTATTTGATTGTCCATGTCATGAGAACTATCTACAATCTTACACTTGCAATATATTTCAAAGTAATTTCATTACCAACCTTGTGATATTAATAGGGGACATAAAAAGACTTACAGCAGCAATCAGAGAAAGAGTTTCTGACCATTTTTTTAATTGTAATTTCGGTTATAATTATTGCTATCAGATTTACTCATATATCATTAGCCATTATGAATGCAATACATTTGTTATGACAATTAAGATCATTTTACGAACGTCAAAGATAAGATCGCTTTAAGAAAACCACCCGTTTTCTGATAATTCTGCTTTCTTTACCAGCAACTTAAAGGTACTACGTCCCATTCGCAGGCCTAAAAAATGAAAAAGTTAAATTCCAACAGCATTTGAAAGACAATACTAACTTAGAACTTCCCTAAAAAAAGGGGGGCTTGAAAATGTCTTTAAGTGGGAAAATAACGACTATTAGTTGTCGAATCGACTTAGGAGCTATAGAGCCAGTAAGTAATAGTCTGATTTTTCAGACCATTGTACCGAATGGTCGTACGTTTTATGCTGCGCAAAGATTCAATCAGTTTAATTTTGGCCATTACAAGAAGTGGGTTATTGATGTAGACAAATGCTCATGTACCCTTTACAGCTCATTTTATGTATGTTATTACCAAAGATGAAAAAAGCCAGTCATTCACCAATAGTGTCTGACAGTGAAGTCTAGCAAGTAAACGGGTTTCCTTACATAATTTAAATATTAGGACACTGCTAACTTTAAATTTCACAGATAGGACATACATGACATATTCATAATTCCTGCAAAGTTGTACAGAATTTGATGTTGGCTGCAAAAGGGACATAGTATCTTTAATAAGGCTTTTACTTTCCTTTTAGCTTATCATTGTAAAATGCATTCAGGCTAAATATGCAAAGGATAAGTATTCTTGTTTTCCATTTTCATCCTCGTAGTTTGTCAACCAAGAGATCTTTTTAGCGTCTTCGTCCAGTGGAAGTGTCCAAGCCTTTAGATGTAACAAAGCTAAACAGGTAAGCCTTTATTGGGTGCACACTGTATGGAATAGCAATTTAATCCAGTGACTGGGGCATTAAAATCAAGGTATTCTACTAACACTACTTCCGATTTGCATTTACCGTCATCTGCTGCTCATAATGTACAGATGTGTTGACAGCCATATCCCACAATGCATCACCAACTGTTGATGCATGCGTGATCATGCTTGGGTACAGGAACTGGAAATCGCTCTATGTACACCTTTACCGAAAGATGGCGAAATTGAAAATACATTACAGCAGTGGTAGCAAACTAGCAATGTCAGTAAAAAAATAACCTGGCTTTAATTAAAGGGTAAGTCAAAGCTGATTTGTCCCGTACGTTCCTGACATATCTGGATTTTTTTAATAACAGGTACATCTGATTATTGTATAAACTTTCGAGCTCAGATCCGCCCAAACGTGAATTAATAACAGATTTGATGATTTGATTTTTGTTCACAATTCCACCATATTGTAATGTATGGCTTTATACCTCGGAACTGCCAAGTTATATCTATGTAAAATGTTTAGAAATGTATGTAAAGTTCAGCACTATATAAGTATTAAAAAAATGACTTGTTGTCTGATGATGATGATGATGATGATGATGAAAATGATGATGATGATGATGATGATGATAATGATGATGATGATAATAATATTAAGAAGAAGAAGAGAAGAATACATAATGGTAATGATAATAATGATAATAATGATAATAATGATAATAATGATAGTTGTAATAATAAAAATAAAATAATGAAGAAGAAGTAGGAGAAAAAGGAGAAGGAAAAGAAGGAGGAGGAGAAGAAAAAGACACACAGATTACTCATGGAACCTTTAGATTCAGCCTCCATAAATACTTATAGGGAACATATCAATTCTCAATAAAAATTAAGACATTTTTTTCTCACTCTCTCTCTCTGCAGGACTTTGTGCCCTCTCAGAAATGGGATAGCATCCACCATCACACAGCTGATAGCTGTGCATGTACATGTGTAGCCGTCAATGGGACTGATATCTCTACCTGTGGAGAGGACGGAAGGATCAACGTCTTGAGACTGGAGCACAGACAACCAATAAGAACCATTGGTAAGGTCAAGGGTCATCTTCAGCACCAGTTTTCTCTATTGCCCCGTTGATAATGTTTACAACGTCAACACTGTGTTGACTGAACTTGATGATTTTCTAGGTTGATGGAATACTGAACGATAATAATAAATCTGGATTTATATAGTGCCTTATTATATACGAAATATCATCTCTAAGCGCTGTACAGTTCTTATTACCCTGTTCATTGGATTAATTCACGTACACAGTGCACCATCTCCACTCCCTGGGGTGTATACCTATCATATGGTCACTGTGGGGGCATAGAGTGGCAATTACTTTCATATATTTAATCCATTATATTGAATGTGTCATTAAAAAAGTTTGCCAGGAATGTCATGCATCAGATACAGTTATATGGGACTACACACACAAACATGTGGAATCAAAATTTGGTCCATAGTTTCAAACCTTTTTTTACTGGCTTTCCCAGAGCAGTCATTTTCATATGACAACTCTACTATAATATTCTTCCGAGTGAGAAAGCTCTCAAATTATTTTTGTAACCTTTACCAGAACTCAAAAAGAAGAACTGTTCTGTTTCCTCACCTTTACAGATGAAGCTGACAGCTGCAGCATCAATGCCCTGACACACTTGAAACAGCACGAGGTCATTACGGTGAACTCAGCTGGACAGCTCAAGATATGGGACCTTCGGCAGCCTGGCTCCCAGCCAACCAGGTTCTTTATAGTGTGAGTGTTTAAGAGTGTTTTAGAGGTGTCATGATCGAGTGGTTTAATTACTTGACTGGAAATTCAAAGGCCGTGGGTTCAAGACCCGGCATGGATCTTATGTCCTTGAAAATTGTATCTGTATTGCTCCTCTCCACCTAGGTGTTCAATGGGTACCCAGTATGATGCGAATAACATTGTAGTTGGATTGGCATGTGCACGCCCGTAAAAAGGTGACTCGCTGAAATGCTCCCCAGGGAGTAAAAAATGTGCAGAATAGCACTTGAATCCAGTGACGAGGGTAATGATAATACTGTAAGCGCTTTGGTTAGTTAATGCTATTTTATAGTGCTTTATAAGAAACAGGTATTATAATTTTTTTAGAGGTTACAACATTTCAGGAATAGGATATCTGAAATTGTCAAGGGGCATAATGGTCATGATAATTCCAGGGCCTTATGGTCAAATGGATAACCAGCTCGTGGATCGGATTTTGGATCTCTGCCACAGCACCTTTGCCAAGACATTACTCTACATTAATTACTCTCAACCCAGATGAGGTAAATGCGAAGTATATGCCTGGTGTTACTTCATATTCTAAGATTTAGCATATGATTTGTAGCAGACTTGAAAATGACTCCCTTTTTTGCATACGTACAAGAACATTTTTCACAAAATATGTCCCCCTTTTGCATAAAAACAGGTACAAAATAGGCTTTGGATGTAACCTTATTTTTGGCCTATCAAGTACACATTCACAAAAAGTATCCTTCGTTCAAATGTGCTTTGCAATAATAATATTAACAGAAGACTTTTGAGATATAATTTGAATGCATTGAGTGATTGGTAGTTGCAAAGAAATCTGGGTAGGGTCATTCCACTTTTTGGGAGCAGCAGTTGTGAATGCTCTGTTACCAAGTATGACATAGAAAGGGTTAAACTGAGTATGAATGAATTCTATCTGCAGTTCTGGAGAGAAAGTGCCTCTTCACTGTGTAGACCGTCACCCAACCCAGCCTCATCTAGTAGCCACCGGTGGACAGAATGGCATCCTCAATATCTGGGATATGAGAAAGGAACAGCTACCAGTCACCCTCTTTGATGTGCATCAGAGTCATGGTGAGATGATCTTTTCCTACCTTTCGTCAAACCTTTAAAGCCCCACTGCACTAGTTTGGCCAAGAGGGATTAGAGGGATTAGCGTGGTCACTGACAGGTGGTTATCTCATCCACTCAGCTCTAAATTAACAAAAGAAAAAGAGGATCATGGGGGACCAACGGGCACCGCTTAGGTATTGTTTTCTATATAGAGGGAGCAAGTAGCTACAAGTAGTACAGTGGGGCTTTAAGCTTGAATTCTAGTAAAGATGAAGAATAGTTAGTGAGCTTCCTCACTCATTTATTCCTATGTGAAAGAATGTCAAAGTAGCAACATCTAATGAAAAGGATTGCCTTTGAAATGGCCTCATAATCTAACACAACTAGTACTGGGGTAATAAATATAAACTTAGGACCAAATCGTTATGTCCCATTTGATATTGATTCTAATTTGAACATTTGGTGTCAGTTTCATATTAATAATGTACAAGGAATTTCTCTTTTATTTTGATCACACTACCTTTAAAATGTACAAATTACCTAGAAACGTATTTGTGTACAGCTAGAATGTATAATATCAACCCCCAAACTCTATCCGGCAGTCTTTGGGCCAACTGATAAGGAGTACCGGTATGAAGAATAAAAAGGATTACATAAAACCTCACGCATGGAACCCAAGTCAGACTTTCGTTCCATATGTGCCTTATTCTGTGCAAGTGCATGCAGGTGCATCGAGTAGTCTTACTCACAAGTTGCTTATATGTTAGTCACAAGTTTATTTAATCTGGCAATTGAAATATCTGTTTAGAAGTAATATATACTTGAAGCGCAGATTTTGAATTTGCATGTAGTTTAGCAACATCCAGAACAAAATATATTTTGGTGATTGGTACGCTTTAAAGCAATAAATGATGACTCATTTTAGGTTGTGATGAACGTGTAAATTCAACTGATTTTCTTGAAGATTTGCTTTGTGAGAACAATGTAGCGCATTTGCTTCTCGATGTTATAACACAAAGAGTGATGTGATTACACAGAGCACTCGTTGTCTTGCAAATTACAAGTGAGATTTCTTCTTGTATAATTATAAATGTTGTAGAGTTATATTGTGCAACATGTCATCATAAAATGGTGCCAATGTTAAGTCTTATAAATATCTCACATGTAATTTTAGTTTAGTAAATGGATTATAAGGATATTATTTTGAATTTTCTTAACTTTTTTCAGTTTGGGAGGTCAAGTTTCACCCTACCAGCCCTAACAATCTGTTCACCTGCTCCGACGATGGAACAGTCCTTCACTGGGACGCCACCAAGGGTCAAAGTTCAACGGGTTCTGCCTTCCGCAACATGAACACTCCAACAGGTAATTAAAACTCTTTGTAGGCATATTTGCGCAAAGAATACTGATAATTTGTTTTGATTTTTCAACCACCTTTTCAAAGAGTACAAGCTGTTGTTCCTTAAAACCTCATGTGTATATATAGAAGATTAGAGGTAAGATTTCAGGGCCCTGTATCATAAATATTGACTTACAATAAATCATAAAAATCTATTGTATCTCCAATCTTCCTACAATCTGCAATTGATCGTATCTTATCATGCATTAAATTTATCTGTTGCATAAAATTAATTGAAAGTTCAATTCGTAAACTTGCGATTGATTGAAGGAGAAACGAATAAATCTTACTCTTTAGTACAGCGCCCAGATGTGTGTTGAAATAATTTGAAGAAAAACTTGTAAAAATTGTTTAAAGATACATGTATTCATATAAAGAAGAATACCAGTGGGTAGATATCAGATGACATTCTCATAATGCATCAATATTCATTTCTAATTCAGTGGTGTCTTGTATGACATATGTAGGAGAAACCAATTACCATACTTATAATTGGGACATGTAGCTTGGAAACCATGGCAAGCATTGGACATACTATACACAAAGTTCAAGATTGTTAATGATATTTACAAACTTTTGCAGTAAATATCAACGGAAGAAATCAAGATCTGATGTACATACATGTAGGTTACCTTTAGTAAAAGAGATCTTTTACACAAGACTGAAATAGCATGTAAATTCAATTCTGAATATTACCCAGTATTGAAGGTTGCTTGTAAGATGACTGCTGTAAAACCAGAAACTTTCTTGAATGTGAACCGCTTATAAAATTCACAAATTTTTCATTCGCATAAAGGTTCCTGGGGAGTGTTTCACAAAGACTAAGATCAACTTTAAGTTGGACTTAAGTATGGCAGGCTGTTCATGCCACTGTTTGCTCTCACCATTATGATCTTTAGATAATATTTTTCCTTCAATAATGAATTATCAAAAAACTAGAAATTCTGTAGATTTGTGACCATGATTTATACGTCCCTTTAGAGACCAATGCCAGTAAATGGTGAGAGCAAACAGTGGCATGAATGGCCTGCCATAGTTAAGTCCAACTTAAAGCCGATCTTAGTCTTTGTGAAACACCCCTCTGGTTGTACAGTACTACATCCCAATTCTCAGTAGAACAAATTTATGCGTTTTAAAGAAGAAGTGATTATTCTTCCTCAACCACCATTTCCTTTTTGTTTCTCAGGACCAAATCCATCCGGCAACCTCCTCCTTAGGGGATCAACAAGGAATGTGCCCTCTGTTGACAGCGAGACGTCCAGTCCGTGGCTGAGCAGCGAGACCACCAGCAACCAGTTAGAGATCAATCACGTTCTGCCAGGAAACTGCAATCCTGTCAACTCCCTGGACGTGGAGGGTCCACAGCTGATCTGCGAACGGACGGAGAGGCTCTCTACTACATCGAACATGAACATCTATTTATAACTATTGCTACCTTGAACTGCTGCTATGTAGGGACTTGAAGACAATATACTGGTTGCGAAAAGGAAATTAGAATGAATTTGTTGACTTCTTGATACTATTGTGCTACTTCAATTATAAGATCATCATTTTGGGTCATAATGATAATAATGGTGGCTTCTTATATAGCACTGCACACATATCTCATTCTGTCACGCCATGATGCTCCTGGTGCTCCATCATTACTGTTTCCTCAAGTGTCTGGCAAGTGCGAGAGCCACCTTATTGGCCTTTGTCAGATCTCTCTCATTGCCTGTATCGTACAGCATGTCACCACTAAGTAGATGGTCCATGGAATGGGGGCCTTGCCCACACTCACAGTCTGCTGAAGTTTTGATATATCCCCACTTCACATGTTTTCCTGTGCGATGTATATACAATGAATTTAGTGTGGATTTTCGAAAGGTACACCAGATTAAGGCTATATAGTCCCAACACTTGAATCCCTCCTAAATCAAGAACACAAAAATAAAAAACTGCCTGGACATTGCACATGTCATGCATCTTGACGTCGTTGGAATTTACCTGCTGGGTCTTCATGCTTCATGTCTTATTTGTTTAACTACATGTTTTTATGTGCTGCTCAAATAATGTCCTGCGCCGGATCGTATTTCTCAAGGGATAATTTTACTAATTTTTATTTATTTCTAAATTTTCAGTATAAACCTACTAGTACTACATACAAAGTAAGGTTATCATGTAACCAATTAAGACCAAAAGTAGATTATAATGTGAAGCTTTTTTCACTACACAGTGAAATCGTCATTAATTAATTTTTTCCAATTGCCAGAAGTTGCATTTAGCATTCATGGCAAGTTTGTGGTTGTATGATCCAGCACTCGTGGAAAATTAAAGGTTAATATTCCACTTGAAAGTTAATATTCCACTTGAAGAGAAAAACTTCACAGCAGCTAATTATTATTGATGATTATCTATGAACTGAGATCAAAGCAACCTCATGACAATTTGATGAGATTTGAAATGAAACTGTATGTCTGCTATAAGGCACAATAACATACAGGTATTAGGAAACCTGATTGTATATATGACAGTTTACATCACCATGGCTAGAATGAGTCATTACATCATCCTGTCCTTGGGCATCAAACCCTGGGTATATCATGATTTGCTGCACGTTTAAAGAACTATGGACATTTATGTTAACAGGATAATTTATTCATGAATGAACTGCTCCTTAAACTTCTCTATAAGATACATCTTGTGAGTATATTATGCTATCTAATCCTTAGAGGACATGAAGTTTTTAAAGGCTAATTGATCACAGATTTTTCTTCAAATTGGCAACATTCATATTATTCTTTTATTGCTTCATTGTTCTAATAAAACCTAATGTCTCTGAAAACAATATACATAAGTATGAATTGACGGAAGAGTTGAAAATTTGCAGTTTGATTGAAAAAAATGATTTTGAACCTCCCAACATGTTGCAAATTTGAGGATTATAAAGCTTATTTTCCTTTCACAAATTCCTGGCATCAAACACAATATGGTGATGGATCTAAACTGGAATTGGTGTCTGCAGAAATTTTAGCCTTTCTACGCATGAATCTGGTATACTATATAGGGCTTTGAATTAACAGTTATAGAGTCAAACCACAAAATGTTGAATGAACATCTCAAAAGGGCTTTTTAGCAGCTATAACGTCAATGAAAAAGGTAAAGCATAGGGCTGGCTTGTCAAAATGGTTCATGGGTTTTTAGAGGTCTTTATAATGATGTTGTACAGTTGGATTATGTTTGTATGTGTCAACAAGGCAACAAAGTTGCTGAAATAAAACAATGTAAGTATTTGTACCAAGATGTGATTTAGTGCTTTCTTTCTGGTTGGTGCAAAACTTTAAAGCTTGAATATGAACACAATAGGCTCTGTCTACAATATACTAGTTACATTTTAGTCATACATGTACATGAAGGCCAGTGAAACTAAAAGTAATCTTGTGGCCAAATAGTCTGATAAACCTTGCCTATTGAGAGATTTTCTGTCTTTCCATCTTTCTGTGTTTTGCTCTCGTTCTACTCTCTTTCTCTCTCTCATTTTTCTCTCCCTCTCATAATTTTTCCCTCAACCTCTTCCTCTCTCTTTCTCCGTTCATCTCCTCCTCTCTGTTTCTCTCCCTTCTCCCTCCCCATGTTTCTTTTCATTTCTCTCTCGCACACACTTCACTTCCTCTTTCCCTCTTTATCTATATTTAGGTACTCTGAGAACAGATATAGCAAAGTCAATGAAATGTTCATGGATATTCAATATATTCAACAAGTCAGAATAAATAGGACACATGAAATAATGCTTAAGGATAAAATATTTTGAGGAATGGCATTGATTTTGAGGAATGACAATATGAATAAATATTTTTGTTTTTAAAAATGTCACAATTAAAAGATACCAACAAACCTATTATATGAATTATACGAGTGTACCTTACAATGAAAAATGATATCTAGTACAGATAAAATGGAATCTCATTATAAAGAGCATTGTTGTATCAAACTCTTGTTACAACAAGGTTTATTATCTTGCCCCGAATCTGTGTATTCAATTGTTCTTTTTATTCAAATCTTCTATTCAAATCAGAAATGCATGTACCTGTATGGGACTACACACACAATGTGGCATTAAAGTTCAAAGTATTTCTTGTCGTCAAATATGATGAGGGCATTGAATCTTCAGGGGACATTTCTACCGAGATTTCCTACCAGACTGATAAACGTAATGAGAGAGCTCACAAATAATTTTTCATCTGTCCAAGAACTCAACCTTTTTTAAGGCTTTCTCTACAGAGGGAGCAGTACTTGTAATTACATGATCTACCTTTATATGGTAGACTCTAGGACATTGTGCATATTACCCATAGCATTTTCTTATTTTATAAATTAATCAGTTTTCCCTCCTCAAATTGGCAACAATTCATCTTATATTCCTCCTTATAGTTTGAAGGGGAAAAATTCCATCCTAGTATCAATATTTAAAAAAAATTAAGAATTGTAAAAATTGTTTAAAATTGTAATGCTGATTATACACAAATTGGCAAGCCTGAGACGTATCTGACGAGGTCCTCGCCCATTTGCCCTGCACTAATATAAATCACAAATTCCACTTTTGCTTAAGGAGATATTTAATCACACATGTACCCTAGATAATCATTGCACGTATATGACACAAATCTATTCTTTTTATAAAAAATCTAAGAAAATTGATATTTATGAAATTTTCACTAGTGCCGCATTAACCAAAGATTTAATGAATATAGAGCCTTGAGCAGTCTTTGACAATTGACCCTACCGCAAATACCATGTTCTACAGCGGATGGTGACCTTCTTCCCACAACTCGAAGGTCAGCACATCATATGCACAGATACGATACTGGGGAAGACAGCAAGGCAATTTTTTTTTCCGGCTTCCATAGAGAATGTACAGCAGTGTCAAATAATTCCATATTTTACTCGACTGTTGTTCAGGTTTCATGAACTCCCCCAATGATTTGACGAGATCTATGTAAGCACCATCGTAATCTGTTACTTATAGTTTATTGGTTCCAAAACTATCACAATGCCCATGGCCAGTGCTTCCCTTTATGGTCAAATACCATAGTTGAGGTAGCAAGAATCAACCATGATGATAACAAAATAGCATGACCTTTGTATAGCCATTATCTGGTAAACCAGGCTAAATTAAAAATACCAGCAAAATAAATATTTTACAAGTAAATGAATAGTGAATCGAGGTAAATAAACAGTAGCTGAAGTATCCAACCTTCATCATGTTTATTTGTATGAAAGCAGAAAAGTAAGAGAAACGGAAAGGCAAAAGTTTCGAATAAATTGGACCAACAATAAGGGAGTTATGATTGTTTGAAATATGAGATTACTAAATCTATGTGAATCTCAAATTGCCCATACATATATTGAATACAACTTTTGAAAATTCATAACTTTCTTTTTCATTTTGGTCCGATTTCATTCAAACTTTCACCAGTCTGCTTCTTTGAGTTATCTGCTTGCTTTTTGAGAAGTTGTTTATTGAGGTTGGATTTTCATTTAAGACTGACATGTGAAGCACACTTTGCTTATGAATATTCATATATTTGCAGCATTGTTTGTGTGTGCATGAACAAGGCTATAGTGAACAATGGAGCCGGCAACATGAAAGACACCTTGAGCATTGACTTCTCCATGATCTAGACTTATGACAGTTATTTGCAGCGAAACCCTAGGATTTCAGTTAGGTGTCACTACTTTTAGCTTACAATCCCTTCTTTATATATTTGGATATATCTATAAAAAGAGTTGTTACGCTATCGTAGATTATACTTCCGTCTGGACTCTTGAAGATGCTTGTTGTGAAGTACTTCCTACCTTCAATCTTATCAACTACAGTCTCTATGATGATGGTGGAATTAACTGGTAAAGGCCTGCAGGAGAAAAAAAAAAAAGCAATTTAATTCAATGAGATACATGTGGTTTACTTATCCTTTTGGTGGTCTTACTCGACCACAAGTATTAAGGCACTTCAAGCATAATATATGTTCTAACAACTAAATACTTTATTCTGTCAGACTCCATTACAGTGTACACGCCAACGCCGATGGCACTATTCCATACTTTGTCTAACAACATGTACACAGCATAAACATACCAATAAATAAATTGATACATGTACATTCATCAGTGTTTTTCCCTAATGACGAATTTAAGGATGTTCTGTAGCAACGTTCGTGTGCAACCCTAGCTGCGCAGGGCCAGTTGATCATGCATTTACTAAGCACTATCCCGGGAGGTCAAGGCATTGTGCCTACATAACCAAGGTGCACACGAACATAACTGCAGAACGTCCTTACAAAGGCATTACTCAGTCTATGCAAGCCCACCAGTGACTGACGAGCCTGAAGCGTATTAGACATGTCTTGCCACAGGGAGAGCAGGGGTAGGACTGAGAAGAAGCGGGAGTATTATCATTCAAATTTCAACAAAATGGAATTCCTTGGGTGTAGGGACGGGAGCAGTATTTAATTTTCTATATTTTTCAAATCACTGCCTTGTATGATAGATAGCCTTCATGGACATTTGACAGAACAATAAAAGCTCTTTGTATGAGGTAAGATGCTGTTATCAGCGTTTTTTAAATAATTTATTTATTTACATTTGTTTTTCTCAAGGCGTTATTCAAAGATACTTCACATACTTTTTATAGTTGACGCTGAGGTTGGCAGTGACGCACTTTATATCAAGTCCGGTAAAGATGAGTACCCCAGCACATGCATCACCTACTGTAGCAATAGCTCCTCCGTGAACATACCTATGAAATAAAAAGTCAGAAGAAACAAGACTGCCATATATATACAATCATAGACAGATTCACATAGACGGGAAAATTGGCCCCTATTGCAACAAAAATTAGAAAGATGCTACCTGTTACACTACCCAGATATCATAACTTTCTCAGTCTTTAAACATCTCTCCTCCCCCTCCCCCTTTGCAGAGATAATCCTAGGCCCCCTTTAAACAATTGAACATTATATTTATCAATATAAACATATTTAAAACACAGATATGCTTACAAAATCCTTAACAAACATGGGGGAGGAGGAATCTGCCTTTTCCAGCTGTTACACCAAAAACATCACCAGGCCTTCTAAATAGGGTTACTTAGGTAAAAACAACAATTCTCAATCTTTAAGCAGAAATATTCTCCATTTCTCCATTGTCTTGATGTAATCATTGCAAATTATGGTATTCCACAACTCCTGTATGAAACAAATGTATTTGTTCATCAAATTTTAAGATCGGAGCAAATGGGTGAAGACCTCAGAATATAATCACAGTGCTGCAAATTTGTGTTTCATAGATTACAAATATCAAAGTTAATAACTTTCTTATTTCTAATCAGATTTTGCTCAAATTTTCACTTATCCGCTTCTCTCATTTTTTAAAGCTTTTATTAAAAACCAGTTATTTAGCTGGTGGATTTTCCCTTGAACTCTCACGATTATATGCCACACAAATAATCTTGTGCCATACTTTATTTATCATTATTCGGTTATTTAACTGTTTCTAGTGAAAAATTAATCCTAGATCCCCCTTTGAATAATTGAACAATATTAATCAATATAAACATATTTGAAACACAGAGATGATTACAAAATCCAATACAAACATGGGGGAGAGGAATCTGCCCTTTCCCAGCTGTTACACCAAACATAACCAGGCCTTCTTAATAGGGTTAAGGTGAAAACAACTTTTCTCAATCTTTAATCAGAAATATGCTCAATTGTCTTGTCTTACTCCACAACCCCCATATGAAACTAATTTATTTCTTCATCAATAACTATTAAGAAAGTGTAAATTTATCAAATTTTCAGAATAGCTAGAGCAAATGAGTAAAGACCTCAGAATATAATCACAGTGCTGCAAATTTGTGTTTTATAGATTACAAATATTAAAGTTAATAAATTTCTTATTCCTAATCAGATTTTGCTCAAATTTTCACTAATCTGCTTTTCTCATTTTTCACCACTTATTTAGAACTGTGGATTTTACCTTAACTCTTACGATAATATGCCACATAAATAATCTTGTGCCACACTTTATTTATCATATACCAAAGGCTTAAAAGAAAACTGTTTCAAGTTAAAAATTAATCTATACTGGTGTTAAAAGAGTTGTTTGCAAAGCCAATGTGTGGCACAAAGCAACTCTTTCCTCCATCCGTGCCTCATGCTTTCTTCAAAAACACACGTGTGGCAAATGAACAACAGTGCAGAGAAGGAAAGAAAGCAATTGAAGTGTTAACAAACTCACCCTGGAGGTCCCTGGACCTTCTCTCCAAACTGCAGTATAGTTATGCTCTTCTTCTCTTCCTCGTTGAAGAACATGACGTACTCAAAGGTTGCACCAACTTCTGGATGATTCAGCGTGAAGCCCGCCTTGTTCCTCTCTCTGTCCACTGAATTGAGCATCTCAGTCCACCCCTTAGAACCCTGGAGAAGCTGGGCTTGGTACTCCTTGTAGAGCTCCCTCGTTCTTGGAGTCCAACCAGGAAGGTCTCGTTCGGACGTACCCTTTGGTTTGATTGCCTGGGCACAAAGGGATCTCTGTACCAGGGCAAACAATTTTTTTTAAAGTAATGATAAAAATTTCTTAATAAAAATCGTACAGAGAAAATGGTGAAAATAACATTTATATAATTTTCTTCATATAAAACAGGAGCACATACATTCATAGTGTATACATGTATATACATGTAGTTCATGTCTACTCACAAAAATAGTTTTGGCGAAATTAAACAATGAAATGAAAAAAAACCTTACTTAGCTCTCCTTCTACTTCTTAAACTTCTTCCTCATCTTCTTTTTGTCCCCTCCTCTTCTCTTTTATTTCTTGTCTTCTTCTCTTCTTCTTCTCTCCTCTTTCTTCCTTCTCTTCTTCTTCATTTGAAAAGCTTGGTTCATGTACTTTCAAAATGTTGTTGTTTTTAAAAAATAAAATTTACCTTTAAAACCAGCTGCGAAGGCACAAAATTGTCTCCAACAAGGAACGAAGGAAACATTTTTGGGGGCTTCTTCCTGTACGTTGCTGCACCCAGCGCCAGCCCACCACTAAAACACAGCCCCACCATCATCAGAGCACTGTTCGATCTGGAAGAGGATTTTTCCATTGAAGACGTATGTGCACTCCTGCTCAGAGTCCTATATAGGAAGAATGTTTGGTTGGAATGCCGTTCATGGCGTACCAACTGCTGTAAAAATGTGTTGCACAGCAGCCTTGAAGACATCGCAAATTGCTCCGAGTCAGTAGTAACTGCCGATCACTTCTTTAATAAATTAGACAATTACAGTAGCCCTGCCTCTGCTTGAGGTGTCCGTTTCTGCTGAACTGCATGGGAACAAAAATGGAATCAAATTAATTAGCAATCAGCATTTAAAACTTTATATTAAAAAGGATTTTTTTTAAATCTGCTTTAGCCTTTAAGTTTAAGTTTAAGTCATTGCTTGTAGTTGTAGTCATCTAGTATTATACTAGTAATGAAAAAAAAGAAAAGAAAACTCACTGCTTCATTGAATGAAACTAAATAAAGACTGAAAGACTTGCTTTACCTAATTAATTCCGAATATCCTCAGTCCTAGACTCCTAGCTGTGAGCTATGCCTGTGCGGGAACCTGAATTTGGAAGAAATGACAATACACAAAACAGTGTCATTTGAAAATTGAAGTCAAAAGAGTCCTCAAAGTCCAACAAACAGATTTTTCTGTCTAACCAAGAGGCAAGAGTCAAGACTAAACTCAGAGTAAAGTAGTAGACTGCTGCATTGTTGTTGTAATCACTAATGTCATACTGTGTAACAATTCAATGAGGCATACCCAGGTCGAAATTCCAGTTGATACCAGTTGAAACCAGTAAGGATTTCCAACTGGTATCTACTGGTTTGAACTGGTCTCAACTGGTCTCAACTGGTACCAGTTAATACCAGTTGATACAATTTGGAAACCAGTAGAAATACCAGTTGACATCTGAGACCAGTTGATATTACCAGTTGATTTACCAGTTGATTTACCAGTTGAAAACCAGTAGATGATTACCAGTTGATTTACCAGTTGATTTACCAGTAGATGATTACCAGTTGATTACCAGTTGAAAACCAGTAGAAATACCAGTTGATATTACCAGTTGAAAACCAGTAGAAATACCAGTTGATATTACCAGTTGATTTACCAGCTGAAAACCAGTAGATGATTACCAGTTGATTTACCAGTTGAAAACCAGTAGAAATACCAGTTGACATCTGAAACCAGTTGATATTACCAGTTGATTTACCAGTTGATTTACCACTTGATTTACAAGTTGAACACCAGTAGAGATGATTACCAGTTGAAAACCAGTTGATTTACCAATTGAAAACCAGTTGATTTACCAATTGAAAACCATGAGATGATTACCAGTTGATTTACCAGTTGAAACTGTTAGATGATATACCAGTTGATTTACCAGTTGAAAACCAGTAGATGATTACCAGTTGATTTACCAGTTGACCAGTGGAATACCAGTTGCTTCACCAGTTCAAAAACCAGTTCATTGTATCTTGTGCATATTCATGATTAATTTGCATATTTTCACAGAAAATATAATTATCATGATCTATCAAGCAAATGTGACAATGCACATCAATTTTGTGATTGTTATTTTTTAGTCAATCATTGACAAATATATTATATATGTTTGATCATGTTTTTCATCTAATTTAAGACGTAAAAATAGGTATATTGATACATGTAATTATACTAACCAGGAAACAAAATGTATAATTTTGTATATATATCTATGTACGAGCTCCAAATTTCTAAAATGGAATGAGACTTATCTGTAATCGACCTCAAATGATCTCTGTGATGGGGTAATTGCAAGAGACTATATATTATGGTCCTGTTGGTGGCCAGATGCCAATATTGATTATTGATTATCACAATATCTGTTGATTACTGGTCTCAACTGGTAAATCAACTGGAAATATCAACTGGTATATCAACTGGTAAATCTACTGCTTTTCAACTGGTATATCAACTGGTAAATCTACTGGTTTTCAACTGGTTTGTCAACTGGTCTCAGATAGCGTTGTCTCAATTTCCATATTAAAAACCAGTTGAATGTACTGGTTTGAACTGGTACCAGTTGACTACTGGTTTGAACTGGTACCAGTTGACCAGTTGCCTACTGGTTTCAACTGGTTTTTCGACCTGGGTATAGACAGTCTACCTGAAGTTCTGAACATTGAAGTCATGGAGGCGAAAAATATGGCAACACATCTAGACTAGCTAGATACTAGATAGATCTATCTGATTCTGATTCTGACTATGGCAAAAATGTCAATGACTTGCAATTTTCAAAAGACTATAGACCTCTAGTCACAATTGCACAATTCACTACTACTACGGCCGTGAACTTTGCACCGATATACCCGCATCTAGACAAAGGAAGGAAACAATTCTAAAATTATGTACGCTCAACGCCCAGATGGACCGGAACGAAGCTTACCTCATTGACCAAAGTCAAGATATTATTATGAATATGACCCTCATGGCATGGTTTGCTTGCTCACTTGCTGCTGGAATTTCGAATGGAGAGCTCCGGCCGCTAGCGCTATAAAGCGGCGGAGATCGAGAAAACTAGTTTGGTAGTATGGTATACCATACATACGTCTTGTGCGCTTGTGCCTAATAATTACTCCCTTTACTTAGGCACCGCGGACGCAGGCTGTTGATACACGTACTGTAGCTGTATGAGAAGTAGACCGAAAATTTCTGTCTCTTTCGTTCGTTAGCCTCTGATTTGGGTACGGTCGGCTCCTCTCTTTAGAGACAGAAGCCGACCATAGGCTCCTGTGCAAATGTTTTGGCCATTTATGGCCAAAGAACTTTGCTCAAAATATCCGATGCATTAGCGGCCATACCAGATTGACTGTATGATGCGTTTAAGGGTTTTTTTTCCGGATTTTCATCGCCGAAATTGAGCTCCGTGTTGAAATTCTTGCAGCCGTATTTTAAACTGTTACTGCGCATTAAGGAAGATGACGTCATCCATTGACAGTAACTGTTTTAAATTCGGCTGCAAGAATTTCAACACGGAGCTCAATTTCGGCGATGAAAATCCGGGAAAAAAGACCCTTAAACGCATCATACAGTCAATCTGGTAAGTGGAACCGATGTATATTAGCCTAGGCCTAATTTTCAAACATAAATGCATCGGATATGAATCCGCTAAAATTGAGTATTTTGGGCAAAGTTCTTTGGCCATAAATGGCCAAAACATTTGCACAGGAGCGCCTATGGTCGGCTTCTGTCTCTAAAGAGAGGAGCCGACCCTACCCAAATCAGAGGCTAACGAACGAAAGAGACAGAATTTTCGGTCTATATGAGAAGCTGAAGATGATTAGAAAATCTCTGGTCTTTCGGCGGATGTGCGCAGACAGTTTGGCGGTACATGAATTGTAGTAGATTGTTTACTTGTGTTGTAGGTTTTATTGTTGTCTAATGTTACAAACATTTCATCGGGATATCTACACGACTAGCTAAATAGCTTTAGTTTATCAGCTGTTGTTTGCGGCTTGTATATGCACCATACGCTATACAATATCCCAGGCCAAGTCGTGCGATTATAGATCCTGTATCTGTAAATGTAGCGCTCGCTCTCCTAGATCCTTTTTTTACGTTCGTCTCCATAGCATTCTCAGTGCAGTGCATGCAGTGCTAGTGCAGTGCAGCTATCTTGTGCTGCTCTTTTATTTGATCACCCTATAATTACGAGAATGAGTTCAATAAGGTGTTCATATATAGAAATAAAATGAAATATATAGACCCTATCCCAGGTCAAAAAAACAGTTGGGGACCAGTTGAAAGCAACTGGTACTGGTACCAGTTGAAAGCAACTGGTACTGGTACCAGTTGATTCCAGTTAAGTGAACGGGTTTCAATATGGAAATTGGTATAGTGGAATCAACTGGAATCAACTGGTACTGGTACCAGTTGGAATACCAGTTGTCAACTGGTACCAGTTACGACCAGTTGATGAAACCACCAGTTGATTCCAGTTAAGTGAACGGGTTTCAATATGGAAATTGGTATAGTGGAATCAACTGGAATCAACTGGTACTGGTACCAGTTGGAATACCAGTTGTCAACTGGTACCAGTTAGGACCAGTTGATGAAACCACCAGTTGATTCCTGTTTAGTGAACTGGTTTCAATATGGAAATTGGTATAGTGGAATCAACTGGAATCAACTGGTACTAGTTGAAACCACCAGTTCTGAACTGGTACCAGTTGATTCCAGATAAGTGAACTAGTTTCAATATGGAAATTGGTATAGTGGAATCAACTGGTACCAGTTAGGACCAGTTGAAACCACCAGTTGTGAACTGGTACCAGTTGAAAACCAGTTGATCATTTAGTAACGTCCAGCACTCAACTGATAATCAATCAATAATCAATAATCATTATTGCATGGCATCTGGCGACCAACTGAATCATATTTATATAGACTCTTGCAATTGCTCCATCACATAGATCATTTGAAGTGAATTACAGTTGTGTATATAAATGAGTGATGAAGAGTTCGTACATATACATATATACAAATTGTACATGTTTTTACTGGTTATTAATTACATATATCAGTATATATATATTTTTACGTCTTAAATTAGATGTAAAACATGATCAGACATATATAATGTACTTGTCAATGATTGACTAAGAAACTATAAATCACAAAATTGATGCATTGTCACATTTGCTTGTCAGATCATAATTACGTTTTCTGTGAAAACATGCAAATTAATCATGAATATGCATAAGATACATTAAACTGGTTTTTCAACTGGTATTCTACTGGTTTTAACTGGTAAATCAACTGGCAATCTTCAATTGGTTTCAACTGGTAAATCATCTGGTAATCATCTACTGGTTTCAACTGGTAATTCAATTGGTAATCATATTTTGGTTTTCAACTGGTAAAGCAACTGGTAATCATCTACTGCATGGTTTTCAACTGGTAAATCAACTGGTAATCATCTACTGGTTTCCAACTGGAATCAGCTGGTATCAAATGGTCCAGTTTGGCCACTGTGCTGCAACTGGAATGAAGTTATGAACTAGTAGATTTACCAGTAAGGCCCATTGGTTGTAACTGGTATCAACTGGTCTAATAATATACCAGTATACGCCTATAGTTTTCAAATGGAATCAGCTGGAAACACCCATTGGGTTTCAATATGTTCCAATCGGAAACAACTGGTCTAGCTCAAATGGTCCACTTTGGTTTTATGGGTTTTAAACTGGAATCAACTGGTAGATGTACCAGTAATAACGCCTATTGTTTTTAACTGGTATCAACTGGTGTAACAATATACCAGTATGGTTAATTGGTTTCAACTGGAATCAACTGGTTTGTTTTCAGCATGTGCCAGTAGAGTCAATGGGTTTCAACTGGGATATACTGGTGCATGTGAAGTTTACCAGTTGTGTCAACTGGTTTCAACTGGTACAACTGGTACCAGTTGAATCCAGTTGAAACCAGTAAAATAAACTGGCACATATTCCAGTTCCGTCAACTGGATTCAACTGGTACCAGTTGATTCCAGTTGATACCAGTTGAAAATCCAACTGGTTTCAACTGTTTTTTTTACCTGGGATGTCTGTCCACGAAAAGCTACATTCTGTAAGCCTAAACCATTAAAATCTGCGTTGTCCAGGGATGTGTAAAATACATTTCCTATATATTTCTAGTCATGGCCAACAAATTCTATTCGTGGCGACTAGGACCGGATAGGCCGGGAAATCCCCGCACGATCCATCCGAAATTTGCATAAAATTTAATTAACCTCGATGCTGACAATGGAGCTGACAAAAAAAAAATATAGTTTACACGCCTCAGTATTGCCTGCATGTCTCCTTTTTTTCTTCTTTAATATCGTTTAAATTCATTGCATTATATTGTACTAGCTGTTTGTATATATTTTGTACAGTAATTGTACTTATCGTAGCTTTAATTGGAACCCTCTTAAAACCAGCAATATCATGTGCATGTACGTTGTAATTGCTGATCTCGAGCAGGGCTATCAAGTATCAATTCGTGCTTCATATCTTTCATGTTGTTTTTTATTATACGGAAAAAATACTACTTCTACTAGTTCTATACACGTTCAATGTCAACAGTCCACGCAGGCTAGGCGCCTATATTCAATAAACTTGACACGCTCTATAATAGCGCTTTCATCGATCGTCCGGCCAGCCTCTGATCTGAATACAATCTTCGATGACACGTGTCGCTCCGAATTCATCTAGGCCTGCATCGAGACTGCGTGTCGTGTATATAGTATCCGAATCAAACAGTGTGTATCATATAATAATGGAAGTATGTATAATTCTGCACTGGAAATTAAGTGAACGCGGGTGTAGGAATAAACCGTGAGAAATGGGACGAAAATGGCGTC
The DNA here is from genome assembly GCA_037976565.1 of Mesocentrotus franciscanus. Classification (NCBI taxonomy): domain Eukaryota; kingdom Metazoa; phylum Echinodermata; class Echinoidea; order Camarodonta; family Strongylocentrotidae; genus Mesocentrotus; species Mesocentrotus franciscanus. The sequence goes on from CP137682.1 coordinate 21,797,283, forward strand.
CATTATTCGGACTCGTTCGTTCATTCTCCTACTGAGCACGGCCCTGTTAGTGTTACTAATATTTCTTGCTTACGAACACCATTTTTGGAGAGTGGTCTCGGCGCTATCGGGAGGAGCCGGAGTCGGGCTTCAGCCGTCACGGAACGAGCGTCGACCACCACATATCGTGTTCATATTGGCAGACGATTACGGTTTCAATGACATCGGCTACAGGAATCCAGCAATGAGGACTCCGAACCTAGACTATCTCGCTGCTGAGGGGATCAAGTTGGATAATTACTATGTTCAACCAATATGTACTCCGTCGCGGGCACAGCTGATGAGCGGAAAATACCAGGTCATTAATTTATTTTATAATTAGTCTCTTTAGAAATCTAGCCATCTGATTGGTCGAAATTGGAGTCGTGATTTTAGCCATGCCCGTAAACGTAACAAATGCCAGTATAGGCCTATATAACGGTCAATAGTTCATGAGAAAGATTCCCGTTGCCCCGTAAATAATTAAATTTTGCTGAGATCCCCATCGGTTTACGTGTAAAAAGTTTCTTTTTCAGTATTTGCTAAACATTTTTTGTTTGCACTTTTTCAAATTTTCCGGGGGGGGGGGACACCCCCCCATTTTTTTAGGGGGACAATTTGAAAAAGTGCAAACAAAAGATTTTAAGCAAATACTGACTAAGAACGTCTGCAACACACTTTTAGGCTCTTGAGGGCCCAAGAGTGGAGACAAATAAAACTGCAAAAATCTTCTCACTCCGGGTAGCTATACGCTCTCTCGCATAATATCCTTCAAAATGTAGGCCTACAAGTATATATTGTAGAAAAGTGAAGTGTGAAAAAAGTATATATTGCTTGTTTTTATACTATAGTTTTGCTAAGGAATTTTATTTTTTTAATACAACAAAACTTCAAAAACCAGTGAGGGGGTAGTCACTTCCATCACCTTCACCCCTCTCTTTCACTATAATTATGCTCCCTCGCACTGGCGTACTGATGGGGCCGGGGGCTCAAACGTGGTTTATTTCTAATTCGATACCAGTGATTTACAAATGATGCTGAAATGGCATGATTTTTCCTGAGCTTCTGGGGGGTCTGCCCCCTGGACCCCACCAAGGGCATTAAGGCGGGACACTGGTTGCTCATCTGACCGTAATTAAATGCCTAAATCCCCTGAGCTTCCGCGGGCTCCGCCCCCTGGACCTCACCAGGGCCATAAGGCGGGCCCCTGGATGCTCATCTGACCGTTATTAAATTCCTAAAACCCCTGATCTTCCGGGGGCTCCGCCCCCTGGACCCCACCAGGGGCCATAAGGCGGGCCCCTTGATGCTCATCTGCCCTTACTGATTAAATACCTAAAAACCCCTGAGCTTCATGGGGCTCCGCCCTTGACCCCCACCGGGCTTTACCCCTGGCCCCCACGCCACTTTACGCTCCACTTGCATCGCTCGCTTTGCTCTACCTGATCGTAAATAATTTAGGCCCCCCACTTTGAAAAACGTTCCGCGGGGCCTGCATGTAACATGTAAGAGTGGTGGTGGTGCAGATTTTTTTTCTTCTGCCCCTACAAAACATTTTTGCTCATTACGCCACTGCTCCCTCGTCCCACGCACCCCCGGTCATGAAAAGAAATCGGTTTGATCGGAGATGGAGATGCCAGGTGGCTCCTATTCACTATTTTAAAAATTCCCCCCTTTTAGACCTATTAAAGCTCAGAATCTTGAGCTCTGGTATGGGCATCGTATGTCGAGGGAACATGGCTATAATTCATTCTGGTTTGTTTATCCTGCAGTATAGATTGATAAAAGTGTTTGAACCAGTAAAATAAAAACAACGTCAAAAAAACTTGCTGAAAATCATCTTCAATAAAAACCACAACTCTCATTTGCACATAGTGACCTGCATGTGTTAAGCACATGGTGTCGGGCCTACTTACCTTGATTTCCTAATCTTTCTATGCTCATATACTCAGTTTTCTGAATTGTGCCCCCTTAACAGAATCCTGAACCCGCCTCTGCTTCTATCATACATAACTATCAAATCCGACTGAAGAGGTTCACCTGATTGGCGTTGTAACTTGAAGCTTTTAGCCCGGCAAGCGAAAGTTTACCGAAACACGTAATTTTTAAGCCGTTGAAGAAAGAACTATAATTTGTAAATCATAGTTTTGTTATGTTGCTATGCAAATTATGCAATAGACCGGTTAACTAACATATTCAGATGTTATGCATACTTTTTTTAATTAATGTTGTTCTTGACAACCTGAAAACATGCCTGAGGATTGCCCGGAATAGCAACAAGTAATGTATGCACATTGGATTCCACGTATTGTAGTTTATTCATTAATAACGAGTAATGGAATAACTCGTCACTATAGGCCCCTAGGAAAGAAACATCCGTACATTTTAATATGTCAGTAAACTGGTCTATTTTACATTAACACAGATTCATACGGGGCTCCAGCATTCCATTATTTGGCCTTCTCAACCAAGCTGCTTACCCTCAACCTTCCCACCCTCCCCCAGAAGCTGAAGGAAGCCGGCTACGCCACTCACATGGCAGGGAAGTGGCATCTTGGCTTCTACAAGAAAGAGTGCTGGCCGACGAACAGAGGCTTCGACTCATTTCTCGGTATAAACATAGATCGATATAGGAATACGATTAGGATACCCTGATTTTGTATTAATGTATATACACACATAATAGGCCTATATATATATTATGTTATACATGTATATCCGATATTAGGTCCACGTGTTGGCATAGAATGTTGCAAAAATGATAAAGAAGAGCAATTCAGTGCTTTAGATCCAACCGTTTTTTTATTTTTTTATTTGTATTTATTAGATCACGAATTTTCGACGTACCTGACATCTTATCACTTAAGGTACGTCGAGTATTCGTGACCTAATGCACACTGTCGGATTTAAAGCATGAAACTTCTTCATAACTTTATTATCCTCCCTTCAGAGTTTGTAGAATGTAGATGACTTTTCCACTCAATCTTAAATAAAACATCCGTAAAAGATGGACACTGAAGTGTCACACAAATACTGTTGGCCGTTTACCACAAGAGTAGTTATCTTAGTTTCCTGTAAAAAATTAATTAAAATTTATTATAACTTGCAAGAATCAACCAACAAAATAATGCCAATCTGTTTATTATATTTCAGGATGTGGATACAATTTCCGTTATAGTTCTGGCACTACTTAAAATGTCGTATGGATACCTTATTATTATAGGCCCTCTAAAGATAAAAGACCCTCTTGAGTCATACATTTTATAAATAATAGAATTTAAGTCATTTCAGTGATTGCAACTTTTCAAAAAATAAACAACTTTCTCATTTTTGTTCTGATTTCATTCAAAATTTCATCCGTCTACTTTTTTGCTTTGCTTTGCTGTAGAGTAGTATGCGATCAAGTTGTGTTTCCGTTCAATTCTCGACAATTAAGATGAAATCTTTACAACATGACTAAAGCGTGTGCCCATTAAAATGTGAATATTAATGTTGTTGCCTTTGTGGTTTCCTGTCAGGTATATTGCTAGGAAAGGGGGATCATTTCCTGCACACGGAAAAGGGTGGTGGTTCACCCTACCCTTCAACATGGCAGTGGGAGGGACTCGATTTCAGGGACGGTCTACAATCAACGAATGCTTATTCAGGGATCTACTCGACACATGTAATTGCAGAGCGGGTAGAAAATATTATTGAAAAACATGACAAGGACAAGGTAATTGAAGGGGCGAATACAGAATTTATAACATTTTGGAGAGGGGGTTTAGCACAATGCTTCAAAATAACATAAAAAATGGGCGTTTTTGTGTGTACTCAAAATATGCCAATTGGGTTTCAAAGGAGGGAGGACACGGGCTAGCTCTTCTGCAGCTGGTTGTATGACGTGATAATAATAGGATCTTTTCATGTGCCAATAAAACGAGCAAATTAATAGACGTTTTATTTCAAAATAAACAAAAGTTACACAATAGAAGAGGGGGGGGGGGTGGTGGCTGAAAGAAGAAGCGGGGGACTAAGATCGCGCTGCACACTACATTTTTGGCCTGTGACGAAAGAAAAGAGTCACTTTGTTTAACATGAATCATTCCGCATAATAGGTTTTATAACTTAACTTTTTCAAATTATATAAAACTTATTTCTAATACTTTTTTATCACGGTTTACTTGTCTACGATACAGCCTCTGTTCTTGTACGTGTCGTTTCAAGCCGTACATACCCCACTGCAAGTTCCAGAAAGCTACCTCAAGCCATTCCAGTCATCAATCCATAACAAAAAGAGACGAATCTATGCGGGAATGACATATTGTATGGATGAAGCAGTAGGCAACATCACAAAGAAGCTGAAGAAGCGAGGATTGTGGGACGATACTGTATTGGTATTTTCATCTGGTAAGTTTCTCCAGCGATCGAGCTGCCTGCGGCCATATAGGGTCGGGGTGGTCATTTCTACGGAACTTTTCTCGCTGTTGAAGGACATCCATTATCTTCCAATAACGGTTGCGTCTTGACTTAATACCTATATTTTACAGTGCATCCGTGTTTTGAGTCTTATGCCAAATAAATGCGTTTTCAACTATGTTCTGTTACGTACAGCTAGGACTCCACTTCTCCTTGGATCCGTCTTCCTTCAGGAATTCCACAATGCAGTGTCCTTGGTGACTGGTCCCAAACTTTTTCACCTCTTTATTAATGATTCCCTTTCATTTTTTTCTCGAAAATCTCTTTGTAGATGACCTCTTGCTATTCTTAAAAGTAGTAAATGACTGTATAGGCCTATCTTCTTTTTTTCTTCTCCTCAGATAATGGTGGCCGCATCGATGAGGGTGCCAGCAACTGGCCCTACGCGGGTCAAAGACCACCTTATGGGAAGGAGGTGTCCGCGCTGTAGGCTTTGTGACCAGTCCACTCCTTTCTGATAAAATGAAAGGTACAGTCAGTCGAGAATTGATCGACATAAGCGACTGGTACCCAACTCTAATAGAGGGTGTCGCTGGATCGACGCTGAGCGGTACAGAACTAGATGGATACAACATCTGGGAATCCTTAAGGTAAACAAACCTTAACCGTTCATAATGTCGACCTTATACTTAACCTTAAGTTGTTATTAACTCGAAATGGCAATATAAGATTTGATGGCTATATCAACAAAAAATAAAACGCTCATTCAGTGTGCACATACACACACTCCGTTTAACTTCTGTGGAGGGGGTGAAAACATGCACACTTGCGTTTGACGAAATGTCAAATGAAAGGCTTTGGAATGAGCGGTCTCCTGTTTTCACGATAAAGCCACTTTAATATTGATCGTAGATATGTTAATTTCCTATTCCAAATTGACTCCAAGTTCGTAGTTTTAATATTGATTAGTGCTGTAAGGAGATGTAAAGCAGTTTCCTGCACCCCTCCCCTCCCTCCCGCCCTCGATCGCCAATGACGAGTTAAGAGAACATGAGAAGAAGATGAATCAAGACCCGGTCAATTACCTTTTCTCGCCGTTCATTCACCAATAGGCTATAGGCCTACAGTTAGACGTTTGTCCCAGGATATTTACACCTCTGGTCGTATTTCATAACTTTTATTTTATAGGGTAACGCTGCACACACTTTATTGTTCCGATTCAAAATGGCTGCCATCAGCAGTAGATCGCATAAAACATAATATTTCATTTACGATGTCGATTTTGGCTTCATATTAATATGTTCACTCTATACCAATCTACAGAAGGGGAAAACCTTCTGCAAGGGTTGAACTGTTGCACAACATCGACCCTCTCATCACCCCTCCCTCGACGTGGCCCAAGGAATCTATCACCGCGGCTCATAACTCTTTCTCTACTAGGACGAATGCTGCACTGCGATACAAGGATTGGAAAATCATCACCGGATATCAAAGTAAATTCATTTATTTATATATTTTAAAAAAAAAATCAGTTCAAGGCTGTTGTGCCTTGCAGTCCTGTTACGTAAACAAAAATACAGAAAATATGCCTAAGTACCAAATGAATATAATAACGATTCGTACTTTATCTTCATCAATCCATTAGTTTTCTGATATCAGGGCAAAGTTTGATAGACATCCATGGTGCGTTGTGGTGCTTGGGGCGCATAAAACCAAAGGTATACCAACATCAACATAATTTTTGTTACACTAGGCCGCATACTCGTATTCTCTATTTTCGTTGGCAGATTATCCCATCGACATCCTACTTTTCCTTTACTAATTATCCCCTCCCCCAAAAAAAAAACTGCAATACTAAGTACATGTAATTATTAAATTCTATTGATTATTATAGCAATTAAAATATTCGTCGTATGGACATGTTGGACATTGATGGGGTTCTATTTATCACACTTTCCAACTGAATTATTTCAAGGTTTGTATTTAGATCAAAACTTTAACTTCAATAAATTTTGCTAATATTTCTTTCTTTTCAGGTATCAATAATGGATGGTACTCGCCAGCAGAATCCAGCGAGCAGTCAATCTCCTCTGAGATCCCGCCGGGGAAAGCTGTCTGGTTGTTTAACATCACGCACGATCCCAGCGAGTTCCACGATCTGTCGGACCAAGAACCTGAGACAGTGAACTTTCTTCTGGAGAGGTTGAAGTCTTACCAGTCTGGCGCTAGTCCTGTCCACTACCCCGATATAGACACGAAGGCGAACCCAGCCGTACACGGCGGCATTTGGGACAGTTGGGAATAAATCCCAAATCGCTATCGAGTGGAAATATAATCCACATGGAATTCTGTCTTCCCGTGGAACACTGGGTAAAACTACTACGAAAGCGTTTAAGTGCATTGAGAAGACGAGATGATTTCTCATCAAGTTGATTGCCATGGGGTGAAAGGAGGAGATGAAGGTGAAGCGGAGAGTTGGTCTAGCGGCACGTCGCTTGGTCAGGTCTCTGTCTTCGCCTACAAACTGGCTAAGGCAGACCCCGGTTCGAAACTGAGTCGCATCTTTCGGATGGTGACTTTAAAGTCGGTCTCCCGACGTTAATAATCATATATGATTGATACACGTCTGTAAAAAAAAAAAAAAAATCACACAAAGTCCGATCATGGGTCTATAATATTAAGTTGCCTTAATTATATTGATAGCTTATGAAGAGAAGAACAGGATGAGATCGCGGTTGCGCTATAGTAATGCCACTACTACAAGTCAGAGTTAAAAGAGCTTATCCTGCGTTCAAACTACCACCATTCATCGTATAGGTTACAACAAGTATAATTAAATTTTTCATAGTCTGAATGTCGTATAACGAACGTCTTGTAGCGAAACGCTTGTTTGAGCATCGTTTCAAACGGAAACTCGGAAAGACAAGATTTTGTATTACAAATTCAAAATAATGGGTTTTAACAAGGCAAGTTTAGAGCGGTTCAGATCCTACTTGTCTAATCGACACCAAGTAGTGGTCATTCATGATATTCTTTCCAAACTAATGCCTATAACATGCGGTGTTCCTCAGGGAAGCATTTTAGGCCCAATTCTATTTATAAGTTATATCAATGATATGTGTATTTGTATAAAAGACTGTAAACTATTATTATACGCGAAAAGCTCAGCTAGTAAACAGCTGTCTACGTGTGTCGATTGGATGACTGATAATAAGCTTTCTTTATAGACACTGGGGAAAATCTGAAAGCATTTTGTTTTGTTCTAAAAAGTAGTTCTAAAAAGTCATTTTAATTCAAAGTGACACACAATAATCAAGTAATCAAGAGAAAAGAATCTGTGAAGTATTTAGGCATTGAGTTGGCTAGCGCAATTTCATTTTCATCTTCAGTAGAATCAAATTCTCGTCTGAAATTTTTGTACAGATATCAAAGTTGTATGGATTTAAAAGCAAGACGTATACTCTTTTTTGCTTTTATTCAATGTTTGTTTGACTATGCTAACCCTGCATGGTATATACATAAACAAGTCAGATCAAAAGAAGTTGAAAATTATACAGAACAAAATGGTGAAAATCATCAACTGTTCTGCATGGTCCAAGAACTCATGTTGACTACAGCGAACTTTCTAAAACTGGTTTTCTTGAAGTCAAGAAAAGATCAAAACAACTCGTATTGCTTCACGTGCATAAAATCAATCATACTAGGTCGAATCATTATATTCGATCCAACTTCGATCTTGCTACTGACTTACGTGATTATAATACAAGAAATAGCCGATTCAACTTACCAGAAAAAGTAGGTATTAATGAAAATTAGTTTTATTACATTGCCATAAAACATTGGAATTCCCTTCCTAATGACATAAAGGAAACACTTTGCTCATTTAAAGAGGAAATTAAAGGAATACCTATCACTGTCTTGAGAGTCAGAGGAGAGAAGCGAATGACATGTTATATAATTGAAATAGCCTGAATACAGAACACTTTTCTTTTCTCTGCCAGGTTCATAATTTTTAATTTTGTCTATACTTATGTTATTTTCCTCTTTTTCCTCCTCCTCCTCCTCCTCTTTTTCTTCTTCTCCTTCTTCCTTTTCTTTTTCTTCTTCCTTTTCTTCTTCTTCTTCTTCTTCTTCTTCTTCTTCGTCTTCTTCTTCTTCTTTTTCTTTATCTTCTTATTCTTGTTGTACTTATTATCATTTCTATCATTATTATTTTAATGTTATTATTATTATCATCATTATTATCTTTAATATGTTTTTTCTTATCTGTCTGTAAATAATACGATTTTAATTTATTAATTTTGTACATGTATGTCGGAGACCCCAATGGAAATAAGCTCTCGAACTGTCGTGGGTTATCCTGTTCAAACTGACTTAATTTTGATCTGTTATTCTTTTATATTGTTGTATGTTGGAGGCTTGGCGAATAAAATCAGTCAAAAAATTAATCAATCAATCAATCACAAAGTCGAATTCCATGGGATTAGAAGAAGATGACTTGATGAGACTGACGTGATCCTGCATCTCTTGTCTTTCAGTACCAATCGAGTTCTCCTTGAGGTGAATCAGAGTTCTATGTCTTCTTTTTCCCGTCACCAGAAAGACCACTTGATGAAATCTGGCACCGTCTCGTCTTATCCTCCCGTCTGAAGAATGTATATCTCGTGACTACAATGATACTTGTCTTCCAAATAATATCATCCTCTTGTCTTCTCGTCCTAATTGATTCGATTTGACTTAGATCATGAGATATGCATGCATATCTTCTTTATCTTGTCGCCAGAAAAGCATCATTGACGAGATCTGGTTTCGTCTGTTATCAACTTTCTCATCTCGAGAATGAAGATTTGGTCAATAGAAATTATTCATGTTCATGTCTTCCATATCCTCTTGTCGATCTTCTCATTCCCATGAATTCACTTTGACGTAGAGTAGAAATCTGGGCCCTGTTTCATAAAACTTGTTATCAATAACTGTTATAAGCTACTGAAATCGTGGCATTTGATTGGCTGGGAGAAAATTTGTCATTGAATTTTAGCATTTGTTATTACAAGTTTTATGTAACAAGGCCCTGAATTGTCTTGTTTAATCGTGATTATTTGAATTCGTGCTGTGTAGTGCAATAAATAAATCTTATCATAAAACAAAAAATTAACAAAATTGCCTCACATTGTTATTTGATTCTTGTTACTTAAGATTCAGTTTTGACATGGTTTCTTTGTTGTGGAAACATGGCTTTTCGAATATTTGATGCTCCGGCCTCTCTTAATTTCCAGATTGACCGAACTGCAACCGTAATCCGATATCATTTTTGGTTAAGATAATATTTACTGACCCGTTGTACATTCATTACCGCGTGGCATAACGTCACTCAACATACGCCAGGATTTCCATTGAAGTTACCATTCAATGGCAAAGTTTCAATACTAAGTCTTATCAGGGAGGTGAGACTCGGCTCCCTGGTCTTATGCAACGGGGCCCAGGACGTCTTGAAATATATTATGCAGTTTATAGAAATTATAACAGAAATTAAATCTATATAATATTAACAAGGGCTAGAGGGCGTTAAAAAGCGAGGGGGAGATTATTATGTAGAGAGAGGGGCGGAGGGAGAGAAATAGATGGCGATAGAGAGAGGAGAGGAATTGGTAGAGAGAGAGAGAGGAGAAAGTCATTCTCATTCTTCTGTTAGTGAACCCGCCTACATGTGTTCATCATAATTATAATACAATCGTTCGTGTATGTTGTTCTTTCATTTCTGTATTGGATTTTAATTTTAATTCATTATTTGTATAAGTTTCAGCATCGGCTGTCAAGATTTTGTCTTCTTCCCCTAGATGTAATAGCTAGAGCCTAGTCTTACCACAGAACCCCCCCCCCCTCAATAACTTTCAAAAGCTGAATTGCCCGAATGCGGGCAAGTGTCCCTATCCCCTATATTAATTTTGTACATGTTTCAACTACGAAATGGGTCTAAAATGCCATATATTCCTTATATCAGCTCACCTCCCTGGTAAAATGCACTACTATTATATTGGCTCTCATAATTGCCGATTTGTGAGGTCCCAGTGCGAACAATTCTTATAAAAAAAGACAACAAAAAACCCCTGATGAGTTTTAAGCACAATCTAATGAAGAAAGACCGAAAATTTATTTTATAAGTAACGTAATTATAACATCTATAAATGCGAGCGAGCGTAGCGAGCGAGCTATAGGGAAAATTAAAGAAAAAGTGCTTAAGTCGCCTTGAATTATAGGGGTGCATGTTATGGAGAAAAGAAAAGTAGGCACCTATTAAAAGGGAAAAGGACAGTCATTAGAAAAGAAAAGGTGCTCGTGTCAAAGTAAAAAAGGGCAATTATCAGAGCCTTCAGAGGTGAAAATGGTACTTCTTGCACCTGAAAAGGGACACTCAACAGAAATGAAAAAGGGCACATGTGAGAATGGAAATAGGGAATCTGTTGAAGGAGAAGGGCACCTATCGATTTTAATAGGCGCATTTATCAGATATTAAAAGGGGCATTTTGAAAAGGGGGAGGGGCTCATAAAAAGAAGGAAAAGGGGCACTGTTATCCGAAGGAAATATGGTACTTATTAGAAAGGAAAAGGGGCACTTATCAAAGGGTGAAAAAAGTGGCATTTAAGAGAAAGTAAAGGGGGTTCTTATTAAGAAGGAAAAAGTACACGCATTAAAAAGGAAAAGGGCACGAGTCAAAGTTAAAAAAAGGAGCAAAAATATCAGAGGTGAAAATTAAGGGGAATTTCTCCGCACCTGAAAAGACCTACTCACCAGACATGAAAAGATAGGAAAAGGACAGTTATTAGATAAGAAAAGGGGCACCTGTCCTTTGTAAAAAGGGGCTTTTGGGGGGTACCTGAAAAAAAATGGAGGCACAGCTAGTGCACCCCCCAAACCATCCGGGATCGAGTGCCGCCTCTGGCATAATGGGCATATAAAATGAGAGGAAAAAACCCGGAAAATCATGTCATTTCAGCAACATTTGTAAATCACTGGTATCGAATAAGAAATAAACCACGTTTTTATTTGGGGGGTCAACTGCCCCCCATCAGTACGCCAGTACCAGAAGGAGAAGAAGAAGAAGAAGAAGATATCAAATGAATGAACATAAACATTAGAATCACCTGACACACCCTAGATCGACGCACGTGACCAGTTTCTAGCTTTATGTAAAGACGCGTGTATTACACCCAGTATATCTAGATTCACCAAGTCAATATAGATAAAGAATTTATGACAACTTTTAATGATTAATTAAGTTAAATTGGCAATCATAACTAGTCGGGGTATATATTCGTCAACATTTTCTAAAATAAGTAACTTTTATTTATGAAATTATTATTTTTGTTTGAAATAAAGGCTAGCTTTAGCCCTGTCATGTGACGCAAGCGCCCAGGCCAGTGGCAGTGTGTTAGAGTCGTCATCATCGGTGATGCTGATGTGTAATTCAGAATGGATTTCTTTTTGTTTTGCTTAGCCTTCCTTACATTTTCGAACTTTTCCACGTTGCATGCCTTACCTCCAAATATCGTGTTTATACTGGCGGATGATTATGGATTCCATGATATAGGCTACCACAATAACGACATCATAAAAACACCAAATTTGAACGCGCTCGCCAGTGCTGGAGTCAAGCTCGAAAATTATTACGTGCAACCGATCTGCACTCCAACGAGAAGTCAGCTTATGAGTGGCAAATATCAGGTAATTCCAAGCGTCCTAGGCTAAAAAGGAAATCCCCTAAAAAAGGCCCTATGATAAGTAAAGATTTGATAAACGAAGTATACAATAAATTTATGAACACACATAAGTCATTTAAAATACTTAGTAGTAACTTAGTATATTTGTCTCTGTTTGTGACTGTGTCTTGAAAAATGATTTAAAGTTGTATGAATTCTGAAAAGATTTGAAATAAAAAAATCTAGTCTAGACAGAAATAACCGTCTGGCATTATCATGGTGGTCATGGTGAGAGGATTTCTTTGATAACTGACTCTTGGCAAATATAAATGATAATGAATTAATAATGAATAATGAATAATGAAGAAGGAGGAGGAGGAGAAGAAGAAGAAGAAGGAGGAGGGCGAGGGGGATCAGGGAGAACCCGGAGAAGAAGAGACAAAAATTGATAACAAAAATTAATAACTTCCTCATGTCATGTCATTGGAACCACCAATGAATTGTGACTGCCTCCTTAACAACATCAGGTATTTAATATGTTCCACAATTCAGCTGCTGCTACTTGGAATGAGCAAGGCCAGGTCCATATAATCTCTTTGTTAATAAATCTTGCAGATTCACACTGGTCTTCAGCATGGCATCATCTGGCCCCCTCAACCCAACTGTCTTCCTCTTAGTGACCCCACCATGGCAGACAAACTCACCGAGGCGGGATACGATTCACATATCACAGGGAAATGGCATCTAGGTTTCTACAAGAAGGCTTGCTGGCCGACTAATCGAGGTTTCAAATCTTTCGTAGGTCAGTCGTAGACAAAGCTCTTAGTCTTAGTCTTACTGACTCTTAGATCAGCATTGAGTTTTAATGCAGGTGTCACAAGCGAGAATCTCTGGAGGTGTTGACTTTCTAGTTTCTGGATAAAAACATGGATACATAAATGACACCATTTTGAGTGGTAAATTAATGTGATGTCCTTTAAACATTTTTTAGTCAATTTTGCTTTAATTTACTGTAAATTACTGCTCAAAAAGAAATTCTGAAGTGTGTCTGTGAAATAAGACTACAACTTTACATCAACATCTCTTTGCACAGCCAGAGATTCTTGCCTGTGACACAGGCATTATAGGCCTGTTCACATTTCCCATGAGTCTTTAAGCGTTCTTTTAAAAGCATGCTGCACCTCTTATTTTTGTATCTTATAACACAAAGTTAAGTGAGTACGTGTCGGACCATTGTTGCATGCAAATATTTGTTTTCATCCCCCTTTTTTAGCCATTCATTTAGTACACTCAACCCGCCCCAAAAAAAAAAAAAAACCTGCAGCGTATGTGAATGAATCTTTAGGTTACCCAGCATTGTCAAAATATTATTCTGCTGTGATGTCCTGTGCTACATATTAGCAGTCATGCTCTTCTCAAAGTGGTTTTGATCGAAATCCCTACCAGGGCTATTAACTTGACTATTGCGTAAGTGGTGATGCAGAGTCGGCCAAGAGGTTTGATTTGATCACATATTTTTTAAATCAAACTCAGAGCGATCTCTTGGTTTCTTTCCACCTTCTCTCTCCCCTTTCTTTGTATTCTTCTCTCATCATTTCTCTTCCTGGTTATTTTACCCCAATATTTATTCATGTATGTGTGTGCATACATGTACAATGTGTATCGTACATGCAGCTTTCTGTATTTTAGGATGATGTGCATCCTTAAAGCTAATGTGAACACATAAGCTGAATGATTGCATTCAACTGGAAAATAAATCATATCTGAATTTTGAATGTTTAATGGGACTAGTTATACTTGATAATTATTTCTCTTCTTGTTCACATACTATACTCTTATTTCTTTATACTCAATGTTTTCAATCTTTTGAATTAGGATAACTTCTGCAATTCGGCTTTTAGCTGTAATGGATTGGTGCTAATTTAAGGAAGAAAAGCTGGTTTATTCAACCCAATTAGCATTTTATCTCCCAATAATAATATATATCATTACTTGTATATTTGCATGTTTACATACAAACATTTATTGAAATGAATTTGATTGAATTAAATATGCCACATGGAAAGAATGATAATCATGTGTTTAAAAATTCGTCTTGCTTTAGGTTATCTTGCTGGTAGCGAGGACTATGTCACACACAGCCGTAATTATAACTTCTCACCCAGTCAACATTGGCATGGACTTGACTTCAGGGATGGTCTGGAGCCGACTTCAAACTACAGCGGCATCTACTCCACCCACGTCTTTGCGCAACGTGCACAGCAGGTCATAGAGCAACATGACAAACAGAAGGTTTGTTCTTAACACACAGCAGTTCTGTCTTCTAAGTTTTATTAAGGACTAAATAAACCAGCTTTCCCTCTTTAAATTGGCATCAACTGATCAAGTATCCCTATTTTCCACTCCTACATGTACATACATGTTTATAAAACTAGAAATGTATATGTACTAATGTTATTTAAAGCCCGTCTTATAAGTGTTGGGAGCCCCAAAAATTTGATGTCAAAATTTCACTTAAATTGTATCATAATGTGGAAGAGGAGGTCATTTAAGACACATTTCTGCAAGGATTTTCAAAACAAATGTGTATGACTATGAAGTTGAATATTGATTGAAAGAATACAAAATTTAGGTTATCTGCGTACAACAGAAAACCCAAATTATGTATTCTTTTATCAATATTTGTCTTCAAACACATTTTGGGGGGAAAATCTTTGCAGAAGTGTGTCTTAAATCAAAGACATCCTATAACTCTTTCAAATAATGATACAATTTAAGTGAAATTTTTGGCGAATTTGGGGCTCCCAACACTTTAGAGGGGCTGTAATATACATTACATTTACATTAAAACAGTTATTATAAATATCATTGCCAATTTAGAGAATTTATTGATCATTTACAATTAAATCATTCTTATTCAAGAGTGATCGATGCAATGCGTTAGAAATGGACTTAAAATCACATTGTGAAAGAAACTGTCTGGAACGAAACAGGAATGGTTGTTTATGCAGTACATAAGAAGTGCTGTAGCGCATGCTGTGAAGTTTTAGAATTATCAAAATGAAAAGAACTTGACTCAGTATTGGACTCAGTATTGGACTCAGTATTGCTGAAGATCACATAGACCGCCCACAGAAATAGGTATATGGGACAACACACAAATGATCGGTCCAAACTTTTCAGGTATTTCTTGTCAATTTTTTCAAATAATAGGTCATTTCAAAAGCAATGCTCTGTCAGGATACATTTCTTTATTCTTCTAAACTGATGTGTAAAGAATGAGAAAGTTCACAATTTATTTTACATCTTTACCATGCAGGACTCAACTTTCTCATAGCTAGGCTACGTATCTGTGTACACTTTTAGTTCAGTTCAGTATTTATTTCACTCTCAATAAAAACAACATACATATACACAACACAGTAATATCAATAGAAATCAATACAGAGCAATTAGACACCAAACAAAATTATGAGAATGAGCGGTCAACAAAAAAGAGCAAATGGCCTTATAGTACGTTGACCCCAAAATTAATACATAAATAATTATAAGAAACAAACATGCAATTATAACATTTCACATCATGAATACGAACTTAAAAGATGGGATTTAATAACGGCACTTAAAAGAATTAAGTGATTGGCTGATTTTTAGTGCAGGAGGGAGATTTTTCCATAGAGAAGGACCTTTAAAAAATATTGAGTTATGGGAAATCAAATTTCTGACTTGAGGTAAATGATAATGAGATGAATTACAAGTATTGTGTTGATGTATTTTAAAATTAAGAAGAAACTTGTAGTGTAGTACTACCCCTTTACTTCATCTTACATGTAGGTGCCTTAGAATAATAATCTAGATTTATATAGTGCTTAATACAAAGTACTGTCTATCAGCACTTTACATACATTATTACCCTGGTCATCTGATACATTCACACACAATGTGCACCATCTCCACTTCCTGGGGAATATTCCTAACATATAGTCACCATGCATGAGAGCACATGGCAATTACTAACTTAAAGACATATTCGTCATCTTACCAAGTCTCCATTTCTCTCCTGGGTAGGGAGTGGCAAATGTAGATTAATGCCTTGCTGAGAACAAAAGTGCCCTGTCGGGGATCGAACCCACGACCTTTGCATTTCAAGTCAAGTGCTTAAAACCTGTCTGCACTAGTTTGGCCAGGAGGGAATAGACCTCCCAGCGTGGTTACTGACAGGTGGTTATCTCATCAAATCAGCTCTCAATTATAAGAAAAAGGGGGTCATGGGGGACCAAAAGGTATCACTTAGGCATTGTTTGCTATATAAAGGGCGCAAGTACATGTAGCTGCAAGTAGTGCAGTCCCGCTTTAAACCACTCGACTATGACACATTCACCATGTATTAAAGAAGGTGGGTAGGACTACTACACGTGTGTTGAACACTGGAGGTCCTTTTCATAAAGCTCAGCATTCTCTTTTCACAGCCTCTGTTCTTGTACATGCCCTTCCAAGCTGTCCATGGCCCCTTGGAGGTTCCTGATAGTTACAGGGAGCCATACAAGTTTATCACAGACAGGAATCGCCAGATCTACGCTGGAATGACAACATGCATGGACGAGGCCGTGGGAAACATCACGGATACTCTGAAGAAAGAAGGCCTGTGGAGTAACACGGTTCTCATTTTCTCCACAGGTAAGTTTAAGATTTTTACTTTACTTGCACTGTTGTCATGTGTATGTGAAAAACGGACTATCTTTTGTTTAGTTACATATTCTGTTTTGATTTTTGTTTTGCTCCCCTCCTTATGTATAATGTTGGTCAGATCTACAATGAGGCAACAACTGGCCCTCAGCTAGTGTGGCTTGAAGTTCACCCTTCAAAATTGATACCTGTCCTGTAAAAAAAAAGATGTTGATTTTATATATGTACTAGCTAGCTGTACACAAATGATGGGGGGTAGTGATTGATCCTTTCTAATTTCCTGCCCTTCTCCTCTTTGTAGATAATGGTGGTCAGATCCTCGATGGGGGAAACAACTGGCCCTTGCGTGGCTGGAAGGGGTCACTCTGGGAAGGTGGTACCCATGGCGTAGGCTTTGTAACCAGTCCCTTACTACCTGCTGAAGTTCAGGGCACGGTCAACAGGGAGCTTATCCATGTGAGTGACTGGTATCCAACTCTAGTTGAAGGCATAGCTGGCTGGAACCTTGAGGGAACCCAACTAGATGGCTACAACGTGTGGGACACTATCAGGTATAGAGAAATAAATGCTCTTACTCTTTTTTTAAGGTTTATTTTTTTAATCTGTATTAAATATTTTTAATTTTGTTCATTCTTAATTTCTACTCCCATTTCTATCTGTTTATTTGTCTTTCATTCATCTAGCCCCTGCTCTTGTCCTCTTTTTCTTCCCACTATCTTCCCTTATTAAATCTCTCTCTTTCTCTACTTCTCATCACTCATCGCTTTCACTCTCTCTCTCTTTCTTTCTCATCCTCTATCCTCTTTGTCCTTTATGTATTTATCTATCTATGTATCTGGCTGTCTATTTATCTATCTGCCTATCTACAAGTATCTATCTATCTATCTGTTTGTTTACCTATTGATCTATCTATCTGCCTATCTATCTATATGTCTCTTTTTTGTCATCACTTATCAGTTATCACTCTCTTTCCCTTTCTCTCTGTCCCTATCATAACTTTTCCCTCTTCCTCTCTTTTTTCTTCTCCCTAACGTGTGTATTTTCAGTTTCATCTCATGTGAAACATCATCCTTCATTCTTCCAAAATTTATATTTTCATTCTTTTCTCTTTTCTCTCACCAAGGTGTACCATCACCTAGATTCAAGCTCCTTCACAACATTGATCTTTGCGAAGCCCCGCCCCGGCCAGACCACCCATTTTCTCTTCCTCTGTTTCTCCCAAGCTCATGATTTGCCAGTTTTATCTTATGCTAAATTTAATCCTTCATTATTCACTTGTACTTCAAAAAATTCATCCATGATTCTTCATTGCTACTTTTTACTTTCTTTTACCTTAATACAGCCAAGGTTTGCCTTCACCTAGATTGGAGCTCCTTCACAACATCGATCCTGATGGTGCCCCGCCCTTGCAAGACGGTCACCTAGCCCCACCTTCTATGGCCAGCCCTTCCTCAAACTCTGATATCTCAACCTGTAACTTCACATTTCCATCAGCATTCAACGTTTCCATACGGGCAGCCATACGATACAAAGACTGGAAACTCATCACCGGTAACCCAGGTAAGAATGCGGTGAAATATGGGCTTTTTTTTTCTTGTTTCCTATCAAAACCGTTCAGCAGTGAGAATTTATATATAATTCTTTTTTTCTTACTAAGTTAATATTCTTTAAAGGAAAACCCAACTTTGATAGACATCTAAATATGATAGATGTAGTGCAGATAGATTGTATACTGAACTCTCTGGCATTAACTATCTGTATATTTTGTGCCCCCATTATCAATATTCACAGGTGTAGGCAACTGGATCCCCCCTCCCGAATCAGGATTAAAGCCTGTTGTACCTATTGTACCCAAGGGCAAGTGCGTTTGGCTCTTCAACATTGCGGACGACCCCTACGAGGTATTCGACCTCTCCGATGAGCAAGGCGATGTTCTTCAGTTCCTTCTAGACCGACTTTATGCCTACCAGAAGGGTGCGGTCCCGGTGAACTACCCTGACCCAGACCCAAGGGCGAACCCAGCATTACACAATAATACTTGGGACAGCTGGGAGTAACTTGTCAAGATGCTGATTTATTTTTTTTATGGAGTACAACAGTAACTTTTTTTGGAGGGGATAAATCTGGAAATGATCCCAAATTTGCCGCAAGTTTCAGTGTTTCAGTGTAACATTCCTCACTTGCCTGTTATTTGCCCATACTCAAAAACTACATCGATTACTTGTTTGATTTGATCTCTATTTTGTTTATATCATGAATGCTTGCTAAAGGTTGGATTAATGTATATAAACCTTGCCTAGATTTCTGTAAAGTACATGTTTTTCTGGTGATAGTGTGCAAACTTGGCTGAAAAAAGCATGAAATGCGCTTTGCAATTTTACCGTCTGAAATGCGGCGATTCATAAGAACATATTTTGTATGATATCCTCCATCAAAAGATTCCAGTGCAACGATTGGCTTACGTGACACGAATTACTTCCACCATGAAGAAAAAAAGGATATTGCATGACTTCAATCTTGGTATATCCTGGATATACCCCATATGAAGCTATTGATAGGCCTATCACGATATGGATATTACCACCACAGCCACTGTGGCATGGGTTGTGCTCATTGCAAATGTTTTGTGTTTTTTTTTCTTTTGGTCAAAGTTGTGAGTTTATATTTACTTTCAGATGTATTTCTTTATAGTTAACATTTTTTAGTTGATCATTTTTTAATGAGCAATAAGAATCAAATATACCATGCACTCTTTTTGAGGAACTGCTAAAATGATGGATCTTCTGTGTCTGCCATAGTGACTATTTTGCACGCACCTCAGAGAATCCATAATTTCAACCACGGCCTATCAGTGCATGGTATGTTTGATTAAAATTAAGAAGGTATGTATATATTTAGAGGGAGAGAGAGAGAGAATTAGAGAGAGGGAGAAAGAGAGAGAGAAATAGAGAAAGAGAATGACAGAGAGAGAGAGAGAAAGAGAGAGAGAGAGAGAGAGAGAGGAGTGCTACTTGTGCATAATATATTTTTCCATGAACCCCACACTTGTGACTTGTCTATTTGATCCTGTTTTACACAAGAGAAGAATGTTTGCACAAAGAAAATTGTAAATGAAAACACATGTGATGCCTGGATAGAGAGAAGGGCATACACAAAAGGTGTATATTGTTGAAATAAACATTGTATAAAGAAATTGGAAAAGAAGTGTGCAATTGCTTACAATTCTCATACTATATGAAGTTCATACAATGAGTTGACCGTGACTGTTATTGTGTATTTGTTTGATAGTGTACCTAAGCTAGGACTATGTTCCATCATAAATAATATTGTTATTGGATGTTAGCTGTACAATGTTAACATGAGAAAGAATAATTGCTGGTCATAGTCTGAAAGAGGCTTGTACGGCATATACAGCTCTCTATGGCCGGCCGTATGAGGATATGTCTGTAACTCGAAGATAACCTCGAAAGTTTAAAACCACCACCTAAACTTTAAGTTTACGGACTGTCATGTGAACTTAATCAGTGTTATTGTTCAAAGTTGCAACATCTTGGTAGATATTTATATAATATTGGATGGCTTTGAGTGTGATACAAGGATATATATCGTCATAGCGAGAGCAATATCTTCTTGTATCACACGAAAACAAAGCCATACAATATTAATATTTTTATGCCTCCGCTACAAAGTAGCCGGAGCCATTATGTTTTCTGGTTGTCCGTCCGTCCGTCCGTCCGTACGTCCCGTTCTCGTGATCGCGTTATCTGAAGAACCGATTGATGGATTACCGCCAAACTTGGGTCATGTATGTATCTTGCAAAGCTAATGAGCTGATTAGATTTTGGGGTCATGAAGTCAAAGGTCACAGGGCTCATTATGTATGCAAAAATAGCTTGTGATCACGTTATCTCAAGAACCGATTGATGGATTACCGCCAAACTTAAGTCATGTATGTATCTTGCAAAGCCAATGAACTGATTAGATTTTGGGGTCACAAGGTCAAAGGTCACAGGGATCATTATGCAGGCAAAAACAGCTTGTGATCACACTATCATTAGAACCAGTGGACGGATTACCATCAAACTCTAGACATGTATCTTGCAGAGCCAATGAACTGATTAGATTTTAGGGTCATGAGGTCAAAGGTCAAAGGTCATGGGGCTCATTGTGTATGCATATAAATAGCTTGTGAACGCATTATAATTAGAATCGACAGATGGATTACTATCAATCTCAGGACAGGAATGTATATGAAAAATAGCTTGTAATCGCGATATTCTGAGAACCCGTTAATGGATTACTATCAAACTTGAATATTAAAAATTGCTTCCGCTTTGGTTTGTAAAACGCTCTATGGCGGAGGCATCATTTTCGACTGCGCGCAGTCGAAGTTCCATCTAGTTATCTATATCAGGCCGCCTAGCGAAATAACAAAATTTTACTAATACCTCGGTAAATGTTCCGAGGTTGAAGTTCCCGGATGACAGAGCAATACGAAAACAATATTGATCTGTCATCCGGGTACTGCGCTAAAGATGTTAAATACACTGATTTATTGTACCACTTAGAAGCCTTAATATAAGTAGATAATAATTCCCAAGATTCACTCTACTGTCTACACTGTCTTTCAAAGTCACTTGTTCAATTAAAAAGAATTAAAGAGAATGATCCATTGCTGCATCCCATTTCCTCTTTTTATAGACTGGGGTGAAATCATGTCTTTGTTTTGTGGTTAAATTTCTTACTCTTACAAAATGATCGTACAAGGTACACTTAAACTATATTGGTCGCATTAGGAAGAGTAAGGAAATGTGTATTTGTATGTAGTTTCATACAAAGTAAAATACATGTACTGCCATCCATATGTCCATGATGTATATGTACTATACAAGTAATTGTGCTTTAGATTGGCTGACTGCCATATGATTGACGAAGAAATTCAAGTTTTGGGGGTTAATTAATTGTGATAAATTACAATCATTTGAGTAGCTACTGGGGGCCTGCCTATTATTAATGGCATGTTAGACAAAGAAAAGAAAATGAAAGGGGTGGCTATTTGAATACAAAAGTGATGATTGACGATTCACAACTCAGCTAAACATCACAAAGGGTCATACATATATATGTTTGATCTCTGATTGATATATATTACTTATGATTCCTTATTATTATTTATAATTCAACCAATGACACCCACATTGTGTTGTTTAATTTATACCTTCTTGTGGCTTCATAAGTATACAAATAATTCATGCTTGCGAGTGCATTAGTACATATTGAATATTGTCTCTTTTAAAAAAAAATCTAAATGTACTTTCGTTTTACGCATGTTTACATGAAGTACAGTGTAGTTACATATTGTGAATCGATGTAATGAGAAAATATATGAAACTGTATTAATCTGACTTGTAAGATGTAGAAAAACGTCATTCCCAGAAATATATACATATACATTTATTTATTTATTTTTCTGTGTTCTTTGTACAGGGTAGACTCTTCGGTAGATTACAAAACTGCTTTGCAAGAGAGTCGTGTATTACATAATAAAATAGAAATACAATGTGAAACAATAAACAATCAATGCCAAAGTATATCGATTGAAAAAGAAATTTAGGAAGTCTAGAATAAATTTTCTTTGTCAGTGTTAGTAGGAAAAACCCCAACAAGAACCATACTTATGAGATGCAGTGATCACATGTTGAAATAATTGAGGGTCATTATAATTATTTATCTAAGATAACCTACAATACATTACACACAAAAAACAATAATCGGGATAAAATACAATGAGAAGTAATGGTATGATGATGAGTGAGGAGGAAGATGATGATGATAGTGATGATGATGACGACGATAACGATTACCGGTATGATGATAGTGATGGTGGGAAATTTGGGGATTTTTTTGTTGTTGTTTTGTTTCCCCTACCACCTACCTCAAATCAGAAAGAGAGAGAATGCCTGGAATCATTTTATGAGGGGAAAATAATATCGAAAGAAATTGCTCATTGTAATTGTTATCACTATCTTGTTTTTTAAATATTTTTAATCACTCCATTCTGGTGTTGTATGTTTTAAATGTTTTTTATGAAGAGTGTTGAATAAAATTTGTATTGAATTGAATTATACTAACCCAGCATCTGAATGGATTTCAACTCAAATTTGTATTTCTTGTTTCAACTTTAAAAGAAAACTTGATCCGTGTCTCTACATGTTTTGGGACCTTATACAATTGCCTTGTGACTTTCATTAATATTTTGCAGTTTTCCTAGTCCGTTCAGAGATTTTTCTTTTTCATTTTCGATTTTATTACGACTTTGATTTATATCAGAGGCGGCGCTCCGGGGCAGGGGGCACAGTGCCCTCCCACTTTTCAAGTACCCCAAAAGTGCCCCTTTTACATAGGAAAAGTGCCCTATTAAGTTTTAAAAGTGCCCCTTCCCTTTCCACCTCTGATAAGTGCCCTTTTATTTTGACACTTACCCCTTTCCTTCAACAAGTTCCCATTTTCCTTTGCAATTAGTGTCCATTTTCCATTCTCATAAGTGCCCTTTTAATCTCTAGTAAGTGCCCCTTTTCAGGTACGAGAATCGCCCTTTTTCACTTTTGATAAGCGCCCCCTTCATTTCTGATAACTGTCCTATTCAAATCTGAGAGGTGCCCCTTTTGCTTTGACAAATGCCCCGTTTCCTTTGTAAGAAGTGCCCCTTCCCCTTTTAATAACTACCCCTTTTTAACTCGGATAAACGCACCTTATATTTTCACATGTGCCCCCTTTCCTTTCTAATAAGTGCCCCTTTTCCTTATGATAAGTGCCCCCATTAAAAAAGAGCCCCTTCTCATAAATGCCCCTTTTTACCTATGAAAATAGTTCCTTTTCATTCTCATAAGTGCCCCTTTAATTTCATCTCTTGTAAATGACCCTATTCAATTCTGAGAGATACTCGTTTTACTTTGACAAGTGCCCCTTCCCCTCCTGATAAGTGCTCTTTCATCTCTAATAAATGCCACTTTTATCTTGACACGTCCCCCTTTCCCTTCCTAATAAAAGCTCTTTTTCCTTCTTATAAGTGCCCCTTCCCCTTCTCATGATTACCTCTTTTCATCTCTGATAAGTGGCCCGCTTATTTTAGCATGTGACTCTTTTTCTTTTTAATAAGAGCCACTTCCCCTTTCTAATAAAAGCGCCCCCTTTCACCTCCGATAAATGCCCCTATTAAAATCTGATCGGTGCCCCTTTTTTCAACAAATGCACATTTCCCTTTATTATTAGTGCCCATTTTTCATTCTCATAAGTGCCTCTTTTCATATATGGTCAGTGCCCCTTTTCAGATGCGATAAGTGCCCCTTTTCACCTCTGATAATTACCATTTTAACAATGATACGTGCCCCTTCTTCTTTCTAATAAGGAACCTATCCCTTTTTCATAAATGCCCCTTTTCACTTCTTATAAAAGCCCGGCCTATCAAAATCTGATGGGTGCCTCTTTTCCGTCGACAAATGCCCATTTCCCATTCTCATAAGTGCCTCTTTGTTTAGGTGTAAGAAGTGCTCCATTTTCACCTCTGGTAATTAGCCTTTGTACTTTGACACGTGCTGCTTTTCTTTTCTAATAAGTGTCTTATCCCTTTTGGTAAGTGTCCCCTTTTCCTCTCATTATTAAACGTGCCCCTAATTTCAAGCGACTAAGAGCAATTTCCCCCAAAGCTCGCTCGCTACGCTCGCTCGCATTTATAGATGTTATAATTATGTTACTTATCAAAGGTCTTTTCAGTCTTCCGTTATGAGAATGTGTTTATAATCCCATCAGGATTGGGTTTTTTCTCTTTTTAAGATGTAATTTTTCGCGCTGCGACCTCACACATCTTTAAAATTTTCCTCGCTCGCTTTGCTCGCTCGCAAATGAATTGTCAGACCATCGCACCCAACTGCAAAGTATGATGCTTAACCAATATCTTATACGATGTATAAAGAGAAACAAATATTAAAATCATCCCTGATAATGTAATCACAATATAGGGGTATATACCAATGTCTAAAAACTTGTATATTTTCGCTTTGAGATTTCCCTTTGAAGGTGCCCTTTTTCCAGAGAGTGCCCTTTTTTGTTGGTGCCCCCCCCCCCACTTTGGAAGTCGCTCCGCCGCCTCTGATTTATATATATGTGATGTGACAATTATGTGTATTGTTTTTGTTCTTGTTTCTTCTTTGTGTTTTGCTTTGTTTCTTCGTTTATTTGTCGTTGTTCTTGTTGTTATGGCCAGTTTGTACGAAGCCATCAACGGGTGAGAACGTTGTGATCAGCGCCGAGTTGGATAGCTACTATGATTACTATTATCTTGAGATATCATGTGATGATGGTTACACACAATCGGGAGCAGACTATAGCTACTGCTACCCCAACACAGGATGGGATCCGGACCCTTCACTAGTGGAATGCCAGGGTAAGTTAAACTCCGTTAGAAATTCTCTAGCAAGCCCGTGACAAGAAAAACAAATATATGAAAAGTATATTTTTGGACCGGCGGTCACAAATTTCTCTGACAATAATAAACAACAATAAATAAACACGAATAAAAACAACGAAAAAAAAAGACTAATACATAAACATAAAGCAAAAACAATTAAATCAACTACAACAAAAAAAGAAGAAAAAAAGAAGAGATTTTCGGGTATCCCCCGTACGCGTCATTTTTTTCTGCGGCACAGATTGGGGCTTTTTTTTAAAAAGAGGTCTTGATTTAACCCTAACCCTAACACTAACCCTAAACTTTCCCATAGGCTCAACACGCACCTAACCCCAATTTGTGCCGCCGAAAAAAATAACGCCCCCCTTACCACCAGTGACTTTACTGTTGTAATTATTGCCTAATTGGAAATGTTTTAGCCTATTAGAGGTGCTGAATTAACTCGAACATGTATTTTATTCTGGAATTTGTACATATTTTATGATCCATGATATCAATTCAAAACATTTTTAGAAGTAAGATTTGAGACAGAACTCTTCCATGCACTTGACCCGCAGCATCTACAGGAGGGAAAATTAAAGAAAAAGGGGCTCTAAGTCGCCTTGAATTAGGGGTGCATGTTATGGAGAAAGGAAAAGTAGGCACTTAATCAAAAGGGAAAAGGACACTTATTAGAAAAGAAAAGGTGCTCGTGTCAAAGTAAAAAGGGCATTTATCATGCAGAGCCTTCAGAGGTGAAAACGGCACTTATTGCACCTGAAAAGGGACATGCACCCAACATAAATGAAAAAAGGCACTTGTGAGAATGGAAATAGGGAATCTGTTGAAGGAGAAGGGCACCTATCGATTTTAATAGGGGCATTTATCAGATATTAAAAGGGGCATTTTGAAAAGGGGGAGGGGCTCTTATAAAAATGGAAAAGGGGCACTTATCCGAAGAAAATATGTTACTTATTAAAAAGGAAAATGGGCACTTGTCCTTTGTAAAAAGGGGCTTTTTGGGGGTAGCTGAAAAAATGGAGGCACAATGCACCCCATCAGTACGTGTACGTCAGTGCCAGAAGGAGAAGAAGAAGATATCAAATGAATGAACATAAACATTAGAATAACCTGACACACCCTAAATCGACGCACGTGACCAGTTTCTAGCTTTATGTAAAGACGCGTGTATTACACCCGGTATATCTAGATTCACCAAGTCAATATAGATTAAGAATTTATGAGAAATGTTAATGATTAATTAATTTTAATTGGCAATCATAACCAGTCGGGGTATATATTCTTCAACATTTTCTAAAATAAGTAACTTTTATTTATGAAATTATTATTTTTGTTTGAAATAAAGGCTAGCTTTAGCCCTGTCATGTGACGCAAGCGCCCAGGCCAGTGGCAGTGTGTTGGTGGAATCGTTGATAAAGCATCATCATCATCATCATCATCATCATCGGTGATGCTGATGTGTAATTCAGAATGGATTTCTTTTTGTTTTGCTTAGCCTTCCTTACATTTTCGAACTTTTCCACGTTGCATGCCTTACCTCCAAATATTGTGTTTATACTGGCGGATGATTATGGATTCCATGATATAGGCTACCACAATAACGACATCATAAAAACACCAAATTTGGACGCGCTCGCCAGTGCTGGAGTCAAGCTCGAAAATTATTACGTGCAACCGATCTGCACTCCAACGAGAAGTCAGCTTATGAGTGGCAAATATCAGGTAATTCCAAGCGTCCTAGGCAAAAAAGGAAATCCCCTATAGGGTCTACGTATAATAAGTAAACATGTGATAAACGAAGTATAGAATAAATTTATGAACACACATATGACATATATAGATCTACTAGACTTTGTATATTTGTCTCTGTTTGTGTCTTGAAAAATGATGAAATTGTATGAATTCTGAAAAGATTTGAAATAAAAAATCTAGTCTATAGATAGAGTCTAGTGGTAGAGAGAAATAAAGTACCGAAGCTGTGACATCATAAAAGTCTATTCTTAGAATTTCTCAATTTCTTTCTTTTCTTGTTCTCATCTTCCTGATTTTCCGAAAGAGCATAGACTTCTAAATTTTTTTCTTCCACATTTCATAATGTTATAAGCCAGAGCAATATAACACTGAGCTCCTATGCTATTGGTGGCCGATGGTCTATCTCGGCCAATACTTAACATTTTCAACTGGTTTTCGACATTTGGACATTATTTTTTATGCTCTTTCGAAAAATGAGGAAAAAAATTGAGAATTCTAAAAATAGATTTTTGATGACGTCACACTTCACCAGGGGCGGATCCAGCCGGCGGCAAGGGAGGGGGCCTAAAAAGGGGCCCACTTCGTGCGAAAATTTGAAAATCGTGCCGGTCGATTTTTCGCTCAGTGGGGTAGTGAGCAAAAAAAAATTTGGCACCCGAAAAAAATGGGTAAGGAAGGGAAATTTTTTCCACCACCACCCCTTGGGCGCCAGGGTAGTGAGCACAATTTTTTTTTGGCACCGAAAATTTTTTCCCTATGGAAAGAGTTATTTTTCCTCCGCCACCCCCTTGGGCGCCAGGGGCCCAACTTCTTTTTTTTCAAAAAGGGTGTTTTTACATGGTTTTTTTCTAGGGAGGGCCCAGGCCCCAGGCCCCTGGATCCGCCACTGCACTTCACCACTCTATAACCGTCTGGCATTATCATGGTGCTGGTCATGGTGAGAGGAGTTCTTTGATAACTGACTCTTGGCAAATATAAATGATAATGAATTAATAATACCGGGTAATGAAGAAGGAGGAGAAGGAGAAGAAAAAGAAGAAGGAGGAGGGCGAGGGGGAGAACCCGGAAAAGAAGAGACAAAAATTAATAACTTCCTCATGTCGTGTTATTGGAACCACCAATGAATTGTGACTGCCTCCTTAACAACATCAGGGCCCCGTCTTACAAAGAGTTACGATTGATCCAAATCAATCGTAAGTCCTCCAATCAATTGCAAGTTTGCAGTCTCCTATCCCTTATGTACATGTACATACAGTAGTTGCGATTGATATCAATCGCAAATAAGTTGCGATTGATATCAACTCATTGTAAGACGGGTCCAGGTATTTAATATGTTCCACAATTCAGCTGCTGCTACTTTGAATGAGCGAGGTCCATATAATCTCTTTGTTAATAAATCTTGCAGATTCACACCGGTCTTCAGCATGGCATCATCCGGCCCCCTCAACCCAACTGTCTTCCTCTTGGTGACCCCACCATGGCAGACAAACTAACCGAGGCGGGATACGATTCACATATCACAGGGAAATGGCATCTAGGTTTCTACAAGAAGGCTTGCTGGCCGACTAATCGAGGTTTCAAATCTTTCCTAGGTCAGTCGTAGACAAAGCTCTTAGTCTTACTGACTCATAGATTGGCATTCAGTTTTAATGCCGGTGTCACAAGCGAGAATCTCTGGCGGTGTTGACTTTCTGGATAAAAACATGGATACATAAATGACACCATTTTGAGTGGTATATTAATGTGATGTCCTTTAACCATTTTTTATTCAATTTTGCTTTCACTGTAAATTACTGATCAAAAAGAAATTTTGGAGTGTGTCTGTGAAATAAGACTACCACTGAACATGAACATCTCTTTGCGCATCCGTATCCAGACAGTTGCTATGGGGATAAGCAACAGAGGAAATGCGATGGTGTACACCCCAGTTCTTTAGAAAGTGGCGCGCAGCAAAAGCCGTGAATTCAGGGCCACCATCGGAAGCCAGTTCGTCAGGGATACCAAAGGCGACAAAGATGCGTCGTAGACAATTGATGAGGCCATCGGCACCATGGGAAGACCTCTCAACAATCGGCCAGTTAGAGTAACGGTCGGCCACTACCAAGTAGTTGCAACCTTTGTAGTGGAAGAAATCAGCACAAATGCACTGAAATGGGTAATCTGGAGATGTCAAGGGGCTGGGTGGTGCGCTCGGGTTTGAGGGGCGATCCGATTGCAGTGGTTGCACCGAGCACGAAGGGCTGCGATGGCAGGGGTGATGCCAGGCCAGAAAATAGATGCTTCAGCCCTTGCTGTCATGGAGGTGACCCCTTGGTGGGCTGCATGAAGATGGTTTAACACCTCCTACCTGAGAGATGGGGGTATGACGACACGGTCCTTGTAAAGCACCACACCATCAGCTGTGTGCAGGCCATCCCAGAACTGGAAGTAGTCGCGGAGAGGTTCCGGAGTTCATGCCGGGAGTCAGGCATGCCAGATTCAATGTTGTCAACAAGGTCCTGCATGGTGCTGTCACTGGCCGTAGCAGTACGGACTCTGTCCCATGTAACAGACTGAAGGCTGAGGGAGTCCAAGGAAAACAGCAGAAGATAAGACGCCGTCCTCAAGGGCATCCGCATGTGAGGCCGGGGTGCGCAAGCCGGCCATGAGAGTTGCGGAGTGTGTCAAGATGACAGGGTTGGAGTCAACAGATGCCACGTCATCAGGGAGGACCAGTTGCACAGGATCTCCAGTAGAGTGGCGGGAGAGGCAGTCCGTGGCACGATGCTTGACGCCCGGTACATGGACCATCCGGAACCTATATCTGAGGGTCTTTTACTTCAAGTTCCTCAAGCGTGGGTTAGGATGTCTTCCAGGTTGCGGTCACCAAAGATCTTCAAGAGGGGCTTGTGATCAACAGCAATGATGAGATCATCACAGCCAAGAACAAAGTATCTGTCTTATCCAGAGCGTCAACAACTGCAAGGGCCTCACCTTCCACTGGAGCATAGCGTGATTCAGCAGGATGTGTGAATCTGCTTCCAACAAGTGTAATCCTCCATCCTGAGTGGCAGCAGAAGGGTTCGATCTTGACACAGGTGCAGTGCTTCTGTAGGAGCCTAAAACCGATGCCGGTTTTGGACCAATCCATCGCCAGGCATGTGGGCTTTTGTGGGTCGAAGATTTTGACGCCTTCTGCAATATCACTGGCGATGACAGTTTTGGATTCCTGAAAGGCACTCTTGAGAGTCTCGTGCCATATGTACATGTAGGGTGTGCCTGGCTTCAAGAGCTGTCGAAAGGGTAGCATTTTCCCTGCCACGCTGAATGCGTAGGACACCTGGTTAACAAGTCTGAACCACGAGCGAATGTCTGTGATGTCCTTGGGGTTGGAAAGTCCAGGATTGCCTGCAAGTATTTCCTACAAAAGGGCGAACATTGTCGGGTGATTTCGAACCCAGCGAACTCTACGGTGTCTGCACCAAACACAACCTTGTCAGGATTGAGGGTGATCCCAGGCTGGCAACATGTGTCAAGCCACTGGATGGCCTGAAAGAAGCTGCCCGCAGTAGGACGTCATCCACGCACTTGGTCTTATCGGGGATGTGTGACACAATCGTGTCATACCGCCTTCATAGCCGTCACCTGAGGCAATGTATCCTTGAGGGGCAGTCTTGTAATGGTACCTACCCCAGGATGTAATGAAGGTCGTCAAATGTTGGTCCTCTTTGCAGAGGGGTACGCTGTGGTAACCATTCCATGCATCAAAGACCATCAAAAACGACGGGGGCAACGACAAGTGACAGTTGGGTCCTGCTGTAGAGCTGCCATTGTGTCCAGATTGTGTGATTCCTGTGTAGCAGCTATCGTGGGAAAGCTGTAGGAGATGAGTCCAAACTCAATGCAGGCTTCTTTACTGAGAAAGATCTTGTCAGAGCCATCAGTGATATATGTCATTTGCCTGGTGTCAAGGATCCGGCCCCGACCATCTCTGCCCGAAAAACGTGGGATAGCAGCTCCAAGGATCCTGATGCCTCCTGTGGTAGCAGTGTGCATCCTCATAGTGACTGGGATGAGGTCCGAAGACGTAAGGCGACGGGTGACCTTTAATCCAGCAAGACAGCTCTGGCATCCTGTATCAGCCATGGTGGATGCTGGGCAAGGCATTGTAGGGGTGGAGACTTTAAAACCCAAGGCTTCATAGTCATCAGACATGATCTCCTTCTGAGCCATGTATCAGAGAGATTGTCATAGATATGGTGGTCAAGTGGAATGGTCAGTCCACCTTGTGGCCGCTGCAAAGTGTGAATGGCACACAGTTACAACTCACGCTGGCCCTGTCCTTCCTACGATGCCTTCTTACCAGCCCAGCTACATTACATTACACCGTACGCTTCTCGGTTGATAAACTCAACCTAGGTCACTCTGGCATAGACAAGGGGGCGTCGTGTACCTATCGACCGTGTACATAAATAAGTACCTGTCTATTTGTTCACACCAGCTGACAACTTGGTTGACTAGCTGGATATCACAATGTACACGGTCGATCTGAAAAGTAAGGGACAACATATGAATGTGTAAGTCCATTATCCTCTACTAAATAGCATTTTATCTCCCAATGATGATATTATTACTTGTATATTTGCATGTTTACATAAAACATTTATTGAATTGAATTTGATTGAATTAAATATGTCACATAGAAAGAATGATAATCATGTGTTTAAAAATTCGTCTTGCTTTAGGTTATCTTGCCGGTAGTGAGGACTACATCACACACAGCCAAAATTATAACTTCTCACCCAGTCAACATTGGCATGGGCTTGACTTCAGGGATGGTCTGGAGCCGACTTCAAACTACAGCGGCATCTACTCCACCCACGTCTTTGCGCAACGTGCACAGCAGGTCATAGAGCAACATGAGAAACAGAAGGTTTGTTCTTAACAGCAGTTCTGACTTCTGAGTTTTATTAGGACTAAATAAATCAGCTTTTCCTCCTTAAATTGGCACCAATTATTTTTTATTTTTCACTCCTGTACATGTCCTTACATGTAGTTTATAAAAATAGAAATGTGTACTAATGCTAATGAAAATTACCAAATTTGAACAAAATTGCCAATTTGTACATGAAAATAGGGATTATAGATAGCATGCTGCATTCCCAATTCAGAGAATTTAATGATCATGTACAATTATTCCTACTCATGAGTGATGCAATGTCATGCATTAGAAATGGATTCAAACTTTTGGATGATTTTTTTTCTTTCTTCTCACGTATCCTGTAGAATCCCAAGCATGCTAATATCTCTAAAAAGAAACACTGAATTAAATTTGAGTACTGGCCATGCAATCACATAGTGAATGAAACTGTCTGCATGGAAGCAAACGGGAATGGTTGTTTATGCAATTCATACGAATGGATGTGTGCTGTGAAGTTTTAGAATGATCAAAATGAAAAGGACTTTACTCAGTATTGCTGAAGATCACATAGACCGCCCACAGAAATGGGTATATGGATATGGGACAACACACAACTGATCGGTCTAAACTTTTCAGGTATTTCTGGTCAATTTTTTCGAATAATAGGGCATTTCAAAAGCAATCCTCTGTCAGGATACATTTCTATATATATTCTTCCAAACTGTCATATAAAGAATGAGAAAGTTCACAATTTAGTTTACATCTTTACCAGGACTCAACTTTCTCATACGTATCTGTGTACTGTTTAGTTCAGTTCAGTATTTATTTCACTCTCAATAAAAACAACATACATAAAAAATATACACAACACAGTAATATTGATAGAAATCAATACAGAGCAATTAGACACCAAACAAACATTATGAGAATGAGCAGTCAACAAAAAAGAGCAAATGACCTTATAGTACGTTGACCCCAAAATTAATACATAAATAATTATAAGAAACAAACATGCAATTATAACATTTCACATCATGAATACGAACTTAAAAGATGGGATTTAATAACGGCACTTAAAAGAATTAAGTGATTGGCTGATTTTTAGTGCAGGAGGGAGATTTTTCCATAGAGAAGGACCTTTAAAAAATATTAAGTTATGGGAAATCAAATTTCTGACTTGAGGTAAATGATAATGAGATGAATTACAAGTATTGTGTTGATGTATTGTTAAATTAAGAAGAAACTTGTAGTGTAGTACTACCCCTTTACTTCATCTTACATGTAGGTGCCTTAGAATAATAATCTAGATTTATATAGTGCTTAATACAAAGTACTGTCTATCAGCACTTTACATGTATTATTACCCTGGTCATCTGATACATTCACACACAATGTGCACCATCTCCACTTCCTGGGGAATATTCCTAACATATAGTCACCATGCATGAGGGCACATGGCAATTATTAACTTAAAGACATATTCGTCATCTTACCAAGTCCTTATTTCTCTCCTGGGTATGGAGTGGCAAATGTAGATTAATGCCTTGCTGAGAACAAAAGTGCCCTGTCGGGGATCGAACCCACGACCTTTGCATTTCAAGTCAAGTTCTTAAAACCTGTCTGCACTAGTTTGGCCAGGAGGGATTAGACCTCCCAGCGTGGTTACTGACAGGTGGTTATCTCATCAAATCAGCTCTCAATTATAAGAAAAAGGGGGTCATGGGGACCAAAAGGTACCGCTTAGGCATTGTTTGCTATATAGAGGGTGCAAGTACATGTAGCTGCAAGTAGTGCAGTCCCGCTTTAAACCACTCGACTATGACACATTCACCATGTATTAAAGAAGGTGGGTAGGACTACTACACGTGTGTTGAACACTGGAGGTCCTTTTCATATAGCTCAGCATTCTCTTTTCACAGCCTCTGTTCTTGTACGTGCCCTTCCAAGCTGTCCATGGCCCCTTGGAGGTTCCTGATAGTTACAGGGAGCCATACAAGTTTATCACAGACAGGAATCGCCAGATCTACGCTGGTATGACAACATGCATGGACGAGGCCGTGGGAAACATCACGGATACTCTGAAGAAAGAAGGCCTGTGGAGTAACACGGTTCTCATTTTCTCCACAGGTAAGATGCAGATTTTTACTTTACTTGTGCTGTTGTCATGTGTATGTGAAAACGGACTTCCTTTTGTTTAGTTACATATTCTGTTTTAATTTCTTTTTGCTCCCCTCCTTATGTATAATGTTGGTCAGGTCTACAATGAGGCAACAACTGGCCCTAGTGTGGCTTGAAGTTCACCCTTCAAAATTGATACCTGTCCTTTAAAAAAAGATGTTGATTTTATATGTACTAGCTAGCTGCACAAATGATGGGGGGTTGATCCTTTCTAATTTCCTGCCCCTCTCCTCTTTGTAGATAATGGTGGTCAGATCCTTCATGGAAACAACTGGCCCTTGCGTGGCTGGAAGGGGTCACTCTGGGAAGGTGGTACCCATGGCGTAGGCTTTGTAACCAGTCCCTTACTGCCTGCTGAAGTTCAGGGCACGGTCAACAGGGAGCTTATTCATGTGAGTGACTGGTATCCAACTCTAGTTGAAGGCATAGCTGGCTGGAACCTTGAGGGAACCCAACTAGATGGCTACAATGTGTGGGACACAATCAGGTATAGAGAAAGAAATGCTCTTACTCTTTTTTAATGTTTATTTTTAAATCTGTATTAAAATATTTTTGATTTTGTTCATCCTTCTTAAAGAAGGTTGAGTTCTGGGAAGAGGTGAAAAATAATTTGTGAGCGTTATCATCGTATTTTGCAAGTGTGGAAGAACATCAGAGAAAAAATGTTCCCTGAAAAGCATGGCTCTTCAAGTGCCTTAATATTCTAAATATTCTAAATATGGCATGTAACATCATAAAAATCGGGGCGGATTTTTATGCCACATGTTCGTGTAGTCCCATATACATCTTTCTGTGTACAGTGCTTGTAACTTTACCAAGACTGGGCCAAATTTCTTATCATTTTGATGATTCCAGAACCTTGTAGTACACACCAATACTTATATGCTAGATGATCAACCTTTTCTGATCAATTCCACAACGTTTCTTTCACAATGCAATCGCATGACCAGAACTCAACTTTATCTTTAATTTCTACTCCCATTTCTATCTGTTTATTTGTCTTTCATTCATCTAGCCCCTGCTCTTGCCCTCTCTTTCTTCCCACTATCTTCCCTTATTAACTCTCTCTCTTTCTCTACTTATCATCACACATCGCTCTCACTCTCTCTCTCTCTCTCTCTTTCTCATCCTCTATCCTCTATCCTCTTCATCCTACATGTATCTATCTATCTATCTGTGTATCTGTCTGCCTATCTATCTATCTATCTGTCTGTTTATCTGTCTGTCTCTTTTTGTCATCACTTATCACTCTCTTTCCCTTTCTCTCTGTCCCTATCATAACTTATCTCTCTTCCTCTCTCTTTTTCCCTCCCTAACATGTATTTTCAGTTTCATCTCATGTGAAACATCATCCTTCATTCTTCCAAAATTTGCATTTTCATTCTTTTCTCTTTTCTCTCACCAAGGTGTACCATCACCTAGATTCAAGCTCCTTCACAACATTGATCTTTGCGAAGCCCCGCCCCGGCCAGACCACCCATTTTCTCTTCCTCTGTTTCTCCCAAGCTCATGATTTGCCAGTTTTATCTTATGCTAAATTTAATCCTTCATTATTCACTTGTACTTCAACAATTTTCCATGATTCTTCATTGGTATTTTTGATAAGTTTTTTCTTCTTCTTTTCCTTCACCTTAATACAGCCAAGGTTTGCCTTCACCTAGATTGGAGCTCCTTCACAACATCGATCCTGATGGAGCCCGCCCTTGCAAGACGGTCACCTAGCCCCACCTTCTATGGCCAGCCCTTCCTCAAACTCTGATATCTCGACCTGTAACTTCACATTTCCC
Organism: Mesocentrotus franciscanus; assembly: GCA_037976565.1. Classification (NCBI taxonomy): domain Eukaryota; kingdom Metazoa; phylum Echinodermata; class Echinoidea; order Camarodonta; family Strongylocentrotidae; genus Mesocentrotus; species Mesocentrotus franciscanus. The sequence goes on from CP137682.1 coordinate 21,833,167, forward strand.
TCAGCATTCAACGTTTCCATACGGGCAGCCATACGATACAAAGACTGGAAACTCATCACCGGTAACCCAGGTAAGAGTTTGGTGAAAGATGGGGTATTGTACTTTTTTTTTCTCGTTTCCTATCAAAACTGTTCAGCAGTGAGAATGCATATATAATTCTTTTTTTCTTACTTAGTTAATAATCCTTAAAGGAAAACCCAACTTTGAGACATCTACATACGATAGATATAGGCAACCTCAACTGGAGTGCAGATAGATTGTATAAAAAATGAACTCTCTGGCATCATCTATCTGTATATTTTGTGCCCTTATTATCAATATTCACAGGTGTAGGCAACTGGATCCCCCCTCCCGAATCAGGATTGAAGCCTGTTGTACCTATTGTACCCGAGGGCAAGTGCGTTTGGCTCTTCAACATTGCGGACGACCCCTACGAGGTATTCGACCTCTCCGATGAGCAAGGCGATGTTCTTCAGTTCCTTCTAGACCGACTTTATGCCTACCAGAAGGGTGCGGTCCCGGTGAACTACCCTGACCCAGACCCAAGGGCGAACCCAGCGCTACACAACAATACTTGGGACAGCTGGGAGTAACTTGTTGAGAGGCTGATTTTTTTTCTTCATAGAGTACAATAACTTTTTTTTGGGGGGGGGGGATAAATCTGGAAATAATCTCAAAATAATATCAAATTTGCATCAAGTTTCAGTGTAACATTCCTCACTAGCCTGTTTTTTCCCATACTCAAAAACTCGAAACTTTTGTGAGCTGGTCAATATTCCCAAAACTTTCATGCTGCAGAATAATTGAATGAAAATCGGCACAATACTAAAATTTTGCAATTCACAAACGCTTCTTGCCATGAAAATGGCCAAACTAAACAACTCCCAAAAGATTCATGACACTAGCTCATCTTTTACACTTAAATAATTGTATTGGATAGCTTGAAGAGATGAAAAGGAATGAGGAGTCAGGATTTAATAATTTATCTGGTTATGAACATGAGTCAGCCGGTTATGCACAGCACCAGCATGCATGAGTGGGCAACACAGCTGACAGCATTGGCAGATTGGGGGTTGGGGGTAAGGGACATCCAACCCGTACCCCCTTTTGAAACCCAAGTGGTATACCTTAAGTGTAACACTCCAAGATTGTGCCCCCCCCCCCTTCTCCCTTATGTTATGCTGGCCTTCTTGTTGTTTGGGGGTTTTGGGGGTTTAATTTTGTGTTGATTTACTTTTCAAAAATTTCAAAATACTGTGCCCCTTTTACAAAATTTTGGATCCACCTCTGGCCAACAGCACAGCACATTTAAAACAAATGTGCTGCACTTTGCCCCACCCCCCCTGAAAGTGCCTGAAATATTAATTTGATCTCTATTTTTATATCATGAATGCTTGCTAAAGGTTGGGTTAATGTTTATATACCTGGCCTCGTTTCCTGTAAAGTACATGTTTTTATGGTGATAGTGTGTACATTTGGCTGAAATCAAAGCACGAAATGCGCTTTGTAATTTTACTCTGAAATACGGCGATTTATAAAAACATACAGTGTATTTTTTATGATATCCTCCATCAACAAAATTCCAGTGCAAGGATTGGCTTATGTGACAAGAAATACTTCCACCATGAAGTGGATATTGCAGGATGTCAATCGAAGCTAATCGAAGCTATCGATAGGCCTATCACGATATCCATATTGACACTGCAGGCAATGTGGCATGGGTTGTGCTCTTTGCAAATTTTTTTTTTTCTTTTGGTCAAAGTTGTGAGTTTCTATTTACTTTCAGATGTTTTCTTTATACCTAGTTAAAATTTTTAGTTTATCATTTGTTAATGAGCGATATAAATCAAATATACCATGCACTCTTTCGAGGCACTTCTAACATTTAGGCCTGATAATTTCCCGATTTAAATCGGTTTTCTGATTTATTTTTTTTCCCCAATTTTTTTTTTCCTCCAATTTAAAACAAATATATATTTATTTTTTTTTTTTTTATTGTTTTAAATTATTTTTTATTTTAAATCATGATTTTTTTTCTTCCAAAAATGGACAGTCCCTGAGATCGATGTAAATCCGGTTTAAAATTAGGGGGCTGAGGTGTTGTTTTTCCATGACTTGCTTGGGCGCCTCGGGCAAGCACTCTGCACCTCGCTTCGCTCAGATTTCTAAAACCTTTTTTTTTAAACTCTCACTAAAACCCCTTTTTTTTTTAGCACTCACTATCACCCCTGTAAAATTATGGATTCCCTGAGGTGACTGACATAGTGTTATGCCAGACACCTCAGAGAATCCATGATTTCAACCGGAGCCTCTCAGCCCATACTATATTTGATTAAAATTAAAAAGTTTTACACATGTATATATATATTTAGAGGAGAGAGAGAAAAAAAAAGAGAGAGTGAACTAGAGAAAGAGAGAGAGAGAGAGAGAGAGAATGCTACTTGTGCATAATTTATTTTTTCATGAACCCCTAACTTGATCCAGTTTTACACAATAGAAGAATTTTTGTAAAGAAAATTGTAAAAGGAAATGCATGTGATGCCTAGCTAGGCATACACAAGAGATGTATATTGTATGAATAAACAGTGTATAAAATAATTGGAAAAGAAGTGTGCAATTGCTTACAATTCTCATACTATATGAAGTTCAGACGAGTTGACCCTGACTGTTATTGTGTATCTGTACCTAGGCCTCTGTTCCATCATAGAAGATATTGTAATTGGATGTTAGCTGTACAATGTTGACATGAGAAAGATTAATTACTGGTCATAGTCTGAAAGAGGCTTAATTGTATGGCATATAAAGCTCTCTATGGCCGGCCGTATGAGGATATGTCTGTGACTCGAAGATAACCTCGGAAGTTTAAAACCACCACCTATAAACTTTATTTATCTATAACAAAATTTGACTTACCTCTGTAAATGTTCCGATGTTGAAGTTGAAGTTCCCGGATGACAGATCAATACGAAAACAATATTAATCTGTCATCCGGGTACTGCGCTAAAGATATTGAATACACTGATTTATTTTACCACTTGGAAGCCTATATAGATAATAATTCCCAAGATTCACTCTACAGTCTGTCAGTCTACACTGTCTTTCAAAGTCATTTGTTCAATTAAAAAGAATTAAAAAGAATGATCCATTGCTGCATCATCCCGTTTTTTTTTGTAGACTGCATGGGGTGAAATCATGTCTTTGTTTTGTAGTTAAATTTCTTACTCTTACGAAAAGATCGTAAAAAGTATGCTTCGACTATATTGGTCACATTAGAAAGAGTAAATAAATGTCTATATATTTGTAGTTTCATACAAAGTAAAATACATGTACTGCCATCCATATGTCCATGATGTATATGTACTATACACGTAATTGTGCTTTAGATTGTAAGGGCTGACTGCCATATGATTGACGAATAAATTCAAGATTTGGGGGTTAGTCGTGATAAATTACAATCACTTGAGTATGATTTGTGGCATGAAATATTTTAACTATAAACATTTCTTTATTTATTTATCTGTGTTCTTTATACATGGTAGTCTCTCCGGTAGATAAAAAACTGCTTTGCAAGAGAGCCATGTATTACATAATAAAATGGAAATACAATGTAAAACAATGAACAAATTAACGTATAGTAAAATATTACAATACATGATAAAACAAAACGAGCAATGTATAATGATAAACGACACAAGTATTGGACTTTTGATCACGATACACAACTCGGCTAAAAATATTATTTTATTAGTAGTGATAAAATTCCACAAAGGGTCATACATGTATAATTATATATTTGAAATATTTGATCTCTGCATGATTGATATATATATCACTTATAATTTCTTAATACTTGATAATTCAACCAATGACACCCACATTGTTTAATTTATACCTTCTTGTGGCTTCATAAGTATACAAATAATTCATGCTTGCGAGTGCATTAGTACATATTGAACATTGTCTCTGTTTTTATCTAAATGTACTTTCGTTTTAGACATGTTTACATGACGTACAGTGTAGTTACATATTGTGAATAAATGTAATGAGAAAATATATGAAACTGTATTAATCTGACTTGTAAGATGTAGAAAAACGTCATTCCCAGAAATATTAGGCAAAGCGTATCAAGGATAAAAGATTTGAAGAATCGTTTGTTTTAATAAAATATGTGCCTTTTATTGTTTTAGAATATTATGTAGTGCACAGTCTTTATAAATGATATACATGTGCTTAAAGATGCATTCAGACTTTTGATCAATACAAAAAAGGTGAATAAAAGGTGATTATGATACATACCTGTCAAACTTCTTCCTTTATTTTTGACATTCAGTAAATAAATAGAGATTATCGGCATGATTGACTAAACATGGGGAGGGGTGGGGGACTCACAATATGAGTGGGTGAGTTTTGTTATTCACTTGTTTTTGCACGACTGATCAAAATTCACGCATTCACTAGTATGTATAGTATAGATTGTGTGTAGAAATGATAAAATTCAAACACTGGAACTACATTCTCTCTCTTGAATGCGAAAGATAAGTAGTGTACTTCTCGTCCCCTCCTTACTACTTCCAGAACACATCATTTTGTTGTAGATTGTTTAGATCGTGTGCATGTGTTATGAGGGAAATTTCTTGATAACATATGAATGACCGGTAGACTGAGTGTTAGTCCAACCCATAGCAATGATTAATGATGGTGATAAAGAAATGTAGGAAGTCTAGAATCAATTTTCTTTGTCAGTACTAATAGGAGAAAATCCCAACAACGACCATACTTATGAGATGCAGATCGAGATACATGTATAAATAATTGAGGGTCATTATAATTATCTATCCAAGATAATTAACCTACAATACATTACACACAAAAAACAATAATCGAGATGAAATACAATGAGAAGTAATGGTATGATGATAAGGGAGGAGGAAGATCATGATGATGATGGTGATGATGACGACGATAATGATTATGATGATAGTGATGGGGAGAAATTGTTGGGAATTTTGTTTGTTTCCCCTACCACCCACCTCAAATCAGAGAGAGAGAGAGAGAGAATGCCTGGAATTTTTTTATGAGGGAAAATAAAATCGAAATAAATTGCTACTCTACAACCCCCATTCCACCGTGGACCGGGCATAATACATGTCAAACATTTACAAGAAAAAAGGGAAAAGAACAACTAGGGAATTAGTTTTGATATATTGCCCTCCCAACCCCTTCATCACAGATGTGTTGCACGTAATGATCCACAATCGTGCACTATTTGGATTAAAAGCTAATAATTGACCAATGTTTACTCACATTGTCGCCTCCATATAATTGTGGTCTGCCTACAAAGCTTTGTTGTTTAATAAGAAATTAAGCTTCGAGACTTGATAAAGATCTTGCCATGCAAATATACGGACATGCCCGTTTAGGTAAACACATGTCGTCAGGATCTTTCCCGTTAAATTGTGCAATGTATACCATTCATTTACTGGAATGCGGATTGCAGGGCTGAAATTAATGCTACGATTATTATAGTTTGGATGAAATTGGATGGTCCACGGAAAAAAAGTGATCGTCTGCCAAAACCGGTGAATATACGTGGCGCCAATAATTAACTGTTTTTCACTTGCGAAGAAATGATTCAGTTCATATTGGCCTTCTCCGCCAATAAGGTCATTTTGCAATTGAAATATACGTTGTAGAATAAACTTACATGTAGATTACGGAGATACAGTCATACACGATTGGATGGTCGTATTTACGGACAATTTGCAGTATCGATTATTTTGTTACGATCGAGGGTTCGATCGTGCGTTTAACTCAAAACATTTATTTTAATTTCCGGACGAAAGAAAGATGTGGACAAGTTTGGTTTTTATCCCGTTGTTAGTAATAACATTCGTACCGGGAACTTTTCAAGGTAAGTTTGGATAATAGCATTATTTCTTTTGAAAATCTTGAAGCACTAAATTATCTAAATGTCGTATATTTTGCCACTTTGGGGTAGTTTTTGTAAACCTATGTTTTTCTAAACCTGTAATTTCTTGTAGTAATTTGAATTTTGACCCTGTCTACTGGTCTCTTTTTGATCCCTTATAACTTTGAAGCCGACTATAAGCTCTTGCATTGACACTTAGTCAAAGTAAAGAACAGGGATCTTTGATTGGTGGGCCAAGTTTGAGAATAATTCGATAGAGTTCTAATCACTTTGTCACATTGCACAACTCGTTGTGAGTTACAGTGCTTACAGGCGCGGATCCAGGATTTCTTAGAGGGCCGGGGCACGTGCCCCTGTGGGGGTAGTGAGCACTATTTTTTATATTTTTTTGCTCCCGAAAATTTGAAAATCGCGCCGGCCGAAAATTCGCTCATTTGGGGGTGGGGGGTAGTGAGCACAATTATTTTATTTTTTTTGGGGGGGCCCGTGCCCCCTGTGCCCCCTAGATCCGCCACTGGCTTAAATAGACTACAGACTTTAAATACCATTTTCTCTAAGGTAAAGAGTGGACATTTTTTCTATGTTTTTTTATAAACTTGGGTTATGAACGTCCAACTGTGACGAGTTTTATATAATTTTAGAGCTGGGAACCTCCTCATTTAGAATTAGACCTAAACAAAAAACATATCTGACGACTTTTTGGTGGTTTTGTGATGCCTGAACATGCATTTTAAGGTTGATCTGAGGATCGAATGATAGCGTCTCCAAATTACTATATGCCACCATTTATTATATTTTACTGGGCCTCTTTGACGGAACAGCATGCACTAAAGCCATTACTTTAGTAGCAGACGGGCATGTTAAAGGGGATAAAAAATAATATTAAGGACAAATTTATCACAGGAGATGTATTATGTGTTATTCTTTTTTTATTTACAAAACCTTAATATCCCACTACTATATCGCCAATTATATTGTGCGTCATCACGTATAAGGCTCATATAGTACATTGTATATTATATACTCGCACTTCCCCCTTTCCATTTTGTATGATCAAGATTTTATTTTATATGCATGAATGCACATAGAAGAATGCTTTTATTCTCAAGGGAATCACATTTATAAAAAAAATGTTACACTCTCTTGTAAGTGCTTTTTACTCTTATTGATGATAGTATATTTTTTTCTTTTTGTCCGTGTATGACTTGTGTGTGTTTAGGGGTAGGCTTTCATATAAGGATTCTCTCCTTTCTGCCTATCCCAAATGCTCTCATAAATTTCCATTGTAATTGTTATCACTATCTTGTTATTTGTTTTTTTTAATCATTCCATTCTGTATTTGTATGTTGTATGTATTTGTATGTTTTTTATGAAGAGTGTTGAATAAACTTTGAATTGAATTGAATTACTAACCCAGCATCTGAATGGATTTCAACCCAAATTTGTATTTTTTTTTTCAACTTCAAAAAGAAAACCTGATCCGTGTCTTTACATGTTTTGGGACCTTTTTAGAATTGCCTTGTGACTTTCATTAATACTTTGCATTTTTCCTAGTCCGTTCAGAGATTTTTCTTTTCATTTTTGATTTTGTTACGACTTTGATTTATTTATGTGATGCGACAAAAAAAAATTTATGTGCATTATTTTTGTTCTTGTTTCTTCTTTTTGTTTTGCTTTGTTTATTTGTTTGTTCGTCGTTGTTCTTGTTGTTATGGCCAGCTTGTACGCAACCATCAACGGGTGATAACGTGGTGATCAGTGCCGAGTTGGATAGCTACTATGATTACTATTATCTTGAGATATCATGTGATGATGGTTACACACAATCGGGAGCAGACTATAGCTACTGCTACCCCAACACAGGATGGGATCCGGACCCTTCCCTAGTGGAATGCCAGGGTAAGTTAAACTCCGTTAGAAGTTCTCTAGCAAGCCCGTGACAAGAAAAACAAATAAAAAGTATATTTTTCGACCGGCGGTCACAAATTTCTCTGACAATAATAAACAACAATAACAGACAAATAAAAACAACGAAAAAGACTAATACATGAACATAACGCAAAAACAATTAAATCAACTACAACAACAACCCCCAAAAGAAGGAAAAAAGAGATTTTCCGGGTATCCCCCGTATACCACCAGTGACTTTGCTGTTGTAATTTTTGCCTAATTGGAAATGTTTTAGCCTATTAGAAGTGATGAATTAACTCGAACATGTATTTTTATTCTGGAATTTGTACATATTTTATGATCCATGATATCAATCCAAAAACATTTTTAGAAGTAAGATTTGAGACAGAACTCTTTCACTTGACCCGCAGCACCCTGCTCGTTGCCCAACATCGATTCTGACGTCACAGTGGAACCAGAGAAGACGGACTACTCGATTGGCGATCAGGTCACCTTCTCGTGTGCCTCAGGTACCCTAACCGGTTCACTCGAGGGTACCTGTGGGAGTAATGCTACGTGGATCATAGAAACAAAACCATCATGTCTAGGTAAGTGGAGGCAGTGGCGGATCCAGGGGCCCCGGCCCCACCCCTAGAAAAAACAGGTAAAAACACCCTTTTTGAAAAAAAGAAGTTGGGCCCCTCCTGGCGCCCAAGGGGTGGCGGTGGAAAAAAAAATAACCCTTCCCGTACCGAAATTTTTTTTTCGGGTGCCAAAATAAAAAATTGTGCTCATTACCCCTGGCGCCCAAGGGGGTGGTGGTGGACAAAAAATTGTTATTGTTATTCAGTCCAGGAGACGCGATGGCTCAGTGGTAGAGCAGTGTGGTCTCGTACATAACTGGGAGGTCCGGGTTCAAACCCAATATGATGCGCTATAGACTTTGGTGAGGCATTAATCCTCATTATCAAGTCCTCGGAGAGGACTTAAAGCTGCACGGAAACCCGCTTTCTTATCAGTCAGGGAAAGATCAAACCAACCATATAGTCCAATAAGAAAACACATACATTTTAAGGACTGGGAGGGGGGGGGGGGAGGTAACTGAAGACCAGTCTTTACATAGTATCTCCGCGAGTGATCATCAAAGGTTTTGATAATTATCTTTATCTCACTACTTTTAAACCAGGTATTATGTGGAAGTAAAATTACAAGACATTTATCAACATTTTAGTATATAAGCATCATTATAGAAGCCTATTCATGGAAGGTGCATTATAAGGTATAATATTCATTTATCTTTAACTTTGCCATCCCTAGTGAATTGCCCCAAATCAATTATTTCGTGTAGAATAAACAATATAGGCCTACGGTGCATTTGGATAATGTATCTACATTTTCTATCGTTTCATACACCCGCACACTTATTGACTTATAATTAGGACTTAACCGAAAAAATTGATACATTTTGTGTGAATTATGATTCACGTGATGTAAATGGGTACCTGGCAGGAATTAATTCCTTGAAATGCTACAGCGCCATAATGGCAGCCATGCTAAAGCCAGGTTAATAATCGGGAAGGCCAGGAGTGTCGAGTCTGACAGATATGAGCCCAATATTATTATTCCCAATGAATCGCCCAAAATCACTTATTTTGTGAAGAAAAAGCAAGTATTTAGAAAATGTATCTATTTTTTCGGCTGCAAAAGCAATCACACTTATTGACTTATAACTATAAAGGTGGATACATTTTATTCTTATTCTTGATCTTAAATCTGTCAGGATCGAGGGGTAAATTGCCCCCTTACCCCTCCTTAAAAAAACGCTAGTGAGTTCAGGTATTTTTGTCTAGTGGATAAGTCGATGGACTGTAGATCACAAGGGACAGGGTTTAATTCCCTGGCATGGTACTAACGTTCTATGACAAGACTTTAATCTACATTAATTTTGCCACACGCGACCCAGGTGTAGTAAGAGCATGGGTGTCTGGTTGGATTTTTTGTTCATTGAATGCGACGAGCTCTAGTTTTGCCGGAGCTATAGCCGGGTTAATAATATTCAGAACATGGTCAGAGTTTAACTTTTTATCGATGTATGTCACTTTAATTATTTATACAAACATTTACCCTAAACACTCTATAAAATGCTAAATTGACTTTCATGACAACACAAATTATGCTGATTTAATTATTCATTGTATAATGCTTACAACTCAAATGTAATGTAAAGATTGTTTCGTTTGATTATGGAGATGCCATTATGTTTATATGAATCATTTAGTTGACCATTAATACACTATAATTATTGAGGACAGATTTAATAATCTCACTTGATTATTGCTGATTATTTTGCACAAAAAAACAACACGTAGGCCTATACCATTTTTTTCAGACCAGTAAAATTTGCTATTATAAAAAAGTATTAGAAATGTTGAATAGGTGAAATTATACCCAAGTGCACTCTCTTACTAAAGAATTCGGAATGTATGATAAAAATAATCGTATATCTAATGTTTGCAGATGGTTGCTTGGCCCCCGAAAACTCGAACGGAACGGGTACATACGAACACACGAGCACAACAACGTTTTCGTGTGGCACAGGCTATCAGCTATCCACTGGTGACGTCACAATAGAAGCAATTTGTAACGATGGTTCCTGGAGCCCGGATGTTGAGTGCGCGAGTAGTGGTAAGAATAATTCACTACCGTCATTGCTCAATCGCATAAGATAAAATTATTTAAAACTAACAAATGAAAAATACATCAATTAGATAAATGAATAGATAGATACATAAATTTCTTAATAAATAAATAAATAAATAGCCCAAACAAATACATGTACATACATATATGCGCAAATACATCAATAAATGATTAAGTAAATAAATGAATCAATAATTTTTATATTTTTTAAAGTAAGTAAGAAAAAAGAAGAAAAAAAACGTGAATTCATGTTTTTTGTTTTTTTCAACTCGTTGGAAGTAAGATTGAGTGTGTCGTTGTGATTTTGATGATATTTCATGATAAATGTCTCATTTCATCCCCCTCTCTCTCTCTCTCTCTCTCCCTCTTCCCCTCTCCTCCCCTCCCTATCAGGTTGCCTGCCCCCGACAGTGCCGACCAATGTGACGTATACACCGGACGCATCGACGTATGATGAGAACTCCAGGATTGTACTATCATGTGATGGGGAAACCACGCCCTTTGGGCCGGAGTACTCCTACTGTAATTCATCAAGAGAATGGGAACCTAGTCCCCTCCTACTCAATTGCTATGGTAGGTGTGAAGCAAGGGGAGGGGGGGGGGCGGTATCCAGAATTTTGTAGAAGATGGGGAGAGGGTAGAGAGACAACGAAATAGTGAACTTGTGTGATGGAGAGACCACACCCTTTGGGCCGGATTACTCTTACTGTAATTCATCAAGAGAATGGGAACCTAGCCCCCTCCCACTCAATTGCTATACTAGGTGTGAAGCTCGACGTATGATGAGAACTCCAGGATTGTACTATCATGTGATGGGGAAACCACGCCCTTTGGGCCGGAGTACTCCTACTGTAATTCATCAAGAGAATGGGAACCTAGTCCCCTCCTACTCAATTGCTATACTAGGTGTGAAGCAAGGGGAGGGGGTATCCAGAGTTTGTAGAAGACATGAAGGGGGTGGAGAGACAACGTACTAGTGAACTTATGTGATGGAGAGACCACACCCTTTGGGCCGGAGTACTCTTACCGTAATTCATCAAGAGAATGGGAACCTAGTCCCCTCCTACTCAATTGCTATGCTAGGTGTGCATGAAGTAAGGGGGTATCCAGAGTTTGTAGAAGACATGAAGGGGGTGGAGAGACAACGTACTAGTGAACGTATGTGATGGAGAGACCACACCCTTTGGGCCGGAGTACTCTTACCGTAATTCATCAAGAGAATGGGAACCTAGTCCCCTCCTACTACGGTAGGTGAACCATATAGGGTGTATACATGCATGATTTTTGTAGAAGGAAGCCAGGTCACAATTCCGCCAAAATCTTTCACAAGTAGTAAAAAAAAAGCCATCATGTCTTAGATGACTAGGGACGTACAAGATGGGGGTCTAAGATTTAAAAGGGGCACAAAACTAAACAATGGGGAAGGAAGAAAGCTTTCCCTTGAATCCCCTTTCTCCCAACCCCCCTCTCTCTCTCTCTCTCTCTCTCTCTCTTTCTCTCTGTCTTTCGTATTGTGGAGGAAAACAAAACAGCCCCCAAATAGTTACACAACTATACATCAAGGGCTATTCCACGGTAACGGAAATTTGTTAATGATCATGAACATTAATATGAGATACTGTAAAGTAAACAAAGTTTGATTATGATTAACAGGATCAGGGTAATAGCCAAAAGTCTGTAAAAGCTGCTCTCTCTCTCTCTCTCTCTCACTTCTTAAATAGATAAATGTGAAGTGCCTTCGTTTTCGGACTCGGATGTGATCGTGACCTCTGACATCACGGGATCATCTGGCGAGTCTTACTACGATCACACGGACACGGTAAGGTTCTCTTGTACAGGGGGTCTCTTTGTGGATGGGCCTTGGAAGGCAAGCTGCCGGAATGGGGCGTGGTCAACCAACTTTGGAGGAGATTCCCCAACGTGTAGGGGTAAGGAGGACAATATAGCTGTTTTGTTTGTTTGTGTGTTGTGTTGCTTTTGTTTGTTTTTCCCCGAATCGGTCGATCAATTAGTAGGTTTAGGCCTACTCCTCGAGTTTCCCTTTTCTCTGCACTACTGCTCCTTCTTTTTTAAATTTTTTTTTCCTTCCATTTCTTCTTCTTTCTTCTTCCATTTTCTTCTTCTTTCTTCTTCTTCTTCTTCTTCTACTTCTTCTTCTTCTTCTTCTTCTTCTTCTTCTTCTTCTTCTTTTTCTTCTTCTTCTCCTTCTTCTACTTCTTCTTTTTCTTCTTCTTCTCCTTCTTCTTCTTCTTCTTCTTCTTTTTCTTCTTCTTCTCCTTCTTCTACTTCTTCTCCTTATTACTATTATTATTTCTCTTCCCACAGTAAACCCCTGTACTTTTAAACCAGATTTATACGAATTGCAATTATAAACGACATAGTATTCACGAATTTCACAAAGTCCATGTTGTGTACATTGGGATTCAGTGATTTCGCTGCCTGAAACATTCACGAGTATGATCGACCACACGTATAATTCGCGAAAGTATATATGGTTTTACAGAAATTATAAAATTAATGTAGTACACACTTGTATTGTGGCGACAAACTCGCATTACAAAAAGTCATATTATGGATTCGTTATTAAAATTATACCTGTATTTTGATACACCTTCAGCCAACTGCACAGCCCCATCGAATACGTTGATTGATGGGCAAACGTTTAGCCATGGTCACGCCGAGGTGATTGAATGCGTGGACGAACCAGGGATGGTCAGGCTAGGAGGTCCCCAGGCTTTCTGCATCGATGGATCTTGGAAACCAAATGTCCTCTGTAAATGTAAGATCATCTCTCTGAAAGAATATTTTAGATATTTATTTCTTCTTATTTTCTTCTTGTCCTCTTCTTCTTCTTCTTCTTCTTCTTCTTCTTCTTCTTCTTCTTGTCCTCTTCTTCTTCTTCTTCATCTTCGTCTTCTTCTTCTTCTTGTCCTCCTCTTCTTCTTCTTCTTGTCCTCTTCTTCTTCTTTTTCTTCTTGTCCTCTTCTTCTTCTTCTTCTTCTTCTTCTTGTTGTCCTCTTCTTCTTCTTCTTCTTCTTGTCCTCTTCTTCTTCTTCTTCTTCTTGTCCTCTTCTTCTTCTTCTTCTTGTCCTCTTCTTCTTCTTCTTCTTCTTGTCCTCTTCTTCTTCTTCTTCTTCTTCTTGTCCTCTTCTTCTTCTTCTTCTTCTTCTTCTTGTTGTCCTCTTCTTCTTCTTCTTCTTGTCCTCTTCTTCTTCTTCTTCTTCTTGTCCTCTTCTTCTTCTTCTTCTTCTTGTCCTCTTCTTCTTCTTCTTCTTCTTGTCCTCTTCTTCTTCTTCTTCTTCTTGTCCTCTTCTTCTTCTTCTTCTTCTTCTTCTTCTTCTTCTTGTCCTCTTCTTCTTCTTCTTCTTGTCCTCTTCTTCTTGTTGTCCTCTTCTTCTTCTTCTTCTTGTCCTCTTCTTCTTCTTCTTCTTCTTGTCCTCTTCTTCTTCTTCTTCTTCTTCTTCTTCTTGTCCTCTTCTTCTTCTTCTTCTTCTTCTTCTTCTTCTTCTTCTTTATCATCGTCTTCTTCTCCGTCTCCTTCTTTCTCCTCACTTTCTTCGTCTTCTTGTTAGTTCTCCTTCTCATAAAAATCTGTATCCATTTATTGTTTATCTTTTTCATTATATTTCCTCTCCTCTTCTTCTTCTTTTTGCCCTTTTTTCCTTCTTCTTCTACTTTTTCTTATTCCTCTTGTTCTTATTATATTTTTTCTTCTTCTTCTCATGGTCTTCTTCTGCATCTTCTTATTATTATCATTATCAATATTTTCTTCTCTAAGTTCTCTTCTTATTATTATTCTTCAGTTTCATCAGTTTCTTTCAGTTTCTTTCGCCATCCTTTCATTCCCGTTATGAACTATTTTCTTGCCGCTCCATCATAATTATTAGTGTCGTTTCATACGTCAGGTCTTTCTTTATTAAGAGAGTTTGCGAGTTTGAGATAAACTAATTTTACAGTGATCGCCGCACCACAAAGGAAAAACAAGCTTTTTTATTTGTTTGTCCTGTTTCAGCGGTATCATATTTTGTATTTTGATTAATTGTAACGATTCAAAATAATTTTGTATCATTTTCAAGAGGCAGTGAACATGATTGCACTGGCCACGTGCGCTTTCCATAAGATTAACTTGATTGTGCACATGTTTGCAAATATTAGGTGGTGATTTGATTTTTCATCCATTGCACCATTATTTAAAGAATGTGATTGTAAAATTTGTATTCTGCTTCAGAATACTCCGGAAAATATAACAAGTTGAAAATAAATAAGTGATTCCATGAAACGTCTGAAAGGAATAATTTATTTATTTTAAACTAGTTATATAAATATATATATATATATATATATATTTATATAATTATATAATTTACCGCATATTATAATCTATCCGTATTGTTTTTTTAACCGACTCGTCAGCTTGTTTAAATATTAATTGCTTTTGATGTAAATTTGGGACAACTAAACTTCAAACAAGATTCAGCGAAAGGGGGACAAGACAAATATGTAGATAAAAGTGGGATACCTTAATTCGACATCCTTTCATTCTATTCAGTTCGTATATTAACTAAGTTCTGAGAAATCTGTATCATAAGCAAAGCGCCTGAGAGATTTTAAAGAAATTATTTTTACCATTACTTATATTTATTTATTTCCCCCTCCCCTCTCCTGTAAACCGTCTCTCTGTCAATCTCTTTATCTCTCCCCCTCTGTCTCTGTCTCTGTGTCTCTTTCTCTCTCTTTTCTGCCTTCTCTTTTTTCTCTATCGTTTTTTTATTTTCCTATCCCCCTTTCGCCCCTATCCCTTTCTCTTTCTGTCTTTCTCTCCTCTTCTCCCTGTACTGCATCTGTATATTGTATGAATGCAGATAAAACCGAACTATGAAGACAAATTCTCCGATGGCAAGGTCAACTGCATCAGCCGAGCCTTCCCGCTGAAATGAGAATATAATATCATATAGATTAACACGCCTACAAAACTTTGCTCGTTGACTCCAGGACTGGGTTATTAATAAAAAATTATAGCCAATTTTGTTTTGATTGACGGAACAGAATTCACTTATTGTTTATTGCATATTCAATTCTAAATTTTTGACTGACTAAACATGTGCATAGCGTTTACTATTCCTAATTTCATTTGTACATTCTTTATTGAAGCTTACCGTAATATTTTGATTGACGGAATAAAATGCAATTTTTTACCTAAAAAGAAGGAAAACAAATATGCTGATTTCTTATACAATTCTAAATTCTTGATTGGATAGACATGTACTTAGCGTGTACTATTCGATAGTTACTTTTTGGAATTCACTCTTATCCTGTATAAGAAAAGGAATTATAATTAGTTTTTTTGTATGAGCATCAATTTATTCGTCTAACCAGCCGAACCAAGTCGCGTTTTCCAGAGAAAATCAACGATATTTTCATCTTATCATTTTGTGTTATGGCCAATTCCAAGCGTTCCGGAATTCCATTCGCAGAGAATTTTCAATTGAGAAAAAAGAAATATTGCCGACAGTTTTATAAAGATCTACAAAATAATTAATGATAATGGTTACTAACTGATATGACATACTTTCACAACAGCTGAGCTTCCTATCAACCACTCATCAAATTCACAAAGTAATGAATGCTAGATAGATTTGTTACGGATTTACCAAAATATTTGATATTGTGTATGCCATTTCGTATCAGCAATATAAATTTCAATATTTCATAAACCCCATGAATAATCGATAGGAAACCTGAATGTTGTAAAAGTACCTCATATTAGTCAATATATCATATTGTTAATTTGTAGATTTTGATTAAAATGTCTGTAATATCCTTTATTCAAATTTAAAATTTCTTAGGAAATGTCATTCCATAACGCTTGAAATTGACTGGCCTTAAATTGATTACAATGAACAATAAATATTGTAATTGTCAAATTCTCCTAGTTTTGGTCTCGATTTTCTTGGTTTATTTCTATACTATCATTCTTCTATAGCTAAACAGATTGGGGGTAAATATCTTTGTCAGTGTTTGCAAAGACTACACTGTTGCTCATAAAGTTGGAATATTTTTTTTTACCCCAATTTATGGAATGATTTTGACAATTCCTCTGTGCGGTCATGCATTATGGTTCAAGGCATGGCCACACAGAGAATTTTTCTGTTGGGGACCAGGGGAAAATGTAATGAATTATTGATACTTTATTACATTTTCTTTGTTTTTTTCTATTTGTGGGGGCTGCCCCCTACCCTATCCCCCGCTGCGTGCAGTCATGATTCAGTGGCAAAGCAATGACCTCGTAACTGTGAGGCCCCAGGATAAAAACCGTGTCGATGTGCTATTATTATTGCCCTTTTGTGAGGCATTAATCCTCATTTACTTTCGGTTATGACTTAAGGGCGTAGGTCCCCTAGTTGATTAGCATAGTAGCACACATATGCTTAAGCAGTCACGCAAAACAAACACTTACAAATTGTTATTCAATAAAATCTGAGAATGTAAACTATTATCTAGATCTATTAGGAATAAATCGTTGTCAAAATCATTCCAGAAACTGGGGTAAAAAAAAAGAAGATATTCCAACTTTATGAGCAACAGTGTATATACTACGCGCATGCTGTATACTTGTACGGATACTTATACATTATGAGGGCAAGCCCAACCTGTTTTTGTTCCGTACGTTATACCATGGACCCTGGTTATACCGACCACATCTATGTTTTCAGTATAATCCTGAATCAAGCTGATAGCCATACTAGAGCTTAAATCAGACAAAATATCAGTTTAAATGATATTTGTCTGTCAATGTATGTTCACAATTAATTTATACGGTTCATTCATTATCTAACAATGCTGCAGGTCATACTTTTGAATTTTTGGCAATGTAACTGAGGCTTTAAATCTGTTGAAGTCTACTTCCAACTTCAATTCAATTCAATTCAATTTATTTTCACTCGCAAAATTTAACACAAAATACAGGCCTAACAGAGGTAAACATATTGATCAATATATTCAAGTATAACAAAATTAATAAAAAGTGTTGACGAAAAGAGTTGCATGTATAATTATAATATGTATTTGACAATGCAGATTATAAGCACATAAAACGTGGAAGAGAGTGTGGGTACAATTATACATGGTTGGAATCTTAGTGCTTTCAACCCTTGTAAACAGAAGGAAAACAAACAACAAAGAACAGTCAAACAACATGGCCAGAGAGAGAGAGAGAGAGAGAGAGAAAAAAAAAAAGGGGTAAGGGACAGAATAAATAAAAGCAGTAGACTATAAGTAACAGATTAGATGCTAAGATGAAATCCTTAAGTTTCACTTTCAGTTTTCAGTTTGTTTCATATTCCACTCATATTTTTACATTTGTGTAATGATTTCACAAAATAAATAGTTCAAATAAACATGAATTCTAATAAAAGTGACAACAAAAAACACCCCTCCCAAAAAAAAAAAATCCAGAAAGTACCTCATATCAATTTGTTTGAATACATTAAATCAAAACAATGAAATAAAATAAATTGAAATATGGTAAGGTATGTGGTGAAAGCTATGCCTATGAGTTTTAGGCCCCAAAGGATAGTTAATTTGATATTAATCTTTAAAATAGAGCGAACGAGCAATTGATATCAATCTGATAAATGGAAATTGTATTCCATAAACAAGGCAATGTTAGAGTCACTTTCATTATAATAAAGTAACAAATCAAATTATTTTAATAAATTTGCATTACCTGTATGAACTTGCATTACCTGTATTTAGTATTTCAAGTAATGCGGTAGTAGTAAATGTAGTTAGGGATCGCAATAAGAGTTATTCCTCACGTTTGTTATGATGAATAGATTGGTCCTACCCAAATACTCATAATAATAATTCGCATTTAAAACCACAAACAAAATAGCTCTTTTCATACTTCTATCAATACAGTAGCAGTAATTTTTCACGTTTGCTACTGTGTACTGTTGTATACAATTGTATATGCACGAGCTGCACATACTCATATTAGAATCATTCTTTTTGTTCCACACTTATAATTTGTAAAAATGTTGATATATATATGATATACATGTAGTCATGTACATAAGAACATGAAGTTATATACATATAGGAAAGCATCGGAGGAATGCTATGCTGACCTTCAGTCAAGTTTCATCTTGCATCATCAATCTCACCATGAATTTCACCCAGAGGACGCCTGGGCATCTCATATAGAAGGTTTTCTCGAAACAGGCGATCTCTGGTCGACAAATACGCATTGGCGGTGACGTAATACCTCATGTCATCATCCATCTCGTCCTTGGCGAGGTCTTCGAGGAAGACGAGGATGAGGTTCTTGTTCCGTTTATCCTGGAGGACGCGCTGGTGGGCTGTCTTGAACTCGAGGAGTCGCCATTCATCCTGGAGGAAACTTCGACTTATCAAGACGATACTGCGTCGGCTGGCTTCAAGACTGGTCACAATGGTGGTGGCTATGCATCCACCTGGAGGAAAGTCCCGATGACGTACGCATAACTTGTAGCGAAGGTTGGCATCGTCTTCCAGGATTGGTATGATATTCTGGAGCAGGAACTGGATGTCTGCATCACTGTAAGCGATGTAGGCATCATACTCCCATCTCACGTTGTCCAAGACGACATCATCGTCGTCGTCACCGTGCAAGACGTGGAATCCGTATCGCGTGTAGAGGATGACGCGTATGGCTCGTCGATGTCGGAACGTCACCGCCCCAACCATCAGGAATAACAGAGTGAGTGTCGATGTGACGATGACAGCGTTATACTCCTGGATGGTCAGGACGTTGGGGGTATAGCATCCAAAGTCCTGGTCTGCCACTTGGATGATCGGGTACAAGTCAGGGTCCGAGGAGTTGACGTAGCACTCGACGTCATAGAGTTGAGGAACGACGTCCAGATGGGATTGAAGCCATTGCTTTAACCAAAGAGAGAGCAGTTACAAATAAAAGGGTTGTTGTGTAAGGTCAGAACCTTCAGATGCGTTGTGGAGTTGAAGACGCCGTCTTCAAGAGTTTTGAGATTGTTGCTATGGATGTGTACAGTCGTTAGATTAAGATTTGTCGCAAATGTATAAGAACTGAGTGAAGTCAACCGGTTGTTCGACAGATCGACTGTGTGCAGATGGGTAAGATTAGTAAGAATGTCATCACTGAATGTGTTTAAGACATTGTACGAAACATCCAGCTGTTGCAGATTGAAAAATTCTTGTAAAGCACCGGCTAAAATTCTTTCGAGTCCAATGTTCCGAAGAACAAGAACAGCAAGAAGAGCACTTGCCTGAAAATCACCTGCTCGCAAGGTGACCTGATCGTCAATAAGGCATCCACTGCAGTCGAAGATGAGCGTCTCTGCAGGAATGTTTGGCAAGGAGTGCATGGTATTATTATGACAGAAGAAGATATTAGCTTTATCAACATCACGCCTGTAGCATTCGCATGATCCTCGCCTACAGGTTTCGTCCTCATATGGACACCAGAAATCCTCTAGGGGTAGTGTCATCATAGGCTTGTTGGCCACCGGAGAGGGCGCCTTACAAGTCCAAGTCGAGTTATCGGGAAGAAGGAAAAACGGATATGTATCTTCAAACGCACCTCTTCGTATGTCAAGCATTATTTGACATCCACAATTAAAGTTATTACCTTGAAGAAATGTTTTTATTGGTATGTGCGGTGGTAGAATATCAAAAGGCCAAACCACATTGTACGGGAAGATGGCAAAGTTGTTGTGTCTTAGGTCAATCATTGTCAGGTTATCTAGGGTAACGAATCCAAAGTCATCTATGGTGTGAAGGCGATTAAAGGAGAGGTCTATGATTTGGAGGGAGGCCAGACTGCTGAATGTTCCCGTCTTAATAACACGAAGATAGTTGTGAGAGATATTGATTGATTTAATATTTGGGGTCGACGCGAAAGCTAGTACTGGGAAGTCACGAAGATGGTTACCGCTCATGTTAACATGATTCAAGCCATTCAGTCCTCCGTGAAACGCACTCGAGTGGACATATTCTATATCATTGTTTGATACGTCGATGAACTTTATGTTGGGCATGGGAGCAAAAACAGAGCCATCAAGTTTTGGTAAGTTATTATCATGGATAAGCAGCCTTCTCAAATGTACAAGAGGGGCACAGTTGAATTGGGTGGCGTTCGTTAAACCGGTGAAAGTTAGATCCAGCGTTGTCAAGGAAGGAACGTTCTTAAACAGACACCAGCTACCGTGGAACATGCTGGGATTGGCTCTAATACTGAGCTCTGACAGCCTCTGAAGTCCACTGAAAGCGTCCTCTTTGACAACACTCATGTTGTTGTTTCCAAGAAATAACTTTCTGAGGGATGGAAACATCGCGAATGTGCCGTTCCCAATCTCCTGGACGCCGTTATAGGACAGATCAAGGGTCGAGACATTGCTGAAGTGATTTCCAAAGGAATCTGAGTTCAGTGAATGCAGGTTATTTGAGTAGAGTTTGACGGAGGCATTTGTTTTGATTCCTCCAATCGCTGATAACCTTTCACCATTCAAATCTACAGATGTTAGGAGCAACCTCTGAAGAAGGATCAAGTTCGTAAAGAGCTCGGTTGGCATATTACCAATTTTACACCCCATCATTTTAAGATCCTGCAAGACTCCAGCAAATTTATCGAGCAGATCCTCCTTCAAATCGGCAGGTTCTTCCGTTCCATTACCACGATGGCTGCAGCTCAGAATTAGGGATCTGGTACGAGGAATCAGTCCTATGGTGACGTTCCATTCTCCTGTCAGGAAACAGGAAATGCTGTTGTACTCTATGTGATCGCCACTCCCTTGGGTTGGTCCGTTGCAAAAGCAGGGTAGATCTGGCACATTGCAAGATGAAGGGTAGCTCTGAGCCACAGGGGACCTCCTATGGTCTCTTTCCTGGACAGCCTTGTCGGATAGTCTGACTCCAACTGTCCTTTCCGCAAATATCACAGACACCATGGAAAGCAGTATACCTAACATGCGTATAAAGAGTCGTGTCTTGGTACTGTCCATCTCTGTTGCCACGGTTACAAAGAAATGCGTATCCAGAGTAGATCTGAAAAGAAAGAAAAAAACGTTTTTACGTAGACCAATAACAAGTCATTTTCATACGATTTGTGTTGAAGGTCAAGATTTCATACCAGTGTTATTCCCGTTATAATATACCAAACACAGCACTGGGTGATCCAGGATTATGTAAAACAAACAACCAAACAAACCATATCAGGACAATTACCCCCTGGACAATCACCCCCCGGAAAACTACCCCAAGGACAACCACCCGCCCCCGAGGAAAGTTACCCCCGTGTATGGAAAAGATGTGTGTATGGGAGTATGTGATGAAAATTATGGCAGATTCCTTACATTTGATGTTAATTATTTAAAGAGGGAACATAGTTGTGTTCTTGGCGTTCCCAACACGAGTTTCGCTTTGCCACTTTATAATTTGTTGTAATCTGTACTACACCCATCACTATACAAATTGCATCGTTCGTCAGGACGGGATACAAAATGTAAACAAATTAATTAGTCTGACTACACTCGGTCAGTGGCAGATTTAGGGGCAGGGCACAACCGGCCCGTGGTCCCCCCTTTTGAAACATGGGCAACTTTGGCACGTTTGTAAAGGAATATTTTGTTATACTCTCTTGTTAGTGTTTTTCACTCTGATTGCAGCAGGGGCAACTTTGACACTTTTGTCAAGTATATATTTTGTTACACTCTCTTGTTAGTATTTTTTTTTACTCTGATCATACATGAAAATATTATTATTATTTTTGTTTTTCTATTTTTTTCTTCCTGTATGTGTGCGTGTTTAGGGGTATTTGTATGTTTTAAACGTTTTTTTTTAATTTGAATTTGAAACCAAACTGGGTTACCTTGAGTTGGCCTTCAAAAAAACAAAAGTTACCATCTTAATTGCAGCCTACACCCGACCTCTCCTCATTAACAAATGTCTGGATACGCCACTGAAAATCATTAATGAAGCAACATTCATTGTTCTGTGTACATTGTGACAACATTCAACCACAATGTAGTTCGATCTTTCCTGCTATGTGGGTGTACTGTAGGAAATCCCCTTTCAGGCAAAAACGTAAATGAATATACCTCTGACAGGCATGCCAATGTCAAAGAATTCGACATGATTCTGATACTGCTGCAGCCCGAGGCATTGGATTTTAACTTTCATGCCTTCCATAATTTCAACTTACCCCCATAAAAGGGAATACATGTTACGTAATTTTGTACATGCTTGTATAGGCCGGTCTCTCTCGATCTCCCTCCCTCCCCTTTCTCTCTCACTCTCTCTCTGTCTCTTCTCTGTCTCTCTGTCTCTCTTTCCCTCTCCCTCCCCCTTCTCTCTCTCTCTCTGTCTCTCTCTCTCTCTCTGTCTCTCGCTCTCTCTCTAATACATAGTATATGTATATATAAATATCTGAGATTTTCTTTTACACAATACGCCTTTCTGACATTAAAAAACAAATCATACCTTTGTTTAGAAAATGGATTATAATATCTCTTATTATCTCTTATTCTTTTTAGTGCTTTCTCTTGGTATAAACAAAAAACACGAACTTTCTATCTGTTATTGTGTGTAGGCGTTGACTTTCTGGGATCCTATATGGTGATCGTGCATTTGTGTATGTTGCACCAGTCCTCTGGAACAAGCTGCCAAGTGACATTCGAAACCGACATTCAATGCCTAGAAACCTTTCAGAGACACGTTAACAAAAAAATTGTTTACTCAGAGTTACTAATGCTATTATGTCGTTGAATTCTGGAGAGAGATTTGTGCATTTTGTTTTGTGTAGCGCCTAGAGTAAGTTATTATATAAGTGCGCTTCATAAGTATTCATTATTATATTATTAATATCATTAACATTTTTATACATGTCTAGATAATGTTGTTGTCATCCGAGAAACTACCTCTCTTATAAAATGGAAAATAAAAACGCGATGAAATTGATTAATTTACAATGAATTTGACAAACATGAGTGCATCTTGTAATAGAGAACAGTATCCTTTGGGGCGATAGACGTGTGTCCTAGGGAGATGAAAAACATCATATATACTCTGATTCTGGATACAAAAAATGTGCGTGAAATCAAAAGTCTATAAGTCTATGCTTTTGAATTCGGCACGTAAGCCTATTTTCATCATCTTGTCAAATCGTGGAGTTAAAATATTCCACATATCTTACGTATAGGCCTACCAGCAAATACTTTTTATGGTGATTCTCGTAGATATGCTATAGGTAGATCTACTCCACAGGACATGAAAACACAATTGAACCCGCTAATGATAAAGATGACAGATTTTGTCAATGGAAATTGAATGCATATCCAGAATAACGCAAGTAGTCGTTGATAATTCATTTCAATTCATTTTAATTCAATAAATATGTTATTTCCTTCACAAAATCAAAATGAACATACTTCATCATGGATCATGGAATATATTTTTGCAATGTAGGAAGAAGGCAACATTCCTTAAAAGAGCGGGGCTTGTGATGGGGTCGCCCTTACAAAACCTACATATACAAATTACATAATTATTATAATCTTCATAAATTAAAAATAAAGAGAGAGGGGAGAAGGGCAAAAAAAGAGTGAAAATCAAACAAACAATACTGAAAAGGGAATAAAGTAACTGTAATAATTTGATTAATAATATATTTATCTGAAGGCCTGTCACACTTTTTCTTAAATCCCAAAAATCGTTATTCCCATTTCTTTTCTAAAACTTACCTAATGTGAGTTGAGTCCTGTAGCTCCAGAAAATTCGATGATGACTCGTCTCGTTAACAGCAAATCTTACACGCGGCAGAAGGTGATCAGCACAAAATTAAGCCAAATTTACTGTTCTTTTCTATTTTGATTGCTGCAAATAGAAGCTACCGCTATAGAAATAGACGATTCAAGATCTGATGTGTTGCGTACATGTATAGTCATAGGAGTTGTCAAAAGGATGTAGAATGTATTTTCTCGAAATGCACATCCGGCCGTCGTGGTATAGCGTGGCTCGAGGCCGGGGGCATCCATCAGATCATCACTGGGGATGGGATGGGGGCTACTATAGTTGGCCTGCCTCGATGGATGAAATGCGAATTGCAAGGCTAATGATTAGGGTGTGGGAGTGGGTCGATCGTATCCTTGCTTATCGAAAGTCCACCCTCCCTTTGCATTTCTCTCTTCCTTCAATTCCCCCCTCTTCCTCTCTCTCTCTCTCTCTCTCTCATCTAATTCCCCCATTTCAGCATTATATCTTATCATTATTATCATTAATATTATTATTTTTGTTGGGGGTAAATGCCCCTGTATTTACGTCACCGATAAGTCACACATTTTATTTCGCCCTTATGCAGGGAACACGCGTATACGAGGAGATCGAATTCGCTTTTGTCGAGCTGGCATAACGCCAACGACCATTTTTTGGATTTCGGAAGGAAGTCGAATCCATCTGATACTCCCTTGACTTCTCAGTTCGTTGTTTGATATCTGCTATACCAATAACGAGCAGACATTAACAAAGATAAGACAAAGACAAGGAAGGAAATGGACTCGATGGGGAGAGCGTTCCAAATTGTCAGTTAATTTGTGAGAAAGGTGAAGGACAGTCATGTATCATCATAGGCCTACCATGCAGTTGTAGAGGCGGATCCATGATTCCTTAGGGGGCACATTCTAAAAAATTATGTGACAATTATACAAGCGGCGGGAAATCTTACTGACCAAAACGATATATTCTTATACCATTGAGGGGAATAGCAGAGAGGCCTAATTGTCATTTGCCACGAATCAAGGTGACGAAACCATTGTCCTAAAATCGAAACAGTCGCAAGAAAATACCTCTTAGTTGTGTCATAAAACTAATTTAGCAAGAGATTACATTATTTACATATTAACTAAACTACCATAATGGGAAACTTTTACGATGCCACGTACTCTCAGAACTAGATTGAGCAACGCTGCAGGAGGAAATCAAACAAGAAACTGTGTTATATATATCACCTATAATTGGTTTGTTATTTGTTTTAAAAACGCATACATTTCCACACGCGCTATGTCTCTCTCTGTTTCTTTCACCCCCTCTCTCCCTCTCTCCCTCTCCATGTGCCATTCTCATATGATGAAACGACTATCGAAGAATCTCCGATTCGCTGCTCTCATTCACTCCCTCCCTCTTTCCACTTCTCCCCACCCTCTTTACATTTCTCTCTCTCTCTCTCTCTCTCTCTCTCCCTCTCTCTCTCTCTCTCTCTATTTAAGCAGCTTTAACCCTTACTGTACTGGGGGCTGGGAGCCCCTCCACATTTTCTTTTGATACCATACCGGATATACCTGTAAGGTGTTACATAACAATAGTATGCGCATGTCATCAAAAAGTGCTATAATCGCATATATTCATGTTCAGGCAGAAATGTGTATACAGGTTAGATGTATTTCTTCATAAGTGGGAGATATGAATTGATATCAAATTGCTTTGATATGTTTCTCAAAGTAACTTGATGTATTCCAGAACAAAAGAATACTTTAGGAATAAAACAATAGATATAATAAGAAATACAAAACATTAAAATACATAAGGAAATAAAATGATGAATGTCGAACTTTTTTAGGATATGAGCAGTGATATTAAAAAAATAGTGGAAAAATATTATTCTACAGTGAGAAAGTGGGTAAAATGATTGTTTTGGGCTTTGCTCATAGTGCTAAATATACTTTAAAAAAAAAAAAAAAAACGTAATTTGCGTATTCATAATTTATGCAAATTAACCTATGCATTTTCAAATATCATACAAATAATGAAACTTTATGAATTTGAAATGAAGGGAACATTTATTCAATACATTCTCAAAATTCTTCACAAGTCTAGAGACCAATGTGTAGAGTTTTAGAGTGGAGTAAAATGAATAAAATTAGCATTTTGCATAATTAATTTGGCTATAACGACAAAAATTTGCATATTAGGAAAAAACAATTATACTAGGCCTATCTTGTTCCTTACGTGAATATCTATAAACATGCACATTTTCGTGTTCATCGGACATTCAACGGCAAGGATCATGGGGCTATCCCCCATAGTGGAGATGCTCAAAATAGCCCAGTACAGTAAGGGTTAAAGCATATTCTCGGATAGTAGGCCTACCTTGCCACATTAATGAGAGATCACTACCGAGCCCCTCTTTTTTCCCCCTTTTTCTCTCTCTCTCTCGTTATTTTACATTTACCTCATCTCTCTATATCCTTTTTAATTCGACGCTATTTAACTTATCTTCCCCCTCTCTCATTATTCTGTTCCATTCGTCTTCTCCCTCTCCCCCTTACCCTTGCCTTTGTTCTCTCTCTCTCTCTCTCTCTCTCTCCCCCTCTCTAGCTCTCCCTAAATATGCTTTAAATTGGTTTTTTAAACTTCCTTGCCACAATACAATAATATTACTAAGTTTAACAAGGATCATACATTAACATATTCTGATATAGAAATACTAAATAAGGCCATATTCAATTCACATACAATATCAATTTCCAATCTTTAATTTTAGATATCATCGTCTGCAAGCCAATTACTCATTAATTGGCATACTTGTACACCCTTAAGAGAACACAATTTAATCTAGATAGAAAATAACAATAATACTCCCTATATCAGCATCATCTTGGCAATAATATACAAATGATGCATGTGAATGAGTTTGTTATACGCTCAATCTGCACTCGAGTTGAGGCTAAATACATCTATGGCTTTGTAGGACAGGTGCATAAAGACTCAACAACAGCAGATAGAACGTTTAATGAACGAATAAACGAATGCATCGTTTGTTTTATACAACGAAACTCCTAGATCCTTGTCATTTGATGTAAACAAAATTAGTTTCAAGTTTGTTTTGATTCATTATCAGTGACGATAAATCCCAAGGTTAATAGGCTTACAGAAATAAGCGCACTTACCTCTATATGCATTTACACGCATACTTAAAAAGCATTGAGAAGTACTGGAAACTATTGCACTCTTTTTTATTGAAAAAAAAAGTGCAATAGTCTCAGTAAATGCCTCACACGTGACTGCGTTTGACCAATTATTTGATTAGGATCTAAGAGTGAGTTGTATAATACTCACAATGATACCAAAATAATTTATTTGGTACCTTTGAAAACACATGATTATGATAAGAATGAATCTAATTCTTAAACCCATCACACACTGTTTAATCTGACTGCGATCCGATTTTAGAAGACTTTTGCAATAATTCCTGTTACAAACATTTGAACATATCAAACCTTAAACCTATCTGCACTAGTTTGGACAGGAGAGATTAGACCTCCCTACATGGTCACTGACAGGTGGTTATCTCATCGAATCAGCTCTCAATTAACATAAGAAAAAGGGGACCATGGGGGGCCAACGGTCACCGCTTAGGCATTGTTTGCTATATAGAGGGCGCAAGTAGCTATAAGTAGTGCAGTGGGGCTTTAATTACCGAGGTCCTACATGGTTGTACGAATATTAAAATTGAAATTCTAGGGGCATTGCAAGCCTCCGCAAAGGTGGAAAAGCAAATCGGCTCAGGATCTTAGTGGCCTATAACCAGTTGTGCGATTGCTTACAATTTGTAGTAAATTTGGCCTTTACTCCGACTCCAAGGCTCACAGTGCACTACAATGTCAATTCTAGACTTCCTTCCTTTTCTCCATCGATTTCCATATCGAATCATGACAATAGTAATTCATTCAAAAATGGGATAGCAGTCGGATCGTACAATGTATGGTGGGCTTTAAACAAAATAAAAAATAACCTCAGATGAAGAAAGGAAAACTACTACTGGTGCATGAATGATACATTCCCAATAAATCACCCAATGAAAACCAGACTTAGGTATAAAAAAGCATTCTGTAGTTTTCAACTAGAGAAATCATACCATTGCTGGACAGGACTATTCTGAATTCCTTTATGATTCTAATAAAACTTGTGATAAAGTTATTTCTAGAATTCAACCAAGTATCAAGCAGAGAAATTTACAAAACTTTAAAGATGGGTGAAGAGAGATGACATCATACTCCTTTACTGCGTTAAGGGACATGGTTAAACTTATTGCCCAAGGTGAACTCGAAACTGTACTGTGCCCCGAGATGAAGTTGAGGGGCAAAGTGTAGTCTCGAGATCACCAAGAAGCTTCGGTTTTAATCGTGACCTGAACAAAAATCAGCAGTCAATTGTTCTTTTGTGGACAAAATATCCCATTCAAAATCTATTAATTTTGGAGGGAAATTCACCAGGGTAAGAAATTTGTGCATATGCCACTGCACACACCAATTCTTAAATTCATGCACACCTTTTGCATCCTACCCCTGTATGCCCAGTCAATAAGCAATAGTATACTGCCCAGCAGTCAGTAGTGAATTTCATGAATTCCATGCCTGCTGTTTTGACCAATCAGAAGCCTAGGATCTTGTCATGTGGTGCATAATATATCGACTGTTTGGAGGGGCTCAGTTAAAACTATAGCCCAAGGTTATCCTGAAAAATTACTGTGCCACAAACATAGACAAAGTGCAATCTCAAGATAATCAACAAAGTATCATGGTTTTAACCTTTAACCTTGATCCCCAAAATGTGGGTTAATATTTAATAAGTACATTGACCCGGATAGAAATTCTTATATGCAATCCTTATGATGAAGAGGAGTTATAATAGCCTGTCAGAAATATCACATGATAAGATTTACTGGGAATATAACCTGCTTCTACACATTTTAGGGAAAATCATGTTAAAGAGGGGTGAGCACTCATATTTACTATTTCTTACAGCTGATCCATTTGCTACTTTAATAGCAACTGTTCAATGAAGATTTCTTTTTTTTTCTGCAAAAGTAAACCATATACACACAGTTTGTAGTCTTTGTGAAAAAAACAAAGCATTGGTTGAAAGCCTTTCATAAAGGCTGCTGCGATCACTGAAAGTTTTCAATTAAGCAAATGATGTGCTCATACTAGATTCTGGTACATGTATTAAACACCATTGATATAGATATGGGTGACCAAATGTTTTCTCCTGGCTTCATTTCATCAAAGATATAGGGTGAGGGTTAGTGTTAGGTTTAGGATTCCACTCTCGTTTTAGGTTGCATCTGGTTTATGTTTCTCCCCTCTATCCAGTTTGTTTTGTTTTGTAAGTGGATTGAATTCTCTATCTGAACCACACCTTCTCCTTGCTACACACAAGCATGCAGTTGAATTTGATAATGCGATGCAGTTGCATGTATTCCAAAATGATGAATCATTCTAGTCTTACAGACATCATTGGATTGAAGTAAAGTAGGTTAGGTTAGGGTCAGGGTTAGAGCTTGGCCTAGGACAAAGTGTATCCAGGAATTCAAGTAGCAAATGAGCTTAACCACGGAGTAATTGTCTCTGGATCATGTGTTGTCCAATTATAATAAGAAGTATGTTTTCCCCCACCGTGGTCTAGAAGCATAGACAGGTTCCAAAACTAGCCGAGGAGTTTCCATGGTGACCAGCTGTCCTCCGTACAACCATCTCAGCCACGCCCATCCCAACTCCGATGATCACAAATTGGATATCATAATATATATACATCTTTTTCAGCACGATGAGGCTGAAAATACAGTCCCTGAAATCAAAGTCTTTCTGTTCAGTGTCTTTCTTGAGGATGCGTTCCCGTTGCCGTGGGCGACGATTGCACGCTCCCAAACGTTGGGCTGCTCCTCAGTTTGACTTTGTCCAGAATTTGCCACTACCTCTCAAACTAAACGTAGAAAGCAAGAAAGATGGAATAAATGAGGATAAAATCCATTTATTAGTTGTGATCTCAGTTGTGGTACTAAATTTACATGAATGTTGACCATTTTAAAAGTCATGAATTTTCTGTTGTTGCAGTAAACCATCCATACATAAACCCCCTGCCTACAAAGTAATAGGTGTTATACTTGTACTGTTTGGCATCCCTCAACTTTGTTCACAAATCCATGCTCTTGTTAGCAAGTAGGTAGCAAACTTGTCAGGGTGAGAACAAGTCTTTCCTCCTTTCATTGTCCTCTCATTATTATCAGTTGTATACTTGGCAGTAGGCCTCATACAAATGCATCACCTGTAGATATACATGGATATGTGGATGTGCATATGAAGAAGAGGTGTCGTAGTTGAGTGGTTTAAGCATAGGTCATGGGTTCGATCCCCAACATGGCACTAATGTCCATTCACAAGGCATTAATCTGTATTTTCCACTCCATACCCATGAGAGAAATGGGAACCTGGTAGGGTGATGAAAGCCTTTGTGTAAGTAATTGCCATATGTCCTCATGGTGACCATGTGGTAGGTATACTCCCCAGGGAGCAGAGATGGTGCACTTTGTGCGAGAATAAATCCAATGACCAGGTTAATAATATCTGTAAAGCGCTTTTATAGAGACGGTATTTCGTATTAAGAGCTAGATAACTTTGGATTATTATTATCATTATGAAAGATCTAAATGCACATCCACACAACATGTTTCAGTTCACACTTCATCTAAATTGTTAAAAATGATATGCTTTATCTTCTGTATTCCTTTTCTTTGTTTTTTTTTAAATTTCAAACCAACGTAGGTATATTTGACCAAATTTTGTCCACTCAAAAATCGTTTGGTCGGAGCCAGAAGGGCATAAATCACATGTAATATTATTATACAATCTATAATGCCCTTCTGGCTCTCAGCAGAAGATATATTTTCTAACCCTTTCATCTTGGACGGTTTCTTGGAAGGTTTCATGGACTGCGCCTCCATCTCTCTCGTGTCGACACCCATGTCTGCTTCGTCACCTTCCTGCGCCACCGACGACGCTTTGATTGCTTTCTTGATGTTAACCACCTGAGAAAAATATGGTACAAGACATTACAAGGTGCAATATCACAGAGGATGAAGCAGTGGTTGTCTGCTATAAGGTCATTTTGGATACCCCCACATGGGTCTAATGAAACTGCCATACAGTTCATTTATAGATTCTTGCCTTCACATCAAAAAAAGATATCACATATTTCTGAAACATAAAATTTGACATACAATTGTATCGTACTATAAACTGTATATATTTGTAACATAAAATGAATTCTTCTTGTCAATCGTCATAAGAGATATGATTAATTTGTAGCAGATATGACTAGCTTTAAGTTTTAATGTTACGGGCCCAGGTCATGTATCACAGATAACTAAGCATAAACTCTAATTGTGCCTGAACAAAAGATGCTTTTCTTAGAGATGAAATAGAAAAAAACTTCTGCAAGGGCTTGAACCTATGACCTTCACATCTGCAGTCAAGTGTTTAAAGTTAACTCATCCCGACACCTCTACATTACCCACTACCAAAACAAACTAATCACATACCTCTGTTTCTATCTGTGATTTGACCTTGAAGCAGTTTTCTTTATGTTTGTTCGCCCGATGGATCTGCTCCTCGACATTGTTCAGCATTGTTTCGCAACCGTCACACCTACAGCATTAAAGAGACAACAAGAGTGCAATCAATGTACGGGTTCAAACTGAATACATAAAGTTTGAAATAAAGCAAGACGCTTTCACATGCATGGAACGTTCACAAATTTTGCGAGTGGATAAGATTTGCGAGAGTTGCATTTTGCAATATAACTGAATCACATGCACATTTCTTCATGAAATGTCAGGGGTAATGTTTGTGAAGTAAACCCTTCTCATCTACGAAAGGTCAAGTCCTTAATGTGCATCTTCACATGATCTTCCTAACAAGAGGGGTAAAAGGCTGTTCAGAGAACATCAAGCATTCAACTCCAAACATGAAATGAATGATCTCACCATTCTTGTAGAACGCCAACGATGTCGGTGATGGCATCTTGCCTGATGTCTCGTCCGATGGTGTACTCGACTTCTAAGAGCTGATTCTTCTGGTCCAGTTTACCCTGGATGATCTCTGAGTATATGGTCTCAATGATGAGGTCCTAAGAGAGGAAATGGGTCAAATATCCATGTAGAATTTAGTCTAACTCAAACCTAACTTGAAATTTATGATTTATGCAGCCAAACTTCAGTGTCCTTCCCAAATAACTTCTCACTCAAAAATATTGAATAATTTCAAATAGGTGTACTCCTTCCAGTATACACATGTCAGTAGTTCAAGATTTTAGAGGCAGGCTTTCTTTTTTCTTTTAGTTCAGATCATAAGCAGTATATAACCCAAGTGCACCTATCCCCCCTCCCCTGCCTCAATGGTGAAAAATTGAGGCTGAACACAAAGAAAGAGAAATTTGACATTTCTTTATATTGGTAATATCGCTTCACAAATGAGTGTATCTTAGTGAGATAAAAATCTTGCTTAAAGTGACTCGGTAACATTGCCTCAGATTCTGAAACAAAATCCTGTATTTAGCTCATGCTGCAATCATAATTATAAACCTTTAGGTCAGGCAGGAATCCCATGACTTTTACAAGCCTATCGCCTGTCTGATTATCAAGATATTTATGATTGGAAACCGAAATTTTATTTTTCGTTTTCCTAACGGTTTTATTACACTACAGTCTATTGGGGAAAATGAGTATGGTGAAACCGGTCACTCAAAGATTTTTACTTTTTTGAGGCACTTCATGATCATTTTAAAGCGCAATTTTTTTAGGGCTTCAATATTACACCATATCACAGACACTGATAACATGTAGGGCCATGCATATCAGATTTAACATTGTTAAACGATGCCTTTAAACGATTCTCAGAATACTGATTTAAGAAAAATTTTAAGGGTATTTTATCTCACTGAGATAAAATCTCAGATTGAATCCGTGAGTTGGAATAAATCTCAAAACACTGCCCAGACTTACTTCTAACTCTCTGAGGTTCTTCATATCAAGTTCTTGGAGTAGCGCAGAGTAGGGTATTCTCTTACATTTGGCAGCTAACGAAACGATGGTGAGATGCCTTAACTTGCAAGCCATGGGTGTCGTTAATTCTGGGAATTTGTCAACATTAGCTGGAAAAAAAAAAATATATATATATGCAAAGACAATCATTTGCTAGTTACTATGAAGGAAAAAAGTACAATGAGGAAGCTGCAACTAATCAGTGAAATTCATACAAATTATTACACATCTTACAAATACTAAATGCAATATTCACATTAAATCCAATAGTGAGTTCTCATGAAGGAAACATATTGCAAGAAAATCTTGCTTGAAATAATTTTGAAACTTTTAAAATTCATTCAGTATATTGCTGGTTTGGATGAGCATTATGTATATATATATATAAAGGATACAAAATTGGTTGGAAGTCACATTCACTGAACCTACGCCGTTCCATGCGACAAGCTTTAGTATCTCTCTTGGCAAATCATTCAGCTTTGATAGACTTTGTGCCAAATAGTTTGACAAATATCACTTATTTATAGAATTAAACAGCTAGTGTGAGTTCGGATTGAATCTGTAAATTTGTCCCACCATTCAATTACTTTTAATTTCATTGAAATTTTATAGGTATATTTTAGTATGTACTACTAACATTATGTTTCTCTAATCATTTTCATTTTAACTATGCTTTGGAGATGCATATTTCATATTTACAACTTACCTAAATAATCACTATAGGTTCCAAAGGCAAAAAGGTTCAAGAGTTCTACATAATTTACATTAGGTCCATCG
Organism: Mesocentrotus franciscanus; assembly: GCA_037976565.1. Classification (NCBI taxonomy): domain Eukaryota; kingdom Metazoa; phylum Echinodermata; class Echinoidea; order Camarodonta; family Strongylocentrotidae; genus Mesocentrotus; species Mesocentrotus franciscanus. The sequence continues at coordinate 21,867,348 of CP137682.1, forward strand.
GCAAGCTGAAAATGATAAAAACATAACGGAAAACAATGACAAGATTGTAAGCTTAATGACAAATATTTTGAAGAAAGGAAACAAATGATAAATAATTTCATTACAAGGGCAAGAAATAAACATCACCAGAGCTGCCAACCTTGTGCGACCAAAAAAAGGAACCATGATGGCAAAAAAAAGGAATTCATTAAAACGAAACTTAAAACCACGCGCGACACACTTCCAATGCAGAAATGTCCATTCCTCATGCTGTTTTTTCCATACAAGCAGGTATATTTTTTTGTTATTTTGGTATTATCAGCATTTCATTTTTTGAGAATATTTTCTCTTCAAATATGTTTTCAAGTATGCTTTAAATTTAGTTTTCTATTGAATTTGTGATCAAATCAACATTTTAGGGCAGTTGTTTGACGTGTGGTATGTTAAAAAAACAAAAACAAAAAAAACAAAAAAACAAAAAAATGTATTTTATGAAGAAAAAACGTACAACCGTAATTTAGAGGAAAAAACGGAGTAATTCCGGCAAAAACGGAATGGTTGGCAGCTCTGCATCACCCTTGCTGTACCACCAGTTTGACAAGCAAGCATATTTGTCATAGATTTTGTGAGACAATCGTACTTGGTTCCTTTATAATTGCTCATCTTGATAATATTTAAATGCCCAATTTATAGCGCTCATATCCCTTACGCAGTGACGCTCATGCTGCTTAGACGTTATTACCCTGGTTATAGCCCAGCAGCCGAAGTAACTGGTACTCAAGCATATCGAGTACCCATTTATACCTGGGTGGAGAGTGGCACATGTAGATTAACATCATGCCAAAGTTGTTTTACATTCCCAGAGCAGAAAAGTGATACTTAAAATAAATCTATGTTCAAAACAGAAAAAAGTGAGGGGATGACATTGTGCCTATGAACTGCATGTGTGGCAAACGAGCGACTGTGCAGAGAGGCGAAGGAAGCAACTGAAATTTTAATGCTTTTTTGGCTGAAAACTTAAACTGATGAAAAGTTCTTTAACCTCAGTAACGTTTGGCATTTCTAAGAGCTCTCCAAAGACATGGACACCCGGCGCCTCCACACACTGCTTGATAAGAGCTACCATGGCTGCCCCCTTGGCTGTCTTCGCTAGGAGGAGATACTGCTCCAGGGAGCAGGGACTGTTCAGGCTTGACTTGTTGTTCATGACTGAGGAAGCACAGGAGATGTCTAGACTGTTTGAAACAGATTCCCAAATTGCCTAAAGGAAAAAAAGAATGATAATTCGAATCAAAGAATTACAAAGTCCATGCAAAAATATGATTGCAGGGCCCTAAGGAATAACAGTATTATTCATTCATAATCATATTATTATCATTATGATTATTTTCTTAATTACATTTATTAAGATCATTATTATTACTATCATCATCATCATCATTGTTATGATTATTATCATCATTATTATTATTCATTATTATTAACATTACTACTACTTCTACTGACAACGACGACGACTACTACGACTACTACTTCTACGAGTCTATGACTACTTCAACTACAATCATCATCATAAAAAATGATGCGTGAATATGGGGAATTAACTCCTTTAAACTCTGATTAGAAGTAATGCTGCTCATGTACATTGAGTAAATTTAAGTAAAACAACTGGCACAGAATTGCAACTTCACAAAACATGCCTTTGAATCAAAATCATTTTTTTTAGGTTTTCTCTCATACAAATCGTGCAGAGAAGAGAATAAAAGCATATTATTTCATGTGGTAAACACTCAAAGGTCCATTTGTAGCAACAGCAAAAGACCACTGCTACACTTGTAAAAACAGAATTAATACCAAAATGAGTTTTGGGCTAAATAAAATTTATTCATAGTTTTTTGTGATTTTTTTTTACTGGCCTAGTTGATTACCAGAAGTACTGAGACAATCGCAGGAAAAAAAACACTCAACAGCGAAAAATATCAGGGTGGATTTCTTCATGTTTGGACAGGATTTCAACTTTGGATTATGACTGGAAATATCAGAAGTTCTTCCTAATGACGATTTAAAGGTAAGACTGTGACTTTTGAGAGTTGAATTCATGATGAAATTCAGCTCTAGCGAACTCCGATCCGAAGGTAGCTTGCAAGGTTCGTTGTGAACGATGTGTGGGAACGGGTGATTACGTACACATTTGAGGTTTTGTTGCCATGGCTCTCCACACAGGAAAATGCATGCCGAGAATGACTTGGTGATATCAACATCATGATTCAAGCCCATTATGTCGTAAGGCGGCTTACTTTGAATCATCGGGACATCGCGTCGGGTCAGGTGGTCGCGTTACCCGACCTTTTGTGAAATCATGCCCCTTAATTTACAAAATGTGGGGGGTAATGTTTGTGAAATAAACCCCTCTTATCTACAAATGGTCTGGTCCAATTTAAGGGATTAAGCGACACTTTGTGAAAAAAACCCTACGGCAAATCTACGAAAGGTCGAATGAGCTTCCATTTTCGTTTTACCCAACCGGATGTGATGCCCCAATTATTCTAAGTTACCCACGTAAGGCTGCCTTTGTCAATTATAATCATGGCACTTGCTTTCTCATCACTCTCTCACTTCACTCTTGTTGTGACTTCAAGTCTTCATCTTCAGTCTTCATTTTATTTTATAATAATTCATTGGCTCAGTTCAGCAACTTTTAGTTTAGTTAAGCCCCAGGCCCCATCAACAAAGTTTGGAAATAGGGTTAGTCTACAAGTACTTTATCAAGTTTATGGCATCAAAACCCGCAGTCTGTTGCAGTCGCGTTTATTCTGCATTATCGGTAATCGAGTCGGGTCGAAGTTGCTAGTTGCCGAGCATGGCCCACCCACGGCACGAAATTCCACATCATAAGAAACACAAATTCTACCACGCAAATATAAGCGTATGGGACTGTGTTATCGAAGTTTCTCCAAAATTCGCCCTCTTTATAGTGTTTTACATGAAATTTACGACTCTAAAAAGTAGCAAATAACATTGAGAATGTTATCAAATTTTAAAATGAAAGTGAAATACGTTAAATTTTGTAAGGAAACATAAAAATTTAATTATTACACTTACGAATAACGTAGTCGGGTGACAATGAGTGCACAAAATTGGTTCAGTGCACAGCGTATACGCATGCGCATAGAGGAAAGGCCAAAAACTCGCCACTTTCGAGCTCAATTTTATTTTTTATATCAGCGTGACAGAAAAAAGAAAGAAAAAAAGGTAGAAAAAGTATGGTTCCAATAACAGAGGACAAAGACACATTTGCACGTTTAAGTTTATATTTTCGTCTTGATTTTTCATACAACTAGTGTAGCATGCACTGCGATATTGTTTCAAGGGACTTTCATATTTGATGCTGTACCTGCAGGTACCCAAACTCGATCTCTCTCTCTCTCTCTCCTCTTTTTACTGTGGGGAACCTACATGAGGCCTCAAAAAAAAAAAAAATGTTGTATTGCCCTTTAATTGCCAAAACATGGGTCGGTCGGTCAAAAATCTTTTTTTTTCTCTCCCTCTTTGGGCTGATATTTCTCAGTTTTGAATGCTTTAATACATATTTTTTTATTCATTAAACAAATTTTCTTTTAAAAAGCCTACCGTAGATTTCAAGATTTTTGGGTCAGTCGCAAAGGGCAATACAACATCCTTCTTTTTTTAGGCCTTATAAGAATGTGAATAAATGATGCAATAACTTTGAACTCTTCCTTTTCTCCGAGTCCTATATTTCTTCTCTCCCATCTCCCTGGTATATGTAGACCAATCTCTCCCTCCTCTTTCTCTCACCAAATCTCCTGTTCTCTGTTAACCCCCCCCCCCCTCTCTCTTAATTGGAAATATGTACATATTTAAATGGAAGACATAAATCCAACAAATCAAAGCTTCATTAAAGTATACATCTATTTCTCAGCATATCTTTTCTGTCTCTCAACCCCCTTTCTGTCTCTGTCTCTGTCTCTGTCTCTGTCTCTCTCTCCTTCTCTCAAGCTGCCTTCTTCCCTAATATCATTGCTTCAGCTTAGTATATAAATTTCAATTACAAAATGAAAAAATACATTCAAACAATAAATCTCTAATTCAATATTTCAAAATTTGTATAATTTACAATAATGATGGCTTGACAGGCATTACATTTCATGGCACATTTTCACATTCACAAATTTAAACAAAATGCTCAAGTTGTTCTACTAATATGGCAATAACAAATCTATGAAGAAGACATTGAATACACAATAACAATTCAGTACTTGAAGTACTGTAATATGTGGGAAGAACATGTTCTAACGTTTCCTCATTCCTTAATGCAATTATTTGAGACACATTAAAGTCTACTTCAAAGCTTTCTGCTTTCAAAGCTAATACTACATATATGTCATTATCTGATAGATGTTGCAGCTATTTACATTATCAAATCTGTATAAAAGTTTCTTTAACATTTGCACAGCAATAATATAAATTACATCAATTTCTTTCTGTACAATAATTACAATAATCTGGATTTGTAAAGCGCATAATACTGACATCGTTCAGTGTTTCACACAGCTTACTCATTCTTGTACACAATGTGTGCACCATCTCCACTCATTAGGAAGTATCTCTACCATGTTTGTGGTCATCATGAGGGCTTATGGTAAATCTTATTACAATGCCTTATGCCATCAAACCAGTTCCCATATCTAATGCTCAGTGTTTTATTCATTTTACGTACATGTATTTCATTAATTTCTGATGGAAAATAGATATTTAGATGTACCTGTAAGTCTAGATTATTTCCAGAAAATGAAATTTTATCAAATGGCCTGTTTACAAATGTATGCACAATCGTTTTTTTCTTCTTTCTTTCCACATGGTAAGGCTATGGTTAGATGCAATATGCTGTGCTCTGTGTCCTTATAGTAAATGGATGAAGCAAATCACAATAGGAAAAGGAAACCAGAGCATCCAAGAAGACCCAAGTGCTATGTTCAGGCCTGGCTATGTTGAAATATAAAGGTGAAACAATGCTCATACCACAATATGCCTGCTTAAAACGTTATATGATATGAAACATTAAATCCTCCAGGGAAGAACTACAAATAATCCTCTGATATGTACAAATGATTTAATTACATTTCAGACGATAAAGCAGGTAATATCAGTATAGGCGTATTTAGTGCATTGCTCACAGAGCTTTAATAGCGAATTTCTCTTTATTATCCCCAAATATGAGAAATACATTTAAATGTATCACAAATTTACTTTTACCAGGAAAAACAAGATTATGACCCCAACTGTGGTTTTAGCATGAACAACGTTGCAGGCCTACTGGTACATAAACTGCACCCCAACATTACAAGAAGAATTTAAATGTTTGCAGGTGTACCAGTAATAACGAATACAACAAAAGCTTACACTGACTACATTTCCCTTTAAAGCCTGTCTGCAATAGTTTGGCCAGGAGGGATTAGACCTCCCAGCGTGGTCACTGACAGGTGGTTATCTCATCAACTCAGCTCTCAATTAACATAAGAAAAAGAGGATCATGGGGGACCAACGGGCACCGCTTAGGCATTGTTTTCTATATAGAGGGAGCCAGTAGCTACAAGTAGTGCAGTGGGGCTTTAAGACGTGGTAAACTTGTTTTGTGACATGGATGTTCACTATATTTTTTCAACTAGCTATAACCCTTCAACATAAGCTACCCTAAGATAAAGATATGTCCACAGAAAAGGGCTGAAGCCTCGTCATACTTAATTAATACTCGTTGGCAGTTGTATTGTATTTCTATGGAATAAAGTTCTTTTAACATATCTTTTAAGCAAACATATCGCCTGTGCACACCCAGAAGGGTATATCTTTTTGGCTCCAAACAGACAATAATTACAAATCTCATTGAGAAAACGAACAGATGACAAAACCATAGTGATTTCAGATTAATGAACACCATGAAAACCAAGACGAGGACTGCTGTTGTTCCGAATCAACGCTTCCTTGCCGCCTTGATCTCCTGTTTGATCCCCTAGTCGTGCCTCGACTGAATGCCTCGCCTTCACTCAGCTCGGATTCGCTGGAATCATCATCAGAATCATCTGCTGGTATTGTAAATGCAGCGTCAAAGGTTGCAGAGATGGTGTCTGCTGAACTGAAGGTCAAATATAGAGGAATAGATACATGTAGATATGAATCATATGTATGAATCGGTAACATCTTTGAACAAATAATCAAAACTACTAGATACATTCTATTGTTCTCCCATGGTCCCAGCCATTCTTACCTGCGGTGGTTGCTGGGTAGACCATGCCATATCCTTAGCTCCTGTCCAGCTGTTATGAAGCACAGTGATGAATTTGATTGGTCTAGGCAAGAAATGGACTCAATCTGACTTGTCTCTGGATCACAGAGTGTGGCAAGGTAATGATTGTCAGATGCTGAGAAAACTGCAGAATGGAAAAGATAATTAGAAAAGAAAGCATCTTGGAACTGACAATCATTTGATTGCACCATCTCTCATTTGATTGCAACATCTCTCATTTGATTGCAACATCTCTCATTTGATTGCCACATCTCTCATTTGATTGCACCATCTCTCATTTGATTGCACCATTTCTCATTTGACCACACCATCTTTTATTTGATTGCACTATTGCTCATTTACTTGCACCATCTCTCATTTAAATGCAACATCTCTCATGTGACTGGTGCATCTCTCATGTGACTGGTGCATCTCTCATTTGAATGCAACATATCTCATTGGATTGCATTATCTATACTATAACGGCTCCATCTTTCATTTTAGTGCACCATTTTTTTGTCACATGCTCCGGCAACATTTCCATTAGGAAATGCTGTTAAAGGTACAGGATAAGGATTATGGTTGCCTTTTGGAGTTATGTTGGGTTTAGAGTAAAGGTTAAGGTTAGCTATTATGTTTGGTCTAGGGTTGAAGTTAGGAACTTGGATAATGTTGAGGACCATCTCTAGAGCAATTATCACTGGAGCATGCATGTACGTCACGGAACCCAATGCCCTTCTGGCCCTCAACACACTATTTCATAATGTTTCCTTACCGTTGATAGCCCCAACTCCATTGTCAAGGTCGTAGGATGAGAACATATTGACATCATCGGTGAGAAGCATGGAGTAAGTACTGCCGAACTCCCCAAGATGATTCCTCAGCTTCCTCACATTGCCTGCAAGGGTCAAATTTCAACCAATGTAAGATAATGGCCAATGTCACTGAAAGTCTTCCCTAGGACAGGATTCTTTAAACCCTGCCTAATTGCAATTAGTTTATGGAATGCTAAATATCAACCTCTTTGTCCCCTACAAATCTTCATGAATCTGTAACAAAATGAAAATACAGAAACATTTCTCCATGAAATTCACTTTTTCCCTTTCCATTTCCATAACAAATCAATGTTGTTTCACAACTTTATAATGCCGGTATAAAAAAGATAGAACATCACTTAATGACAACTTGTACCAAGTTTGGTTGCAAATCAGCCACACAGAACTTGAAATAAGGTGTCGGTGACATCAGTGCCAGAAATAATGATGGCTAAGTCGAACTCTGTCTATACAGGCAAGACAAAAAGACTTCCTTTCAATATCTCTCACCTCTTTTCCAATCCAAAACTTTGACGTTCGTTCCTTCGTCCCCATAGTAGATTTCACTGTTGGATAACCCCAAGGAAATGATTGGTCGTTGAACCAGGGTTCCTGATTGGCTGCGGATATTCTCTGACTCAAAGATGACATGCAGTGACCTGTCCCTCAATTCCCACAGCTTAATGACCCCATCGCTGGATGCGGTAACGACCTGGCGACCCCTGACCTTTGAACATAATGACACCCAACAGAATGAATCAGTATCAATGCAATAACTGCAAATGTACCAAGCAAAACAAAGGCGATGGGGCAAACCATCCTTGCTGACTTGATCTTGGGGGCTACGTTTCTCAAAGTGCCATAAGTGGCTGAAGACACTAGCTCCATGATTACTTCAGCGAGCATAGTTTGTCCCACCACTCATCTATAAGGAGATGATTATGTGCTTCCTATCCCATCTTGACAGTACTTGTACATGGACCACAACCTTTTTATTCATCCTGGGGGGTGTTTCACAAAGACTAAGATCGACTTTAAGTTGGACTTAACTATGACAGGCCATTCATGTCACTGTTTGCTCTCACTATTGGTCTCTCAATTATGATCTTTAGATAATATTTTTTTCCTTCAATAATGAACTATCAAAAAATGTAAATTCTGTAGATTTGTGACCCTGATTTATACGTCCCTTCAGAGACCAATGCCAGTAAATGGTAAGAGCAAACAGTGGCATGAACGGCCTGCCATAGTTAAGTCCAACTTAAAGTCGATCTTAGTCTTTGTGAAACACTCCCCAGATCTTCTAAATATTGCTATTGGTGCCTGTGGTAGGGAAGCACATACTTCCATGCTTCACCTTTGATTCATTATTCATATACACAGGCACACATAGAAGTTTCATATCACTTTTTTAATTTTAAAAGACAAACAATGAAAAAATGGATGTGATAATAAAAACTTAAATACTGACTTAGTTTGTTGTGATACATGTTCTGAAACTTTGTGCCACCATCGGGGGTTGATCACTTATTTGCCTAGGTTTCTTCAACATGTGCTCCATCAACAGTTGTTATCCAGTCAATTTCAAACACCAATCAAATTCTTGACTTAATTCTAGACCCAACACTACACCTAAACCTAATCTAAATCTCATATCTTTAAAATAAAAATAGGGGCTAGTGCAACTGTTACAAGAACAAATGTCAGATCACCTTTATCAAACAGTGAATCTTGAAGGGAATGATTGGAAAAATAACAGATTTTAAAAAGTAACTACCTTAATACACGTCACACTGTCTTCATGTGCCAAAGATGAGAAGAGGCTATCACCAGACGTCACATCCCATAGCTCCACCTTGCCTCCATCTGTATTACAAAATTTCAGAGCAAACAAAAAATTCACCATGGAAACAACATCTTTCATCCATTGCTCCTTGCGTATGGAGATTAATCGCTTCCTTTCTTTGTGAAATTGACAGTCTTGAACACTTTACAACAAATGAAGACTTTCCCACTACACCGTGAACCCTGATCCTGACCCTAACCTTAACCCTGATCCTAAACTTAACCTTAACCCTAACCATAACCCTAATCTTAACCATAACCCTAATCTTAACCATAACCCTAATCTTAACCTTAACTCTAGTTGTAACAGGGTTGGCATATTTCCCGCTTCGGAGGATTATTTCCCGGACGCCGGGAAATAAGCGGTATTTACCGCTTTTTAACGGGAAATACCGGGAAATATATTTTTCCACTCACTTGTTCATAGGGATTGTCCAATTTTTAACATAATAACAATGGTGGTGAGTATGGTTGCTCTGTGTGTGTACTATTTGTGTGTGTGGGTGTTTTGGGTGTGTACATGTAAATGTATGCAGTATGGATTTTATAAATCTGTTTGTGTGTTTCTACTATGAGTGTTGTGCTGCTAATTATTTCAGAACAATATTTTCAGTTGTTGAGGCTAAAAACAAGTAAAATTATTAATAAATAGAGAATTAAAATCATGTTTCCCGTTTTTTACATATTTACCGGATGCCCATCTTATTTACCGGACGGTATTTACCGGTATTTACCACCGGTAATTACCGCCACCGGTATTTACCGCCCGACCCTGAGTCGTAACCCTATCCCTAATCCCGAGCCTGAACCTCCCCCTAACTCTAACCCTTACGCTAATACATTGTGCAGGGTTTTCTGCAGTTAAGCCTTCATATCATGTCTTAAAACTTATGCATTTCAACAGCTCTGTAAAATAATGACTTTCTTGGAGGAGCCTGTACCACTAAATACTATATATTTTTCAATCAACTGGATACTAACACATCCGTGCAAAACAACCTAGCATAAAATAGCAAGAGGAAGCATTTGGGGAGAAAGGGGGGGGGGGGACATGTGCATTCAAAGGCCCAAATGCATACTCATTGGTCTGTGTGTTAAAAGCATACTATGATTACATTGCTGTGAATATTGTCCCAGATTTTTCAATAGAATAGAGCATTGAAATTGCCTTTTAATCGATCCTTTCATCCAATCTTATCAAATTCTTTCTCATTATTAAAAAGTTGATAAATCAAGCATTACTACTGCAATAGTGCAGTACCACCCTGCTATAATAGACTTACCTGACCCAGTCACTGCACAGAAAATATCTCCTAGAAATGCCATTGCTGTCACAGGATTGAATGTGTAAATGGATCGAAGCTCCTTGGAAGAGTCTAAGTCCCACAGCCTCACACTACAGTCTCTCGATGAGCTGAGAGCGAGACGGCAGGCTTTGTTGGGTTCAAAATCATAGTGACTGGCTGGAAGAAAATAGAAAACAATCAATTTAATTGTATCATAACTTGAGGAACTCGAGGTATGCTTCATATAATTGACATCAAGCTGACTCTGAAAGTTCTCAACATGCACGTGGTTGACACAAAACTTAAAGTTTTATGTAATTTGTCAAATTTTCCACCAAAATATGTTGGCAATTTTAGGGATAAGATAAGAATTTAGATGTGTACCTAATGCTTGGTTTTCCTCTGTCGTCAGCAGATAGACTGATGTCACGGCACCGCTGTGTCCTCCTAGACTACACATCTCTTCTCCAGTTCTACTGTTCCAGGATTTCACTGTTGTGTCTCGGCTGCAATGAGAAAGATTGGGATATTAAATATGTTGTTAAATTCAGAACAAAAAAGGTTTGGTAACAGCCAGGGTAATTTTAAACATATTTCTGTTCATGCTTCTATCACTACCCACTACGGAACCACTAGAGTTGTACCAGTGCATTGCACCCTTGGTGATGTCAGACAATAGATATCGAACTCAATGCTCCCTGAAAAGAATAAAGACACAGTAATAAATGTTGATGCATACTTTCAACCTGCAAAACTGCTTTGGTCCAAGTTAAAACAAAAGACCTTCCTTTAGATACAGAAAGGCCATATTTCCCAACATTTGGACCAAGGGTACACATTTTATTTTTTTTTGTTTTTGTTGGGGGTGGGTCCCTGACTATACATACCTTCCAGATATAACTGCCTGTAATGGTAATCTCAAGTTAGAAGACATTCCTAAGTTCATGACTGAAAAGAGCAAGTGGCATCACAGAGTGAACTCCATTTCGGCTGTGGCTGTCACATGAATGATGATGATACATATTTGCTGCAAAGCCTGAACACATATACATACCTTCCAGAAAGAATAACATTGTCTTTGCAGTCTACGCTGGTGATCAGGTCGTCGTGACCTCTACGCCTTGGACGCTGAATACCATTTTGGACCATTTCTCTCTCTTCTTCTCCAATGCAGATTGACTTCTCGGAGGTGATTTCTGTGAAGCTGAATAAAAATGCATGCCGTACACGTTAGGAGGAAGACTTGAAAAGTATTCATTAAAAAACAAAATCAAAATTTTCAAGCATTCATGGTCACTGATAAAGGTAAAAGGTAATGCAAAGTTTTGGGAAATTTTGAAATTGGATGGATAGTAATTCTTTAAATTGTTTATATATATTTGGATGCCCCTGTGGATGTATTATAAGCACTAAAAAATGTAGTCCCTAAAACACTTCTGCTTTCGAGCAAATTGAATAATCAAAATTTACCGGTGCTCCCGGTAAATTTCAAATATTTAAAATAGCGCCTAAGTCCATTCCATGGTAGCTGCGACCATGAAAATCTCAGAATATGCAGTTCTGATATATAATTTCCAAACGGGAATAGCAAATCGGTCGATTGTAGTAAAAAAATAATTCTTTTAATGCTAAAGTAATATCAGCAGAGATGCCAACCTTCATCAACAAAAGAAAGTATTCTTAAACAGAAAAAACAGTATTGTTTGACCAAAAAAAGTATTTTTGAAAAAACCCTAAAATATCGCCCAATCAAGCAGCTTCAAAGAAATAGGCAACGGCTGTACCACTTACACGTACCCGGATCAGAGCGCGACGTGCATACAGTACACATGGGTTGTTCGCAACGAGCGCAGTTTGGGCCCCGTATCACCGTACTGCATGCATCCTTTGAATACATAGGTGCATGATACACATACAACACAAAGCCCATGATCGGAAATGAAGAAAAATGTCAATAAAAAAAAATTTAAAAAAACGTAACAAAACACACAAAAAACATACTGCCGTATTCATAGCCAAAAAACGGGACAAATACGGCAAAAACGGAACAGTTGGCATCTCTGTATCAGCCTTGAGAGGGCGCTATACAACTTGAGTTTATTATTTACAATTTCATCTCTTTAGACTCGATTTCAACCGCGACAACGCTCATTGAATATTGTAAAATCGCATATGCTTCCAATATGTTCATTTGAACCAAATTCATGACCCCATACCAAAACTTTGTAATACCTTTAAGTGTCATTGTCTGAAGTCTCAAAAAAAGAAAGAAAAAAAAAAGACTTTAGATTATTTAATAATTACAAAAAATTAAGGAAGGAAATCTGTCTAAAGTGTCTTGTCATGTATAGAACAATACAATTTTTGAAAAACAAAAACAAAACACACCAACAAAACAACCCCCAAAACATATGCTGTACACGATTGTCTAAGTTTGGTCTATTGTATGTGTGTGTTGCTGTCATATAACATCATACCGGTACCCATATTTGAATTTCCAGGGGGAAGTGTCTGTTTATATTTTTCCTGATTGGACTTCTGAGATTCTGAATGCTTACTGCTTGGGGATTTTCCTGCCTCTGGTCCCTTTCTTGCAGGAGGCTTGGCATCCCCTCTTCCTCGGCTTGTTACGGCCTTCCCATCATCCTTTGGTCTCTTCAGACTCTCCATGCTGCTGCTCTCATCCTGTCTTCCATCGACCGCATCTTCGCCTTTATCCTCCAGATAATCATGATTTCTTTTCATCTTGACCTCTGAACTACCATCACTTTGCTCCTCTTTCTTCGGAGTCGGGTGATTCTTCGGAAGATGTGAAGGAACTGAAGGAACGACTTCTGAGTCTGGTGTGCTGGTTGAAGTCTCGGGGGTGATGGAGATGTCTTCTTGAATGAGCTTCACCTTTTCTTGGAGAATGGAGCGAACAAACCCCTTCTTGGCAACCTGAAACACAAATAAAAGAAGGCGAGATATTTCACATAAATGAAGTTAGTTGTTGCTGGCATAGCTTGGATTAAAAAATATTGTATATTACCAAGGTACAAAAATACTGGCTGAATTGCTTCAAGTAATTAAGTAGGAGTACGTACAGCAAACAGATTAACAACCAGCTATTAGTATTAACTATTACTTGTGTTTATAAAACAGCAATAAAGAGAATCATCTTTTCAATTGGTTGTGCAATCATTAATAATTTAATGATTAAATTCATATCCCTATTAAAATGACTGTTGCTAAAATATGAAGAAACAAATTGTCATAGACTAAAATTTACATGTATAAGGGCTAATATAAATAAATAAAGGTGTAGTCGACTTTTCCACTTTTTAGATCTACAATTGTCAATGTAAAAACAAGCATACAGAAATGCAAACAAATATATTAGAATCTAGATCTATATCTAGATCTAGTCTGTATATATCAAACCTCAAAGTCAAAGAACATTCATTAAATTACTAGTATTTGATTCAGAGCTAGTCCATCCATCACCTACAATGTAGATGATATAATAATGATATAGGGCTTATAATTTTTAAGAGACAAATGTTTATATTTGTGTTGTAGAATAGACTAACATAACAATAACATCACATCTCGGCTCAGAGTCTGAGGTTTCAGAAGTAGGTGTACATGCGATGCGACCCACATCGAATGCGGTATCTCATAATGAAAACGCATCAGATAGACTTTGATCTGTTCACAAGAGCTTTATACGGCGGATGCACTATTATACTTAATATTTAAACTTTATGACGATTCCTCACCTTTAGATTCTCCTCGTGATTTAATGGTCGGTCCAACCGTTCCAAATTTTCAATCTGACGAAGCTTTTTCCTCAGCTTACGAATTTCAGATACAATATTAGGGATGTCTTCGTCCATATTGGGATCAAATAACTGACGAACGTCGCGGCGGTCGAGTAGACTAAATCAACGTATCTCACGAAGATCCGACGTGTCGATGTCATGTCATAGATCAGAGGCCGAGGTGTAATGGGTATACGATGTTGCGTACGGTACCTTTGTTCACTTCCGCCCGCCTAGCCTCTGATCTAGCTAGCTCGACGCGACCGGCCGGTCCAGCGCCAGAGTTGTCACCGGTGGAGCCGGAGTGCTAGCTTCTGATCTCCTGAAAAGGCTGGGAAGGAAGGGGAATTTATTAACACCGATGATATGGAACAGCCATTATTTCTGCAATAGTCGTTAATTGAAGCTCTATTGCATGATACTGGCTTATTGTTGGTGCCTCATCTAAGCAAATCTTGAGACTTCTAGGCCTAGGCCTAATTGGATTTGGAAGTTGGAACACCTGCCGGACCGTACTCACTTCGCTGGTGGTGGCTGCACGAGCGACCTATCAGCAGTATCAGGCGCAGGCTTAGGAAGTTAGTACCTCACACATCATTAATTATAGCTTGGTATACCGGTACGGTCTGTCTCAATCAGGTGTAGGAACACAGCCACAAAAGATATCGGCAGTTCGGCACAGGGGCGGATCTAGCTTTTTGCTAAAGGGGGAATTTTTTTGGTGCTAATTTGAACCCCGTTAGCGATGTTTTCCTGGCATCTATTACACAATGGAGACCATAAAAAGCAGTGCATGATAACGTCTTTTTAAGTCAAGTAACAGTTTAAACAGTTTGACCCAATAACGATGCGGAGCATCGTCGATGAGCCGCATAGCGGCCAGGCGATTTTTTTTGTTGTTGCTATTTTGAACCCCCCGGCCCGTATTAAAGTGATGTTTTCCTGGCATCTACTAACAGTCACAATGGAGACCATAGAAAGCAGTGCATGATAACGTCTTCTTAAATCAAGTAACAGTTTAAACAGTTTGACCCAATAACGATGCAGAGCATCGTTCACGAGCCGCATAGCGCCAGGCGATTTTTGTTGTTACTATTTTGAACCCCCGTAAGTGATGATTTCCTGGCATCCATATGCACTAACAGTAACACAATGGAGACCATAAAAAGCAGTGCATAACAGTTTAATACACAGTTATATCCAGATTTATCATGTGTTTGGTTAAGTTACCAGATGAGTTGAATATCTTCTCACAATATTTGCACTAAAAGGGTCTCTCTCCAGTGTGCGTTCTTTTTTTTTTTTTTTTTTTCATTTTGCCACCCTAACCCCCCTCCCGTAGATCCGCGCCTGCGGCACATCAAAGAAATCATCTTGCAATCAAGTCTTAATGTATATTTAAAGAGGGTAAAAACAGCTTTCAACAGACAATTTACTAATAAAGGTGATGGTGAGTACTGAGTGTAACTGTAAGTGCTGATCAAAATCAAAGAGATTCTGGAAGAATGCTGTGTTCTCAGCAGTCGGGCCGGGCTTCCAGTTCCTTGCTTTGCAGCTTGGTCAAATCACAAATGTTATGTTTCTCATTTTTATGTTTTACAAAAAAAAGATCATCAAACAAACGAGACAGTCTAGATATTTTTCCGAATTTTTGTCTGTTTGCAATACGGTATGCCTTTATCAAGTTTATGCCTGGTTTGTTTTGTTGTTTTGTTTTGTTTTTGTTTATTTTCTTTCTTTAAGAAATATGTATTACGATTACTCAGTTGTTCATGTTGATCTGTCTCTTGAGTCTTGTCTTGGTCTAGCTTGAACTTAATTGCCAATTAGACCCTACTAACTACTAACTAAGATTGATAGATATTGAAGATAGGAAATTTAGAAATTACTGAATTATTCAGTAATTTTTAAATTTTCTATCTTCAATATCTATAAATCTTAGTAGGGTCTAATACTCTAATTGGCATTAGACTTTTTAAAACTTGGCCATTTTTATTAAGAGCTTGTGTGAAAAAATTATGTTCATTTTGTTTAAAGTCAAAATCGAGTGTATAGAAGATAAAACAATTAAAGGTAAAGACCAGTTTTGGAAACGCCCCTCTCAAAAAATGAAATGGAAGCTCTCATCACCAATCATGTCAAAGAATATGTTTTGACTAATACGTGATTATACAAATTTTGCCGGGATACCACCTACTAATTGATATATTTGGTAAATTATTATATCTATTGGGACCAAATAGATATCGCGCACGTGGTCGCATAGTCCCATATACATCTTTCTGTGTACATTGATTGTAACTTTACCAAGACTGGGCCAAATTTCTTATCATTTTGATGATTCCAGAACCTTGCAGTACACACCAATACTTATAAATATGCTAGATGATCAACCTTTTCTGATCGATTCCACGTTTCTTTCACAATGCAATCGCATGACCAGAACTGGCCTTTATCTTTAAAAGAGTATATTGAACTAGAAAATCACAGAATTTAAAAAATATCTTTATACCCTATAAAACCCTGAGGTACCTAGATTTAGATATCTTGACTTAAAATTTAATTATCATGGGAACCATGTAAAAAAAAGGGGGGGGGGGAATCCAACCTTAATAATAGTAAATAACACTAGCTTAAAGGAAAGCAGACAAATCAGAGAAGTAGATCGACTGGTCAAAGTTGAAACAAAATCGCACAAAAAATAAACAAGTTATGAATTTTTAAAAGTTGTGAACAAAATTAATCACTAAACATGTGGGATTTTCAAATTGACTGATTCGTTAATGTCACCATGTAGGCCTACATGTAGTGCCGGACAACTTTCGAATTTCCAGTTTGTTCCAACACACAAGACACAAAATGACTAAAGTGTCATTTAAAAAAAAAATGTATGACTCGGGAGGGTATTTTCTATTCCAAGGACCTATATATCCGGTAATAATATACTATCCAGTAATATATTTCATTTTGAGTAGTGCCCTGAAGGGAGAAGGCAAAAGGTTTGGAGAAAAACAGAAGTTAATGATATTTTAAATTTAAAACACAACAAACAAAAAGAGTCGTCCATGACTACACTTTATGTCACAATCCACTAACAAAATTGCCCATTTGAGATTCGCATACATTGTAGCTATAGTGATCTCATATTTCAGACATTCATAACTCTCTTATTATTATTAATCAGTTTTGTTTAAACTTTCGCCATTCTGATTCTCTTTTTTTCTGCTCTCTTTCTATAAAGTATATATGAACTTATTACAGAGTTTTATTGCCCTTTAACACATTACCTGTGGTAACTGGTTGGTCCCTGTATAAAGCCTATGGTAATTAAAGACTTCATTAGTCATTGGTTTAATGAACACATGATACATGTATGTTAAGTCTTGAACTTTGAACTTGGATTTGTTAATCTTATAATTCCAGGAAACAAGCAAGCAATCAGCATGAAGTGGCAGCTCAATGTGAGTTTGAAGAGAAAGAAGTTAATATCTCAGGTCTGCACAAGCATATTCTTCCTGTTTGCTGGGATTGAGTATGGTAAGTGAATCAGAACAATTACTTTTTCTTTAAAGGGCCATTCTCTGTGCCCTTGATGACAAACGTGTAGTGTACATGGATATACATGTACAGTATATCCTTTTCCATCATTATATCCCCCCCCCCAAAAAAAAATATATATATATATATATATATATATATACAACTGTATATATAGGCCTACAGTGTATCTTGGTCATGTAACACAAAGATTTGCAATCACTTGCAAAATGGCAATGGCCAATCAAGATCACCGCTGCATGCACATGCACATTGTGCAAAGGCTGAATATTAAGTATTAATCAATCATAATTGTCGTTTTACATTTGCAATTGATCACAAACTGTTACAGGGCCCGGGTATGATTAGTCATACATTGTAGTCTATCAAGAGATTTTTCATTTATGGATGAAATATACATGGATAAATGTCATATATTGTACATTTAGGAGACACATTGCATGGAATAACCCTAAAGGCTAAAGGAGAAATCCAGCCACATTATAAATGGCTGTGGATAAAAGCAGATTAGCATGTAGAATACACAAAACTTACTTTCATTAGACAGTCCTGAATAACAAAAAGATTGCCTTGAATTGCACAAAAAGTAAATCTACTTATAATATTAGCAGAAATCAGATTAACTTCACTGTCACACTAATAAGTAGCGAAAGGGTTTGCATTCATCTACTGCAGCGATCATGATTGGTATTTCCCCCTTGTAGTTTGCTCATCAAACCAGGAGCTTCAAATGATTCAAGGTTGGAATATCTAAATGTAAATCAATGTGTAAGATCAAAGTATATACAGGGTGTATACATGTACATGTACATGTTATATAGAGTCTATGTACCTACATACTTTGTTTTCAGCTTGAATTTTGTACATGTACATGGACTTATACACTGACCATGTTTTAAATGGCTGTACAAAACATCACACTTCCAGGTCATGCCTGAAACATTGGGAAATCTTTGATTTTGTGTCATGAAGGTCGTACGATTATATGGGTTGAACTTTGATTTGTACCTGATCTAAACTTCTAATCTCATGCTACAGTGGCCACAAACTGTTTTATCTCTGTGTAAGATAACTCCAGTTTGATAATATCAGTGAGAATCGATAACCTGCAGCCAATTACGGTGGTACTTTAAATCTATTAGCTGCAATGTGCCTGTACACATACAGTAAATTTACAGATCATCCCTGTAACTCTGTAAGAACCTTTTTTGTATAAAGCAAATGAAATGATTATCCAACAAAAGAGTTCAGGAACTGATATAATTAAACATGTAAATGGATGTATGTCATATGATTGTTTTTTTTATAAAGTGAATGAATTGCTGCGAATTGCACCTGTTCGTGTGTGGCATAAGTCCAAACTGAAATTGGCACGTATTCTACTAGAATTGAAACCTGACTTTTGGTTCTGGCTTTTGTTCAAAATCAGAGTTGATAAAAAAAGTTAGCCTGAGCTTTATCTTTTCCTTATTAAAATTGTAAAATGTGATTTGAGACAAAAGCTCAGATTTTACCGAATTTCTAAATTACAGACCATTAATTGAGATGAAGCAGACTTGTAAGCAAACTGAGTGGTATTCTATATTTTTTCCATCTTTTAATGAAAGCATACAGTACCGTACATGAAAACACAAATTTATGCATTTAAAACTCATGAAAGCATACAAAATACACTCCATGAGTCCATTCCTACTTTTGCCTCGAGAGGTTCCTATTAAAGCCCCACTGTACTACAGTACCTGTAGCTACTTGCTCCCTCTGTATAGAAAACAATGCCTAAGCGGCGCCTGTTAGTCGCCTATGATCCTCTTTTTCTTATGTTAATTGAGAGCTGAGTTGATGACATAACCACATATCAGTGACTACGCTAATCCTTCTAATCCCTCCTGACCAAACTAGTGCAGAGGGGCTATAAGTATTATTATACCAGCACTCTTCCAGCAGTCAAACTTTCAAAGAGGTGGCTTTCTTTGACTGTTTGACATACCGGTACATGTTTATGTAATATTGGTAATTTTCAGCTTATCCCATTGCCTGTGGGAAGCTGTACTATACATGTATTGGAATGGCAGAATTCAGTTAGTCTGCAGGCACAGACTCTAATTTGACACATTATCACAATTCTTAAAGTCTTGAGCAGAGCCTAGCTCGAACAGTCTCTGGCTGAGTCAGGAGCCGCTAAAGTACAGAGCCTATGCAGTATGCTGTCAGCCTAGTCTCACTGTACAGACACTGTTCCTCACAGCGTCTGACAAGGGTTTGATCATTGATCATTGTGCCTGCATATTAGAATTCAATAGTCTATGGGTTTACATGTATATTATACAACTTTGGGTATTGTTTTATTCTGTTACCATGGATACATGCATGCGTATGTGGTTTTCATTTAGGATGTAGCCTTGTTTAATAACAACCTCCATGGTATGATTCATTCATTGTGTGAGTCTGGTCACATGTTACCATGTCAAATCAGTTCCAAACTGAAACCAATACCAATTACTGTTAGCCTATTTATTTTGACAAGTGTCAGTACTTGACATTACACGATAATTGATGGCAATCAGAGTGATGGTTATGGCAATAGTATTATGTTACATGTATGAAATGAATATACTGTATTTACTTTATGAACCGAAGGCATGAAGTCCACATGCATAAATATTATCTTTCAAATTTCAATGTTATCATTTAAATCCTGTCTGCACTAGTTTGGCCAGGAGGGATTAGACCTCCCAGCATGGTCACTGACAGGTGGTTATCTCATCAACTCAGCTCTCAATTAACATAAGAAAAAGAGGATCATAGGGGACCAATGGGCACCGCTTAGGCATTGTTTTCTATATATAGAGGGAGCAAGTAGTGCAGTGGGGCTCTAAAGGCAGGGAATTTTACCGACACCGCTACCACTGCTGTAATGTAATGTATACTTGCGCCATCTTTCAGTGAAGGCGTACATAGAGCAATTTCAGGCTCTTCCTAGAGTTCTCTCTAGAGGGAGCAGGCACATACATGTAGCCAGGGGGGCGGTGGGGGCAGTCGCCCTCCCCCCCCCCAAAAAAAAACGCCGGCCAATAAAAGAGAAGAGAAAAAAGGAAGAGGACGTAGGAAGAAAAAGGAGCACGGTACAATGAATCGTCATCTTCTCTTATAATTTAATGAAACGTAAAAGCTTGCACGCTCTGCGCGGGAGAAGGATTAAGAGTGGAGAACAGTATATAACGAATCGTCTTCTTTCTCTAATAATTTAATGAAACATCAAAGCTACCGCGCTTCGTGCAGGAAGGGGGGGGGGAACTGAGTTCAGACAAGGATTAAGAGTCGAGAACGGTACAACGAATTGTCTACTTTCTCTAATAATATAATGAAACGTCAAAGCTTCCGTGCTTCGCGCGGGAGGGGGGAACTGAATTCAGACAAGGATTAAGAGCCGAGAACGGTACAACGAATCGGCTTCTTTCTCTAATAATTTTATGCAACGTCAAAGCTTCCGCGCTTCACGTGGGAGGGGGAAAACTGAATTCAGACAAGGATTAACAGTCGAGAAGGGTACAACGAATCGGCTTCTTTCTCTAATAATTTAATGAAACGTCAAAGCTTCCTGCACCCACACCCCTAGGGAGCGCGCTTTGCGCACTCTGTAGGTGATTCGCATGCTCACTACTGCCCCCCCTAAAATAAAATCCTGGCTACGCCCTTGAGAGGGAGACAATAAAGGTGACCATTATAGACATGTGGCCTTTATAGAGAGATGGCCGCTAAGACAGGTTCAACTGTATTTATACAAATTTCATACTCAATAATGAAATCATCTGTTTGGGGATGGCGAGAACCCTGCACAAACTTTTTCAGGAAATGCACAGATTCCACACACTTGTAATCATTTGAGTGCACATGACAATGTGTTTATTATCAACATACCAGTAAGCTGAGGAAATAACAGGAAAACGAGAGAATAATACATGAAGGCATTGTTTTAAATAGAAATCGAGCACTGTATAGTGTGTACAGGTATGTTGTTAATTCTTTACTTACTATGGTTGACTAATTACAGAAACTGTGAACTGCCACAGTCAAATTTATCACATGTACACATATGGGGCGTTGCAAGAAAGTTGCAATCAATTGCAAATCCCCCTAATCAAGCGTAAGTCTTGCGATTAATTGCAAATTTGCAATTGATCACAACTCAACTTTCTTGCAATGCCCCATTAGTAAGAGAGAGAGAGAGGGGGGAGAATAAAAGCTAAATCTAGTTAACTTAATTTAATTGTTAAAACTAAATCCTAACAAAATCCTAGGAAATTTAGGAGACTAGTGGGGCATTGCAAAAAAGTTGAGTTGCAATCGATTGCAAAAATCAGTTGCGAATTTTGCAACTTGCAATCAATCGCAACTTTCTTGCAACGCCCCATTATAGTACATGTATGTACATGTACAGTCAAACTTGTCTTAGTAGCCACCTCTCTATAAATGTCACCTGTTCAAATAGTGGCAATATATTTTGCCTTCTGTCTAGAAAGGCCACTTGTCTACAGTGGCCACTGTTTCTGTTTCCCATGGGTGGCCCTAATAGACAGGTTTGACTATAGTTTTTATTTTTTGTTTGTACTACAGTCTACTGTACATGTACATTCCAAACAGTGTGTCCTAAAAGCATTGTAGACAGTAAAGTATTGAAGAATGGTAAAAACCTACATGTATTGGCCTTTTTATTTAAAAGAAGTGTTGAACGAATTTCAATCTTGAAATAATTCATGGAGGAAGAAGGAGGGGAACTAATATTAGCAGGTGACGTACGTTTACATGTGATGACACTTTAGATATTTGCTCAGTCAGTACATACTAAATGCAATTGGTGACACCCTGTACCTGTACATATGTACTTTATTCATGAAAGTTCACCGGCACTTTAATTTGTACACCTACAATGTACAGAAGCAAGCGAGTAATTTCCTTTCGTAGATTGCACATTGAACTGTTTGCACATGTCTGCAGATCTATGTATTTGTCCAAGAAGTTTTGAATCTATAATAGTATTAGAATTTGAGTCCAGAATCTAGATAGATGCAGTTTAAAAGCCTTGAATTCATTCTTATTCTTGATCCATAGAAGATCAATTTATATCAGTGACCCTTGATAGATTGGTCATCTTTCTTGAGAAATAATGAAATATCAACGTAAAAATACATTGAAATGCTAGAATACAGTATATATCTTGCTTGCATGTAAATTATCCCCAGATCTACAATGTGTACACATGTTCTGTATTTAAACTACATGTAGGGCCATCGTCAAGAGGAGTTTTTGAGAATAAAATGTACATGTACATGTAGATATCAGCAGAAGAATGGAGCTACGCACCGCCGTAGCCAGAGTATGATGTTTGGGGGGGGGGGGCACATACATGTAATTGATCGCCGTCCTGGGGAGGGGTCTATGAGGATGGGTGTGTGATCTTGAAATTTTGGGGCACGTAAACCCTGGCTACGGGCCTGGAGTAACTGAGCTTTATTTGTCACCATAACCTTTAAAGTACAGTGTAGGCCTTGTAGGATATTAAAAACAAAACAAAACCTGGGACTGGCGCTATAGTTCTCCTTATAACTATAAGCTAAGAAAGATATTAAGATAACCAACAGTCTTTTTCAAGACTACACCAACAGTCCTTTTCAGGACTACAGACACTCAAGAAAGAAAGATTACTGAGAGTCTTTTTCGGGACTCCCCAATCCTCCCTCTCTCTCACATGGTGCAACCGCAAGCTTACTGTATATTTACATCACCATGCAAGCAAGCAGCATCAAAACCTGGGATATCGGAGAGTTCAAAACATCAAAATACACATGTATGATGCATCAACCCATGCAATGCCAAGCAATAAAATGTAAAGTCATCATTGGTTTTTTATTTGATATGCAGAAACTTGATTAAAAAAAAAGGATATATGGCCATTTCAACAGGTGTTTTGCTGTGCACAACAAATAGATGTGAGGCAAAAATAAACATTTTTTGTTGACACAGTTATTTCAACATCGCTTTGATGTCAACATTTTTTATATAATTATTTCAACAGAGGAAATAGTGCCCTTGACAGCCCACATGAAAACACTGCATGTCTATATAGACAGGAGTCATACATGACTGTAAATGTGTAATACATACATGTAACTTTGGTCTTATAGGCCCAGTAAGTTAACACAGAGCTTTATAATAGCAATTGATCGTATGATTGAGTTTTGTGACTGATTGCACATTGTCAATCATTGTGTTATGGGGCACTGGAGTCGAGGTAACTCCACTATTAAAGTTTCACCTTGAACGTTGATCAGGATTAATGCTTTTGTCACAGTCAGTATAAAAATTGCCTGACAGTGTATTGAGTCGTACATGTATGGAGCATGAAGTGTCGACCTCCTCATCCTATTAAAATTACCATCATTCTGTAACTGTACATAAGAAGAAACAAAATTCCTTTCAACATGAATTCATTTCTCATTTTTTATCATGACTTGATTCATTTGGCAATTTGTACAGAATGAAGAGCTTGACACTTCATGCTCCATAAGTTGGATGTGTAAATCAAACGAGGTTTAATATATACTGATATACATGTATGTATATGTTATTGAAATGTTCGCAAACTTTGTGGGTGGATCAGAATCATTAAAGCTTCATGCTACAAAATAATTGAATTGCGACAGACATATCATTGCATTTTTTCAGTTTGCGAAAGTATCATGCTGTGATGATCACTCTTTTTTACAAATCCTGAATATTTCATGTTGCAAAAGTTTCTGGTTTGATGAATATGGGTCATTGAAACATACCTGACCTGTGCAAAAGTAACGTGTGAGCTTTCAGATATATACATGTATCTCAATATAATTCTGCTTTCCCTTTTCTCTTCTGAACCTAGCTGTAATCCTACCGATTCTCAACGACTACCTGAAGAATGAATTCCATACCAAGCAGTTCTTCTATGGCCTCGTCCTGTCGGCCTTCTCCCTCTCTGGAGTATTGTTGGCACCTGTCTATGGTATCTGGTATGACAGGACGCACAAAACAAAAATGATGATCGTCTTCGCCAACATGTGGGAAATCGCAGGTGAATATTATTCATAGTTTGAAACATCGTCATTGATGGTAGATAACAGAATAATTGAAGCATTTGAATTTATCTGCTTTTCCCTCTTCTCTAATTAATTTTATTTATAAAATATATGTGACATATACAGTGTACATGTACAAGTACTGGTAACTAAAATTGTGAACTTTGGAAATATGATCAAACTTATGAAAGATACTGTATTACAATTAGAAGTAAGTTAGTTTGGTAGTAAGAAGTAAGAAGTAAGTTAGTTTGGTATGTAAATGTACTCGCCTCACCTACCATCCCAGTATAGCTTCCTGAGTGAGCTGCCAAAGGGATTACCCAACCAAGTATCAAGTACCAAGTACAGGAAATAAGTACAATCTCCTGTAAGTCACAGATACATGTTTTAAAATGCATAAATGTAAATTTCTCTGGCTGACACATTCATGTACATGTAGATGTCAAAATATTAATCACTTAGGAACAACCCAAAGTTTTGAGTGAAATTTTATGTTTGGAAAGGAAAAGAAAATAACAGTGATCAAGATTTAGTAGAAACAAGATATAATGGTTATATTTAAAATGGATAATATCTGCAGTGAAGTGAGTATTTTTTTTAATTGGTAGTATTATTGAAGAAATTAATTTTTGTCTTTGAAGGGAAGTCATTAGTTTTTCTTTGAATTTTTTCAGGTAACCTGCTATACTTCATTGGAATCAATGAATACTATATACTTGGTGGGAGACTACTAGCTGGTAAGTACATTTGTGTCAACCCATTAAATATGGTTTTGTTTGGTACATGTATGTATGTATTTACTCATTTCGATATACATTGTATGTATAAGCATTGTATTTACGGTATAATAAATAAGGGACTGAAAAAAAAAAACACCTACACAAATTATATCTATGTCACTTATATATCCATCTCGTTGTGTGTCATTTTTGCATTTTTCTTTTAGAATTTTCTCCAGTCTGTTAAAATCAATGTTAAAATTATTAACATTATCATCGGAAGGATTTTGTGGATTATCTGTTCAAATATTTGTTGGGATGTTGATTTCCTTGTTCATCATGGCAGCATTTCTATCAATTTTATAAGGAAATTTCCTTCAAAACTTTTAATAAAATCTGTTTAAATGAATATTAAATCATTGTTTGTTCGGTTGTTTTTGTGGATGTATCTTTTTTTTTTGCATCATGGTAGAGCTTTTATTTTTCACCCTAATTTTTTTAAGGTGTTGGTGCCGGAGTGGGGTCGGCCATCTTTGCGCACATCGCCCAGACAACGACAGAAGCCGAGAGAGCGCCAGCCATTTCTATTTTGATGGCGTCACGGCAGATTGGACTGTTGTTTGGACCAGGACTCAACATAGCATTAAAAAAATGTGACTTCTACATCGGGAAGTACCATGTCAATAAGTACACTTCACCAGGGGTTAGTAACTGATTTAAAGGCATCGTTTAACAATGTTAAATCTGAGATGCATGGCCCTACGTGTTATCAGTGTCTGTGATATGGTGTAATATTGAAGCCCTAAAAAATTGCGCTTCAAAATGATCAAGAAGTGCCTCAAAAAAGTAAAAATCTTTGAGTGACCGGTTTTACCATACTCGTTTTCCACAATAGACTGTAGTGTTATGAAAACCGTTAGGAAAACGCAAAATTTGGTTTCGATTTCCAATCATAAATATCTTGATAATCAGATAGGCGATCGGCTTGTAAAAGTCATGGGGTTCCTGACTGACCTAAAGGTTTATAATTATCATTGCAGCATGAGCTTAAATCCAGGATTTTGTTTCAGAATCTGAGACAAAGTTACCGGATCCCTTTAAAGAAGAATCCAACCTTAATTACTCTAAAAAGAAAGCAGAAAAATCAGAGAAACAGACTGGTGAAAGTTTGAACAAAATCAAACAAAAATAAAAGTTATGCATTTTTGAAAGTTGTAATCACTACATGTGTATGGGCACTTCAAATTGGCTGAATTTGGTAATGCCAATACAGTCAAACCTGCTTTAGTGACCACCTGTCTACAAAGACCACCTGTCTATAAAGACCCATTTTTGTGTTTCCCTTGGGCGGTTGCTATAGACAGGTTTGACTGTACTATGTACAGACCATAATAATGTGCACTTTAACTGTTGTTGCTGTTGTTGTTATTATCATGAATTTTACACAAGAGGTGTCGTGGTCGAGTGGTTACGTCGCCGGACTGTCGATCACAAGGTCCGCGGTTCGAGTCCCGCTGCGGCACTAATGTCCTTTGGCAAGACATTGATCTACATTTGCCACACTCAACCCAGGTGATGTAAATGGGTACCTGGCAGGAATTAATTCCTTGAAATGCTAGAGCGCCGTAATGGCAGCCATGCTAAAGCCGGGGTAATAATTGCGGAGGGCCAAGAGTGTCAAATCTGACAGACATGAGCGCTATACAAGAACCCACTATTATTATTATTATTATTATACAACAATGTAAAATAATTACGTCTTTCTAACTCTTGACACTTTCTAGCTGTTCATGGCCATCTTGTGGGGACTCCAGCAATTGCTCTTCCTTTTCGTTTATTTCGACATCCCGACCTTGCAAAAACAGAAGAAGATGGCTGAAGCGGAAGGAAATGTTGGCTCCACAGAGCAGGAGGGAGAGCAGTGTAGGGATTATGCTGCCCTCTCTAACGGCAGTGTGCGGAGCGGGAATCCTAGTATTAACCAAACTGAGGAGGACGATGTCAACGAAAAGCTGTTGAATGGTAACGGGACAATGGTTGTCAATCGCTATGAGGAAGCAATGGGCCAGCACAATGTGGTAGCAGATGCCATAGGTAGGTGAAATGTAAAGCCAGCATATCCCAGTAGCCCAACAGCCCATGAGACCAAAAATTTGGGTCTCTTGACTCCTCAGAAAAATTGCCAGGAGCCTACCAGACCGATTTTCGGCCTTGTGGGATGTCTCTCTCATGAACTCTCAGATGACCTGCCAGACCGACCTTGTTGGTCATGCTAGCTGTCTCATGTGCTGTAGCTGTTGTCAGCTACATTATTCATTGTCGGTGCTTTGACAATGTTCTTTTGAACAGTAACAACCACTTTGGGGAGATATGGATACAATTATTTATTGAATGAGAATGTCATGTTTGTTAGTCTTTAAATGGTTATAACAGATGGTCAAATTGGAAATTGAAATGGGAACTTGTTAGACAGACATTTGACCTTACTGACTCTGCCCTACAAATTTATGTGGATGCTTGTACTGTGCCTGTAGAGAGGGTATTTGAGGGGCACATACTATATAACCAGTTAGCAAACTTAATTGCCAAGGAGGCGAGTTGGCTCAGCCAGTGAAGCGTCCACCTGTCGAACCAAAGATCAAAGCTCTGTTTCTAGGTGGACAACTGAAGCCTGTGTTTAGATAGTCTCAGTCAATGAATGACACACGACTGCATTTGACCAATCATTCGATTAGGATCTAGGAGTGAGTTATATGATAATTTATGATAATAATATTACCTATCTATGTTGATTATTACAGGTGGAGGAGGGGGGTCTGGAGAGTACATCTCAGCCCTTCCCCAGGATGAAGCCTACATGCAGCACAATGGGGGCATCATCAAGGAAGAGGAAGAGAAAGAAAAAACGCCCGGTTTCTGCTGGTCACTCAATGGTGAGTTCCTTTCTTGCATGAATTAAGCCTACCACACACAATACAATCTTTCTGTGGTCCGATTTTTCAAAGAAATCACAGCTGCATTGGATATGGAATTTCGAATAAATATCATCTTCCTGGTTAATTAAGGTTCTGATATGAATACTAACAATCAAACTTTTAGTCCATTTAAGCCTTCTAGTCAGTGTAAAATCCATATCGGCTTCAAATCCTGGACGATCGCACAATTGAAGTGACGTCACTAAACTCACTACAATTCCGAGCTGATATGAGTTTTTTTTTAAAATTATTCATGTAAGTATTCCGAACCTTGATTAATAAGATTTTATCTTCTTGAATAGTCAAGTTGAATGCTATTGCAAATTCTTCTAAAATCAGATCGTATTCATGCAGGTCATACAGTGTGCAGTGGGCTTTACCATGAAAATGACATGACATTTACCCTGTCAATACTGTAAACCCTGCCCCTAAATTTATAAGTATACCGGTAGTAAAATACATGTTCCTAGGTGGCGCAAGATTGTAATGTATTTGTTGCTAGTCATTTGGAATGGCCCTGTAATCTTAAGTATGTTGACTTCCTGATATAAATTTAGATTATTTGTATGCACCTTGAGCATCTCTAGCGATGGATATGTTGCGCTTTATAAATATTGTTATTGTTATTATTATAATTATTATTGTTCTGCATGCCAAAATTGTTAATTGATTAGGCAACTAGATATTGGCACTTTATAAATGCCTGGATTGGATTGGATTGGATTAGATTCCATAGATTATTGGATTGTAACAAATTATTACAGAAAATCATGTACACTGAAAAACATAAACTCATAATACAGATAAGTACATACTTGGGACTAAGGATCAAATTCAAATTTAGGCCTATTGGATTTTATTCTACAGGTGTTTAGTTATAGACAATGAATGCCAGTTTGAGTGAGCCATTTTACTATTGCTTGCAAAAGAAATATTATTACGCAGGGAAGCATAAAGCTCAGAATTGAGGAGGTTGGGGTTTTCGAGGAGAAATTAAAACAATTTAAATTAGTGCATGTACAGGGATAAGTACATTTAGACTACATAGCAAAGAGGCTGGGAGACTATCCAGAGTAAACAAGGTACAGATATTTAAGCTAAAATATATAATACAGCATAACTGGCAGGTTCTAGGACAATAACCCCCTGGGCAATCACCCCCAGGAAAATTATCCCCCGGACAACTACCCCCCTAGGTTAATTACCCCCGGAAGTTGCCCCCCAGAAAATTACCCTTAGAGGACAATTACCCCGAGGATAATTACCCCCCTAACAAAAATCTGCTTTTAATAAAACCAACTTATCATCAGGCTGGACTTCCCCTTTAACAAACAAGGGGGGAGGGGTAATTGTCCTTGGGGTGGTTGTCCTTGGTTGTCCTGGGGAGGGGGGGGGGGCGGGGTGAGGTAATTATCCTAGAGCAGGGGTGGCCAACCTTTTAAAGCTCTCGATTGGCATAACTTGGTGGGCCGTAGGTAGTCTTCTCCCCCCTCCCACACACACACTCATGCAATACATGTACACACCTGCAATTTTGCAAACATATTTCTCGATTCAC
This sequence comes from Mesocentrotus franciscanus, assembly GCA_037976565.1. NCBI lineage: Eukaryota > Metazoa > Echinodermata > Echinoidea > Camarodonta > Strongylocentrotidae > Mesocentrotus > Mesocentrotus franciscanus. The sequence goes on from CP137682.1 coordinate 21,897,299, forward strand.
AACATTTGTATATTCAGGGGCGGATCTAGCATTTTGCTAAGGGGGGTTGACCCAATATGATGATGCAGAGCATCGGCGATTTTTGTTGTTGCTATTTTAAACCCCCGTATTAAAGTGATGTTTTCCTGGCATCTACTAACACAATGGAGACCATTAAAAGCAGTGCATGATAACGTCTTTTAAAATCCAGTAACAGTTTAATACACAGATATATCCAGAGTTATCATGTGTTTTGTTAAGTTACCAGATGAGTTGAATATCTTCTCGCAATATGCACATCACATTTTCACTTGGCAGCCCGGGGGTTAAACCCCTAACCCCCTCCCGTAGATCCCCACTGATATTTACAAACATTACTGTGTGCGGAAATTACAAACTGAAATTAACACGGCGAGTTACCTGATGTAATGTACCCTGAGAGGGAATTCGAGGTGTTTCGTATCGACCATGTAACGAGTCAATATGTTGTGAATGATGAAAACAAATTATGGAAATAGAGATAGCTGTGTGTAAATTTTTTACCCTATTTCATCGCTGCTATGCAGGCTGCATTTCATTTATGAGCTATTTTTATAATTATTTTTTTCAATGCTCCGCGGGCCGCACCAGAAGAGCTCGCGGGCCGCAGGTTGGCCACCCATGTCCTAGAGGGTTATTTTCAGGGGTGGGGGAAAATTTCCTGGGGGGTAATTGTCCTGGGGGGTAATTTTCCGGGAGGTAATTGTCCTTGGGGGATAGTTTTCAGGGGGATGATTGCCCAGGGGGTATCTGGCGTATTTTTCTCTCATTGTTCGATTGAAGTTCATCAACAAATGAACTGTTTGGTGTTTAATAAAGGAAGGCTTTCTATATTTTCTGTATTTGCAAACGGGTTCCATTGCTTTGACAGTTCTACCAAATGCCGCAGATTCACCGCTTCAAAGTCAGCGACTTTATTCATCTGTATTTTATTTGTATGTTAGCAACTATTGAAGACTTTTCATTGAAGAACTTGTTGGTAGTATTAGTCTTAAAGCCCCACTGCACTACTTGTAGCTACATTGTACTTGCTCCCTCTATATAGAAAACAATGCCTAAGCGGTGCACGTTGGTCCCCCATGATCCTTTTTTCCTTATGTTAATTGGGAGCTGAGTTGATGAGATAACAACTTGTCAGTGACCATGCTGGGAGGTCTAATCCCTCCTGGCTAAACTAATGCAGACGGGCTTTAAGTGTCTGGTAATAGGAGGTTTACCAAAGGGGGTGTATGCCTTATGGTAATACAAATAAATACATCGAAGGACTTGTCAGCATTATCTAAATGCAAATATGGATTATCTCTGTTGCATAAGAGGCCCTGTATGTTTACGGTTGAGGGGCTTCAGATTTTTTTGTCTGAAAATAAATGGTCTAAATTGAGAGTAAAGGGAAAGAAAATGCTCCTACATAAAATTGATATGAGTGGACACAGACAAAAATGGAGAAAAGAAGTAATGACAGCTAGGAATATATGTAATTCAGAAAATAAATTATGAGCTTTTGAAAAATTGAGATCACTAAGAATACATGGAACTTCCTATTGGCAACTCTGTCATGAGGTATGATGTCATACATGGACGTTACGTAACTCAAATATGATATTCATGACTCTAGGTTATCATGGGGGATAATTCTCGCTACCGCAACTACGGTATTTGGCCATAGAGGGCAGCACCGGCCATGGTTATATTTGGCAAAGGCACTTCCGGTTCCCATAAAAATTTAGTATATCAAGAGCTGGAATGTCCTATATAAATTATAATTTTGGAACCAATAAACTATAAGTAACAGATTATTATGGTACCTACATAGATTTCATCATATCATTGGAGGAGATTATGAAACCTGAACAATAGTTTAGTAAAATAAGGAATAAGTTGACTCTGCTGTACATTCTCTATGGAAGCCAGAAACAACCTTGTCTTATCGTCTTCCCCAGTATCGTATCTGCACGTGTGCTGACCTGTGCAGTGTGGGAGGAACGTCATCATCTACATTCAAACATCATGTTTGCGGTAGGGTCAATTGTGAGGGCAGTTCATACTCACATCCTCACTGATGTTTCGTGCTTGTATAATGAATTGTTTAATTGATTGATAATGATGTGTTTATAAATCAGTGTTTTATCTCCACAGAGTGCTTGTATAATGAATTGTTTGATTGATTGATAATGATGTGTTTATAAATCAATGTTTTATCTCCACAGAATGCCTTACAGAGGAGATTGTAGTTCTTCTTGCCGTGCAGTTTGTGTTTTACTTCAATCAGCCAGGGTTAGAGGTACGGATTATTATATTATTATATTTATTATAATTCATTTTATTTATTATATTTATTATATTTATTATATTTCATTTTATTTATTTCATTTCCAGTGACATTCTGTAGTGCAAAAGAGGGCAATTCAACCCTTGTAATAAATTCATTTGAAAGACAAAAGAAAAATAAGAGAAACAGAATGGCCAAAGTTTGATATAAATTGGAACAATAATAAGAAAGTTATGAATGTTTGAAGTATGAGATCACTATAGCGATGCGAATCTTGAATTGGCAAATTTATAAATGGATTGTGACGTAGTGACGGATATCTCTCCTGTTTGTCGTTTACAAAAATATCACCAATTTCTGTTTTTCTCCCAAGTGCATTCATCCTTGGGGCACTACTCAAAATATATTATGGATATTATATTATTACAGGTCCTCTGAAAAGAAAATACCATCACCAGTCATACATTTTTTTGAACAATCAGCATTTTCGTCATTTTGTGTGTTGGAACTTGGAAAAAATAGACACATTGTCCATCACCACATCACAGAGACATTACTAATTCAGCCAATTTGAAGAACCCATACCTATTATAGTTACTGCAACTTTCAAAATTGCATAACTTCCTCATTTTTTGTGCTATTTTATTCAAACTTTCACAAGTATGCTCCTCTGATTTTTTCTGCTTTCTTCTAAAGTAGTTTCCTATCAAGGTTAGATTTCCCTTTAATGTATAGCTACAAGTAAGCCCCAATGCACACTTTGATCAGACTTTGCAATACCAATTATTTTGGATATTCAAACATGTAAAGTCTTCATGATGAATGTTCTGAATATGCACATGAATGATAACATGAAAATTCATATTTTTCGGGTCACAGTTAAAACTATATAGCTCCTCTGTGATCTTGGGACTACTGTATGCTCCTTAAATTTGTCTCGGGGGCACAGTACAATTTCGAGATCGCCTTGGGCAATATTTTTCACCGTTTCCCTCAAAGCAGTCAATATTTGTATAATATTCTTTGTAAAAATTGAAAGTTGAAATTATTTTTGTTTTCTTCTTTACAGACTGCTGTGGTACCACTGAATGAGTTGTATCTAAACTTTGATGAAATTGGCAACAGTATATTTTACTGTGTGTGTGGAGTTGAGGTGAGTCAATCAATAAGGTAATTTTAAAGATGTCCCATTTGCAGCCAACATCAAATTCTTTAGAACTTTGCAGGAATTATGAATATGTCATGTATGTCCTATTTGTGAAATTTAAACGTGAGCAGTGTCCTAGTATTCAAATTATGCAAGGAAACCCGTTTACTTTCTAGACTTCACTGTCAGACACTATCGAGTGACCGACTGACTTCTTTTTTTTTTGGTAATAACATACATAAAATGATTTGGAATGACATAAAAAATCTTTGCACAGCACAAAACGTATGACCATTTGGTACAAGGGTCTGAAAATCAGACTATTTACTAAAAGGATTGCAATCCCTAAATTTGATTCGACAACTAAGGGTCCTTATTTTTTCCACAAAATTTTCAAGCCCTTTTGTTTTGAGGGAAGTTCGAAATTAGTATCTTTCAAATGCCGGTGGAATTTAACCTTTTCATTTTTTTGGCCTGCAAATGGGACATAGTACCTTTAAAAGTTCCTATTTCATTAGATCAAGAAATAGACTGATGGTTTTTGTTTTGTTTTTTAATGAAATTCTTTCACTTGATTTTCTTCTTGGTGGTGAAGGTAATGAGCAAGAGGGTTTCTAATCGAAGGTCATTGAGGCAGTTTCGCTAGGATTGCTTGCCATCAAGTTAAATCATATGTCCCTTAGAAACTTCAAACACTGTTTTTTGTCCATCTTGTTTTCAGCTCCTGTTTTTCTTCTTGGTGGTGAAGGTAATGAGCAAGAAGGTTTCTGATAGAATGATCCTTCTCATAGGTCTTATCATCGAGACAGTATCGCTAGGATTGCTTGCCATCTTCGTTCCTCGATCGATACCTGGTGAGAAACAAAACTAGCCCATCATAAAGTAGAGAAAAATGAATGACTCACGAAATCAATCTTCAAGGGGCAAATGCTTCAGAGGTCGCCTTGCAATGACATACGTAGATCAGTTTCAGACAAAAACACTTGTCTACCAAGGCAGGAACTCACAAAGATCATGGAGAATAGAAATGAATGGGAAAAAACTTTTGAAATCAATGCAAGTACGCTTGACCTAGAAGTAGTAGCAATCAGAATGCATATTGTGTGATGGGCTTTGATATACACGTCTCTGACAGATTCATGTGTATCCTATAACGAAATGGGAAATATAGAACTGACTTTCTCCTTTTCTTCCTATCTCTCAACAAGGCAATGTATCTAAGAACTTGCCAATGTTCATCATATGCTGTGGCATCCAAGTATCCGGTCTTGCATTCTTAGCCGTGTCCATCATCTCTCTTTTCTCAAAGGTGGTACCGCAAAAAATACAGGGTATGTATGGTATCAAACAATTACGTGCTTGTGTACAGTTTTGGTAGCAATAAGGAAATTAGAAAGAAAGGTGATGATTTCCTGTGTATTGTAATGTAAATATCTGCAAGGAACACTGCCCTGTGCTTGGACCCTTCCACCCCGATGGTTCGTGGCACATTAATCTCAGCACTTCGCTTAGAAACACAGTGTGTGTAGACTGTAGCCTATAAACTCAGTGCTCGTAGGTATTACATGTGTGTAGTGCAGGTTGATGTTGTTAGAATTTACGTCCCAGGATGGTATCTAAATTATTTTCGACATCTCATTTGTTCAATATTTCACTTGAGGAGATAAAAAAGCTTTCTGTATTGCTAGTTTCTTCTTATTTAAAGCCATTTGGAAACCTTGCATCCTGGATTTATATATCTGTTCTTTTGATTGAATTGCATATTCTAGAAAGTTAAAAAAGGCAGATGTTAAAGGTCATGTATAGTTTTGGTGATCCCTCAAAAACTTACAGTAAGATTTATTTGATTTAAAATGATAAATTGCAGGATACTAGCTTCCAATAGGCAGTACGTAATGGGTCTTTTCCAGGTAGAAAGTACAGTTACTTCCGGAGTCTCCCGTAGAAACACGACAATTGATTATAGGATCACAATCTTGTCTACCCTGACAGGTTTCAGTCAAGGTATCCGTCGAGCCACTGGGGGCTTAGCCACCATCATGGGGCCGTTATGGAGCGGATCAACCGTAGAGCAACCTTTCCTCATGCTCATTGTCATGGTGGTTCTCTTTGTACTGGCCCTGGTGAGTAGATGATGATGATGATGATGATGATAATAATGATTATTAGGATGATTATTGTAATGGTGATTTTGATGATGATGATGATGATGATGTTGGTGATGATGGTGATGGTGAGGATGATGGTGTGGGTGATGATGATGGTGATGATGATGATGGTATTGATGATGGTGATGATGATGATGATGGTGATTATGATAGTGTTGGTGATGATGATGATGATGGTGATGGTGATAATACTACACGTACTACTACTAATGATAATAATAACATTAATCATGATAATGATAAAAATAATCACAATAATGAAAATAGTATTGATGATGATAATGATATTAGTAGTAGTAGTAGTATGATGAGGATGATGATGATGACAATGATAAAGATACTTATAATAGTAAATGAAATTTAATAAAGATTGGTGATAGCATGCATAAGGATGAAATTACCCAGTTGCCCTTTAAAGTCCACATCCTTACAACATCTCTTCTTGTTTTAGGTAATGGTCCTGGCATCTTGGAAGCGTCTCAGAGCAAAGTCTGAACGCGCAGGAAACAGGTTCCCGTCACCCTCCAATGTTCTCAATGTAGATAGCGAAACAGAGCCTTTGATTCCAACCGACGATGTTGAGGCATAGGAAAGTACTATTATCCTTCAAATACTTTGGTTCTACAACATGTGAAAGATGTACGCAGACATGCAAGACACTAATCTACTAATCTACTAATTGCCACTCACCACCCAGGTGAAGGAAGTTTCAAATTGCACACCAGTTTTGAAATTCTAGCTAAAAGCATGCATGTGCAAGCCTTGGGTATTACAACTGCCATTAAGTGTTATGGTTTTATGACAAATTATTGTAATATTTTTAATAATATTTTAGTTCTACAAATTGCTTTTATGTGTGTTCCTGCAATCTGGTGACTGCAGGACTTGAGAAGTTCAACCTCATTTAAGCACTTTGGTTTTCTGACAAATTATTATGATATGTGCAAGGAAATCTTAGTTATACAATATTGTTTATGATTTGATGCAATATAAATATTTTGAAGACCTATACAGAGCAGTACTACCATCATAACCCATTAAAAAATAAAAATTATGACATATTATGATTTAAGCAAGGAATTCCTAGTTTTACAAAATAAGTGTCTACAATCTGATTGTGTGCATGCCTAGATCAATAATACTGTCATTAAAGTATGTTGGTTCTTTCACAAAAAAAGTATTTTTTTTAATGGAAGAAAACCGTAGTTGATTATATGCAGGTCTAAAGCAGTACTTAAATACGCATTTGGAATCTATGACACACTTATGACAATTTACAGTGATATATGCATGTGATTTATGCAAAGAAATTTCTTTAAAAAATATGAAAATGAATGTTGTGATGTATCAGGCTTTGGATACTTATGTTTCATTTAATTTTTTTAAAATCTGTTATTAAATTATTTTAATATCAACTCTGTGTGAAAGCATATACACCTGTATATGACCTAATCTAACATCACCAAACCACCAACAGGTTGGAAACACAAAAATAACAAAAAACAACTTAAAAATGTAATTTCTAAAAAATGAAGGGAAAAAAATTGTTATTGAAATATTTTAGTTTGGTGCACCAAAACTTCACATAAATGAAGGCTTCAAATTTATTTTGTGACTTGTGTTTCTATATGTATGTGGTTCAAACTGAATACATGAACCCATTTTAATTTTGCAACCTCTTGTTATTTTGTTGATGTACATTTCTTTAATACACATTTTTTGTTTGTACTTGAATGTCTTTCGAATGACTTTAATCTAACCAAAATTGTAGAATTTATATATAAAGTGAATTCACTGGCACATGAAGAAAGTAGTCAGTTTCTGATATGGTTATGGTGGCTTTTAAGTGTGTAAAATGTATATTTTTTAAATAATCTTTGAATTGTAAAAACTGCAGCTGGGAAAAATCTGGAAATTGTGTTTTCATGACCACTCTGGAAGCCCTGTGGATTATGAGACATGTCAAAATCTTTTTGTTGGGTTTTGTGTTAGATACCAATACTCAAATGAGATGTTTAAATACAGGCCAATTACTTGCTCATTGATATCAAAAGACATAAACAGATTATGCTCATCATTGCATCATCAAATTAGGCTATTCAGAATTCATAATAAATTTAAACCTTAGCCACTGTTCCTGTATATTGCCATTATAGCCTGTGAACCAGCTTATTTTATCACCTACGCAAGTCCTTTTTTTATATTACTACACAGAATTCAGAATCCATACACGTACATTGTACAGAATTTGCACAAATATAACAATGGGCATATCCTCTTTACAGTATGTACATATAGTTTTGCATTCTATCGACTTGCTTTTCAAAGAATATCAGAAAAGTATTTCTGTAACAAAGAAAAAAAATCATATCCGGAATATGTTACCTTTAATGTTTGATGCTACATGTACATCGTAATGTGAATAACCTCTGCTTATTTTGTTTTTTGGCATCACCTTCGCCTGGTAGGGGGAAAATGATATTCAATTCCAAGTTTATTCAACACTCTTCATAAAAAAACATTTAAAACATACAAATACAGAATGGAATGATAAAATTTAAAAAAGATAGTGATAACAAATAACAATGGCAATTTATGAGAGCATTTGGGATAGGAAGAAAGGAGGGATTCCTTATATATAAATCTACGATGTCTCTAAGCGCTTTACATATATAGATCTTGGTTATCTTGCCATGTATTACACATTGAATAGATATTACATTAAAGCATGTGATAAGTTTAACTGCATGGTTAGCAGAACTCATGGATAAGTTCTGATTGTTTATAAAGAAAGTATAAACATTTGTAAGATCTTGCATATTTCTTTAATTAATGATAAATCATCCTTGCCTAAAGTATTGAAATATATTTTATAATTCATTATGACGTGGAAGCAATATTTTTTTGTATTTACACCTGACATAAATTGCCATAATAGGAATTATAAATACTTCGCCAGCTTAAGGTTTTCTTTTAAATGTGAACTTTTCTCTTGATTGTCTCTTTTCAATATTCAAATTAGATAAGATAAAGTTTAGTAGGTCTACCAGTCATGTGCTTGCATTTTGAAAGAATATTCTGTAAGTTTATGTTAAAGTTTAATTATGGAGTACATTTAGAATACAGTGTATGCGCTATTAGGTTTTTTGTAATCATCAAAACAACAACAAATTGACTCTGTCTTGTAGAAAATATTGTCCAATGAAAAACACTTTACACAGATGTGGGTATATTGGGCTGTACATACATGTGGTGTCATAATTAAGTTGTCAACTAAACCTTGTTATATTGCATTTAATTGCATTTTAAGAGCAATCATCGTCATGGAAGATTTCTTCTATGATATCATCTGTTTGGAGCCAGAAGGGCATTAACTCATATGCTGTTACACAAAGTTAGCACCCTTCTGGCTCCGAACAGACGATATTCCACATGGGACTATTCAAGAATAAGAAAGCTCACAAATTATTTTTCACCAATACCAGGGCCCTGTTTCATAAAACTTGTTATCAATAACAAATGCTAAACTTCTATGACAAATTTGCTCTCAGCCAATCAGATGCCACGATTTCAGTAGCTTATAACAGTAGCTTGTAACTTGTTATTGATAACAAGTTTTATGAAACAGGGCCCAGATCTTGACCCCTGGAAAAAAAACACCAACTCATCTGTACTGGTAGAGTAGTGAATAAGAACTTTTGCTTGGTTAATACTCATAGCTAACAGAAAAGGGTACACTAATGTTCATTAAATGCACGAAAAATAATTTGTACTTCATCAAGCCACACATTTTCAAGTAAGTTTCTATAGATAGAGATTTCCTGAAAATTCAAGAGAAATCCTTGACCAAATGAAACTCCGTCTTTTCTAATATACGATGCTCATGCATCAAAGTTGTATCTACTGTATGTATTCAATCCTCATTATTTTAGTCCTTTTAGCTGTATTATATTATCTTTTGTCATTTGATTTTATTCTCGATGTTACACTGTGTGAACTGTTAACATTTTGTTAAGAGGTAAACACAATTGATCTGTTTAATTTCTTTTTGTTGTAGATGTGTACCATCTTTACTAATATATGTTTTTTTTTTTATTGGAGGAATATAGTAGCCTAACGAGATTTAATTTTAACAAAGTTATAATTTTTTATATAATTGAAATTTATGAATAACATATATTTTGTATTATTAAAGGAAATTATGAAAATAATATTTTGACATGAGTCCTTCTGTTGTTAATACTCTTATGGTCATAAATTTAATTCCCTTTAGCTCTCAGCATGTAATAGACCACCGAAGTGCTAACGTCATATTCACTCGGCGTAGAGGTAACTGGTTCCAATCAACAGACCCAGCACATGAGGTTCACCGCGAAATCATTCAAGCAGCAGGCTGAAGCAGGGCGAGTTTGTTGTTCGGCAGCACAGAATTGTTTGGAACCAGCAACCTTGACAACTTGCCAATATGATGTAACATTTCGGTACTCTTTATTGTGATTACAACATTAATACATGTATTGCTATTTTCAATACGTTGAACAGAAGTAGAAGCAGCTTATAATGATTAAAAATCATGATGATGACAATGATGAAGGTGATGATAATGATGATAATATAATTAACTAAATTCATAACACTTTACTGCTCAGAGCCAGAAGGATGCTAACTGATGATGATGGCAGTGGTAGTGGCAGTGATGGTGGTGATGGAAGTGGTAGTGATGATGATGGGGATAGTGGTGGTGGTGATTGTGATGTTGGTGATGGTGGTGGTTGTGGAGATGGTAGTGTTAGTCGTAGTGTTATATGTGGGGTGGTTGTGGTTGTGCTGGTGGCAATGTGGTGGTGGTGGTGACGATGGTAGTGGTAGTGGTGGTAGTAGTAGTGGTGGCTATGGCTATGAATGTTAGAGCGTTGTCGTACTGTCTTAAATGACGAACGAAATGGCATCTATAGGATACGGGTTTAGTAGATATGAGGACGGGGGAATGGGGCACAATCCTGAAGAGTTTCTGACAAGCTTTAAAATAAAATAAAAACAACGACAAACAAATAAAGCATACCATAAGAGTCATATTTTTCAGTTGCAATCTGGGTCGAAAATTGAAAAGGGATAGGACATTATTTTGTGCTCCTATAGTATGCCACGTTACATGAAAGATTAAAAGAGAGCGCGGCCAATGAAAGAAAACTTTAAAATATACATGTAAAATTGAATGTGAGAAGCATACAAGAAATTAAGCTCTAAGAGACGAATAGGAGTATAGTTTACGTTTAAATATACATTATCTCTGATCATTTTTTTCTACATATTACATGTATTTCAGCTAAGAATTACAACGTTCTGATAACATAAATTTTGCGGAATGCTGCTTTATTTACCGTAACGTTTCTCAACTGTATGTACTGTCCAACTTTTTAAGTGATTTGTTCCGTTTAATATTGCATATATATATCTTGAACTGTTTGAAAAGGCCTGATAGGAAAGCTTTTTTAGGAAAAAATAAAAACAAAAAGAGGTAAATAAAAGTATATAATAATAAATGGAAGAAAGGGAGTCATTCTTTTAAATATCTTTGTTTCGAAATGCCATATCACAAATGTCATTTTTGAGAGAAATATAAACTCGGTTTTAAATTTTTGTTCACTTTTCATGTTCTAATTGTTTCGTCATCGCCGTAAACAATAGTATCTTGGAAATCCCGTTTATCACAATGACTTCCATGGAGTTTGGAGATAAACATGGTAATTGTGCCGGCCCCAAACAACTTCATCAGAATGTTTGCCCCTTAATTGTCATCTGTTTGGAGAAAAGCAAACTTTGGAAGCACTACAGAAGCTGTAGAAAGGCGACCAAACATTGCTCTATCGGGGAAAACAAACAAACCTTTTAACGAACCTCTCCCATTACACGGGTTCCTTATACCAATGGTGGAGGGGTGTACAAATACCCCCTTTTTGTTGAGACATTTTTAAAGATTCCTCCCTGTTCGAGTGACTTGATGACTTCCTATCGTAAAAGCAGCTATTGATTGGAGAAAGAGATATCAAGTTCTTGTTATGACCTGAACTTTTGGATTTAAGCGACTATAGTCGTGGTATTCGAAATGTGGAAATTATAAAGGTAAGTGTTTTACGTTACCATATAAAATTCTTTTTATTAGCGTTGAGTTGGAGACGCGCATACACGTACGAAAATCATAATCAATTGTTTGTGACGAACAGAACTTATGCTTGTAAACTTAAGTTGACAGTGTTTGCTTGGCGCTATAGTCATGCATACGAACAAAGGACAGCTTAAACAAGTTTTGTAGAAACATGTATCATGTATATATGCAGGTCAACTCCTTTGTCACTTAGAAACCGAAGGAAAGAGCAAAAGTAGAAGTCATTTAGGAGAGAAGGAAAAAGGTATATGGGTCAAAATAGAAGCAAAGAAAAGAACAGGGCCCCATTTCACAAAACTTGTCATCGGTGACAAAGGACAGTTTTTGTAAGTTAGTGAAATTCTTGCTTCTGATTGGTTATCAGCAGATTTGTCACTGATTTTTGTCATTTGTCATTGAAAAAGGCTTTGTGAAACGGGTCCCATGATAGACGGATGAAGAGAAGGGAGAGACTGAATGTAGAAGGCTTTAGTAACGTAGAAAGTAATACTTTAAAATCACCACCGTGACTAAAAACAAGAAAATCCAGCAACATTTTTGCTCACCACACTTGGGTAGCAGCGCCCTCTGTCTGACGGATAATATCGATTTGGGCCTTTAAAGATATATGTCCCTTTTGCAGCCAACATCAAATTCTGTAGAACTTTGGAGGAATTATGAATATGTCATGTATGTCCTATCTGTGAAATTTAAAAGTTAGCAGTGTCCTAATATTCAAATTATGCAAGGAAACCCGTTTACTTGCTAGACTTCACTGTCAGACACTATTGAGTGACTGACTGGCTTTTTCATCTTTGGTAATAACATACATAAAATGAGCTGTAAAGGGTACATGAGCATTTGTCTACATCAATAACCCACTTCTTGTAATGGCCAAAATTAAACTGATTGAATCTTTGCGCAGCATAAAACGTACGACCATTCGGTACAATGGTCTGAAAAATCAGACTATTACTTACTGGCTCTATAGCTCCTAAGTCGATTCGACAACTAATAGTCGTTATTTTCCCACTTAAAGACATTTTCAAGCCCCCTTTTTTTAGGGAAGTTCTAAATTAGTATTGTCTTTCAAATGCCGTTGGAATTTAACCTTTTCATTTTTGGGGCCTGCAAATGGGACATAGTACCTTTAATATGTTCTGATAAACAATTTTTGCACAGACAGACAAGATTCACATTTAACTGTTAAGGTTAAGACTTGTGAAATTTGTCCATGTAGGCCTATCGGGCTTCTCCTGCAGATATCGGCGTACTGGATGCACTCGTTTTTCTGAAGGTTTGTAATTCTGAAACACAAATTTGCTTTACCAGGGGGTTCATAATTGTGAAACTAAAACAGGACTCCTAATTCAGAACATTTTTGTTGCGTTATTCCAAAAGTTCATAATTTCAAAAATGAAATAGGGTTCGTTATTCCGAGAAGAAAAAAACACGATACAGGGTTATATGTCATTATCGAAATAATGAACCTTCGGAATTACATACCCTATTTCATTTTCGGAATTATTAACCCTATATCATTTTTTGGAAATACGAACCTTCGAACTAATGAACCTTTCGGAATGATGAACTTTCGGAAAAAACGACACCGACGTACTAATATGAAAAGAGGCCTTAAAATTCCACAGACAGGAAACATTCATTGCCGCAGCGGATCCACCACCATGCACTCTGTTTAATGGCCATCCATATATTAATATATCCCAGTGTATATCATACTTTGTTGTTATGGAAACAGAGAACATCCTAACGTGAGAACGGATTAATACAGTCATGTCTGAAAGCACTCATCAATAATTATTAACCGAAAAGCATGAATGAGCTACATGATTAATGATTATTTATTGACGAGGCGGCTTCCAAACATACATTATATTCTTAAAGGGTGAAAAAAGTATGTATTTGATGTGATACTGGGGCGTATCCAGGAATTTGCAAGGGGAGGGAGACAGAGACAAAGATATATATATATATATATATATATAGAGAGAGAGAGAGAGAGAGACAGAGAGACAGAGACACACACACACAGACTCAGAGAGAGAAAGACAGACAGAGACGGAGAGAAAGACAGACAACGAGAAAGACAGACAGACAGACAGAGACAAAGACAGACAAAGAGAGAGAGAGACAGACAGACAGACAGACAGAGACAGAGAGTGAGAGAGGGGGAGACAGATTCGTTATTTTCTGATATAATTAAAAAATCTCTGACAAGCAAAACAAATTCAATTACATTTTTTAGAACCCTTTTTCAATTCAGGGCGGGAGCCCTTTTGGCTGTCGGAAATATGAAGAGGGGCATATTTTTTCTTGGTTTTGCACTTAGGGTATTGTACTTTGGTTTTGAAATGGGGCATGGAATGTTGTGTCCCCTAAATCCCACAGTGCCTCCTATCCATGGATGTATGTGTATATAGGCCTGTACTGGTTAATTATGTATCTAAAGTATTTTTTCAAAACGATACAGTGATTGGCTGGTAACGTAGACTCTATACGTATGGGTGTAGTGATGCGTAACCATGGTAACAATCAAAGTTTTCAAAGTTGTTTATGATGCCACCCACTTCATTAGGGAGTCTTTAAAAACAGAGATGTATTTTACCCCCAACAAAAATATTTCGGTTATGCATTTTTTTTTTTTTTTAATCATTGAGATATACCGCTAGCATGATACAGCTGTTATTTTGTCAAACCAAATCTTCACGTGTATAGCTTTAATGACACAATCCTAACTACAATGTTGCCGATAAACTTGATTTTTGTTGCATATTTTCCCCGAAGTGATTGTGAGAATATGCTTTATTAGTTAATGTCTTCTCAGAACTTTATTGATCGATGTAAACAGTCATCTAGATTCATCAAAGTTGATAGAAGGTAGAAGAAGATATACATTATATCTATCGAGAATAAATCATATTCTTACTATCACTTTTTGAAGAGAGGTAAGGAAAAATTACTCCAACTTTATGGGCAACAGTGTATTATGATCCAGCATCGTCGAGGGTATGAATGCTTAAGCGCTTTTGACGACAATCTATTTGTCACTTTTCACGATAAATCTACTTCGCACCATTTTCGATCCAGCTTTTGTGGCAAAAGTATGAGCCTTTATTATCTCTACTTTTTATTCAGTCATGTTTTCTGTCACATATTTCTATCCTAATGGAATGATCATGTGACTTTAATATGCTGTTACAGTGGGGGGTGCATGATTCTCTGGCTGGGCGGGGGAGGGGGTGGGGAGAGGCACGAGCCTGTAAACCCTAAATTGCTTCAAAGTGAAGCGGAGAGAGAAAGACAGACTGGTACAGAGAGCGAATGAACATTTGAAAAATTGAACATTGCATTGATATTTTTCGTACCCGTAATTTATGCTTAAGAGATATATCAGATTGCGTTTTACAGGGGGAGGTGCCCCACCACCCCCTCCCCCATTCCGGTGGATTGCCCCATGTTTTCATGGTGAGATTTATCACAGTGAAGCTCGAATTTCAGTTTTTTAAGCCTTATGATGAACAGCGTATCAACTATCAAGTGTCCAAAATCGATCCACAAAATAATCACTACAAATATTTGGAATTGTCACCCGTCCGAAGTCGCATCGATTTTCTTTGGTCAAAATGCAATAAACGCATATTCGAACGTTTCCTTAAACATGCAATCAATCGTGTATAATACGTGCTTACACCATTATACGTTGTCTGGGATTTCTCTCTTTTACATTCTCTCTCTCTCTCTTACAAGGGAATCATCCACAATCATCGTCTGGTTTTTAATTGGAATGAATTTGATGGAACCAAACAAGAATCCTTGAACATGGTGAAGGCTTTGACAAGTTGTCAGATGGAAATAATGAACACCGTGATCTTTCTCTGCTACTCATTCTCAAACCGAAGGATATCGCCGAAGGCAAATACATACGCTTGGGAGTCAATGAAATCGATGAAATCGGACGAGTATTAATGTCATTGTGGGCTTGATTTTTTTCAGATGAAAATGAATAGACATTGTGATTTTTTCTGTTACTCATATTCAAACTGATAGATGATCGCCTAATGCAAATGCATATCGTCTGGAATTAAAGCGATGAAATTGAACAGTGTCCGATATGGACTTGACTTTTTTTTCGGATGAAAAGGAATAAAACAAAGTGATTTTTCTCTGCTACTCATGTTCTAATACATGGACATCTCCGAACGCAAAATACTTATCGTCTGGAGTATCGTCTGGAATTAATTTTTATGAAAACGGACGAGCATTGGTGTCACTGTACATTTGGCTTCTTGAGACGAAAAGGATTAAACTTGGTGATTTTTCTCAGCTTCTTTAATTTTCAAACAGACTCCTAGCACTGAATGAGAGAAGCGGAATAGGGAAGCGATTTCTGGATTCTGCAGCCATGTCGGCGTAGACGGTATTGTCATATTAGAAGCAGGCATTATGATGGAGGAAGCAATGTTAACCATTGGCCGCTATATTAAAGCAGGTTTAAAGGCGGAAGTCATTAAGTTAATGAGGATTGCGATGTTTTTTAGAGGTAAGAGCATAGCTGTCAGTCAGGTTTGAATACATTTTTGACTTGTTGATTTGTTTGCCAAATGTTGCATAAGGCTACAAGGAACATCATTATCATCATCGTCATCACCATCATCACCATCATTATCATTAACACTACCATCACATTTATCATCATCATCACCATCATTTAATTATCAAAATCATTAACATCATTGACATCATCATCATCATTATCTTCATAATCTTTATTATTATTATTATTAGTAGTAGTAGTAGTAGTAGTCTTTATAATTATTATTGTTATAACTAGTATAGCAGTAGTAGTAATAGTAGTAGTAGTAGTAGTAGTAGTAGTAGAAGTAGTAGTAGTAGTAGTAGTAGTAGTAGTAGTAGTAGTAGTAGTAGTAGTAGTAGTAGTAGTAGTAGTAGTAGTAGTTGTAGTAGTAGTAGTAGTAGTAGTAGTAGTAGCAAGTAGTAGTAGTAGTAATAGTAGTAGTAGTAGTAGTAGTAGTAGTAGTAGTAGTAGTAGTAGTAGTAGTAGTGTTAGTAGTAGAAGTGATAGTAGTATTAATATTATTAATATTATTATTAATATTATCGTTACATTATCAGCAGTTCGACCCCAAAGATAATCAGAGACAATGAACAGCGGGAAAGCAAGAAAACAATGGCGTCGTCGGAAAGCCCTGTTGGAAGCTAACCATCATTTTAAACAGTTTCATCTGAAGAGAAAGGCCGCTATACTCAGGTTATCGAACCATCGAAAGGTAAGTTCAATCATTCATTTATTCATTCATGTATTTTCCCTCTCGTGGGGTGGAACACCCTAACAGCAACAGCTGATGTCTACAGGTGTCTACCATTATAAAATCATATCACAGATACAAATGCATTACAAATATTGATAAATACGTGAAAATCGATTTCAAGAAATTGTAATACTGAATTAAATTATTATTTTCAAAATAATAAATACAAAATACTGTCAACATACATTATTATTACAAAATGAAATATCTGAAAAATATAGAAAAAAATATATATGTTTTTTTTAATAGGGATAAAACGAAAGACATGAGTCTAGGTTAAACACTTCAAACAAGATTTACTAAAAAGTTATATAAAAAACATAAAACACATACATGTCTACAACTATAAACAAACAAAATAACACACACACACACACACACACACAAAGACAAGTAGAAATGAGGGATGGAAGTATATAAAACGAGAGTAGTGGGGAGGCCATTAATCAATATATATTTCTATATTTGCTAATTGATCGGTTTAATTACATAATAGTAAATGTATTCTAAACCCTGTTTTCAAAAACGGGTGGCAACCCCAACTCTCTTTAAAAAATAAACCTTTAAAGGGACAGTTGAGTTCTGTTGCAGAGGGCGCTACACAAATAATTTGTGGGGTCTAACATTACCTTCATAGCAATTTGAGGTCCTAAAAGTGCACTAGAAATGTCATAAATAATAAAAAGAGCAATAACCATGCACTTTGAAGGCATTAATTTGCGGTCTGAAACAAGAACTCAACTATCCCTTTAAGTGCTTTTCATGTTCTCTTTCCCCGTTCCATTTTTGTCTTTCTTTGTCTGTATCTGTCTTCCTGTCTTTCTTTCTTTCTTTCTTTCACTCTCTCATTTTTGTTTCTGGCCATTTTACTTTGGGCACGCCTCCCTTCATCTCTGTATCCTTTTTTCTTTCTTCCAACCTTTCTCTGACTCTGTCTCTGTCTCTTTGTCTCTCTCTCTCTCTGTCTCTCTCTTTTATCTCTCTCTTTTCTCTCTCTTTCTCTTCTATTTCTCCCTATCTTTTTCTTGTATTCAATCATTCCCCCTCTCCTTTCCTCTCTCCCAGTCTTTTTTTTCTTTCTCTCTCTCTAGTCCCTCTCTCTCTTCTCTTTCTCTGCATTTCTTTCTTTCACTCTATCATCACCCACCAGTCTCTTTGTCTCTTTCACTCTCTCATCCCCTCCCCCTCTTTCCTCTTTCTCTCTCTAACCTCTCTCCCATTTTGTCCCCTCTCACTTCTCTTTCTCCTCTTCTCCGTCTTTTACTCTATCATCCCCCTTTCTCTATTCCAATCTGTATTTCCCGATTAATCCATCTATCTCGTCTGTATAGAATAGACCATTTTCTTAATGTAATCATATTTAATTCACAAACATTTGTTGTTTTGATGCTTGTTGCTAGGTAGGACAAACATAATGGCTTGTCCTACCTAACAACACGTAATGTATGCGCAGTCTGACTATGCAATGTAATTAGTCGTAACAGGTGAATGAACAAATTTGTAACGATGCGCTTAACAAAGATTTGTGCATTAATTTTGATTACATTACGAAAACGGCCTAATGGAAACAGCTTTTCATTCTATGCCCATTCACGTCAAATAGGCACATTTCCTTTCCCTTCCTCTCCATGCATTCCATTCCTGTACATTTCCGAGACAGGTGTTTTCCCATTCACTCCTTTACAACCCAGACTACTGGAGTATTTAAAGGAGGGGCAAGGAGGGGGGCAATTTGCCCTCCTTACAAATTTCAGACCAATACAACAACAAAAAGTAGCCGAAATCTTACGTATCTGTTTCCTATCTGTTTGGATTGAAATCAATAAAGTTTGAATTTGAATTTGAATTTGAATATGTATTGGATTAGGGATTCATTTTTGAGTTACGTTTCCTTTTTGAAAGGTGCACGAAAATAATTAGAGATACATGCCTAAAACATATCTTTAACAGAATCAAACTTGGTCGCTCGCACCAGGCACTGTATTTCATCTTTCATTCCAACTATTCAGGTTTAAATCCCCTTATCTTTCCCAAATAAGTATTTGGGAGATACCACCCCCGTAAAGCAAATCATGTCCCTCATACGTGGCGCCTTTCCTGAACTGTATATGGATCATCGTTACCCTCCCCCACCTTCCTTGAACCAAGGTGCGGATACGCCGGAACCCGCGTCTCGTGCTTTACCTAGCGCAACAATACCCCCAATGGCGTTATATTGATTTTTAAAAAGTCCTTTCCTTGACATAACTGCCACCCCTCTACACTACTAGCACACATACAGCGTACTTGGTTATTATAACTATAGTTCAACGCAACGTCACTGAATTATGATCTCATTAAATATTAGCACCGTTTAGGGTTGTTTTTTCCGAGCGGATATTTTGAACAGCTGAACCATCAACTGATATTGAAATTGTGTTTTAGGCACGGTGTTCTCGGGGGAGCATTTAACGTGAAATGCACATAAACAAATAGCAACTGAGCGGTAACTATATACGAACACTTTTTTTTTTTCGCTCTTTATTTCGACTGGAAACTCTTGTGGCACAAGTGAGCGGAGTGTTTTCAAGTGCACGATCGACACTTGTTTGTACGACTGGAAATGGCTGTTTCGTGTTTTACGAGCTTTTGACTGTCAATATCTACAATGTACCACAGGGAGAGACTAATAAACCGATTATGAATGTAGGCCAATTATGCAAATGAGAATACGACACTACTTTGTGCTACAGGTCATCTTTTATTCATAGAAAGTTTTTTATTGTACGGATATATATCGTGTTCGACATTTAGTATCTGTACACAAAAGCAGCTGTGTACGCCGTAGCAACGTCAAGCGATTGAAGCCATTGAAATACCTAATTGTACACCATTTTATGTGAGGATTTCAAATTGATATCCAAAAAAGGAGAACAATAATTAGGTAAAGAAAATTGGATTATGTCTCAATTTCTGCAAGTCCCAGAGTCGAGGCGGACAAACAGCACTGTTTCCCGAGCAAACGTCGGTACAAGCTCCCCTGTGGCTCCCGGCTACGAGGAGCAAGGATGGGTATGTTCTCAAGATATTATGTAATCATAGACCAACACTTTTTGTTCTATGAAAGTTAGCCAAATCCAAGTAGTATGGACTGCCATTTTCAAATAATTTTCAATTTTGAATAAAAGAACATTATACAAAATTTTGATAAAATTCGACAAATTAATGATATGATAGCCTAAATAAAGTAGTGTGATGTACTTTCACAACAGCTCAGTTTCCTATCGAACATTGTATTTTAAAGAGCTTTGTTACGGCATGACCAAAATAATATTGATCTTCTACGTCATTCCGTAAAAAAGTATCTACAATCTTATACTTTATGAATTTGATGAATAGTTGATAGAAAACCCAAATGTTGTGACAGTACCTCATATTAGCTGATAGATAATATAATTAATTTGTAGATGTTTTGTTTTTATTTCATATGTCTGTGATATTCTTTAAAAAAAAATAGAGACTTCTCTGGAAATGTCATCCCGTAAAGCTTACAATTTATCATCTATACATGGTTACTTGGTATAACCATACATGTACACTTATGCCTATAGGGCGATCATGCGGATTAGGGGGCTAAGTTATTTTTACGGTTGCATAATAATGCTCACTTCAATTTTAGTTCTATTTGGAAGGGCTAGGTTTTTTATTCGCGTTCATGTGCAGCAGAAACGGTTATAGAAGAGGAGAGGAGAGGGGGGCTGGCGGAGAACTTGGTGTTTTTGTTTGCATTAATTTTCAGTGCCTCATGGTTTTTTTTTGTGGTGTTTTTGTGGGGGGAGGGGGAAGGGGGGCTAGGGTGGGCTAGGAGGGACTTGAAAAACATATCGAGAATCTCTACAGGCGTAGGGTTAGGCATGTGGTTAGAACTAGGGATAAATTTAACAACCTACCAATTAAAAAATAAATTTAGTCCCCTTCTTAGCATCCATTTGGGCATTATCTCAATAGCCCAAATTGCTCATTATTATGTATATCAAAATGTCTGTTTTGTTGCTATTTTGATATTTTAAATAGTCCATTGGAAATATATAAATAACAAAGTGCTTGATTGACAATTCAATATTTGATAAACCTCTTATATATTTAGTATAAATTAGAAATATCTTGTAATTATGATTTCATAAAACATTTCTTATTTCATGGCGTAAATTGGGTGATATCGACACTTTTAAACAAAATAAAGATAACGACGGGTGTTTCAAAAGTTCATTCAAACTAACGAGTAGATGTGACAAAATATTGTGAAATTATTATGTTATTTGATTATCATCTCATCTTTTACCATCTAATTATTCACAGCATCACTTTTTGTACACAGTTCGCACACTTTTGTGCAGCCCGTTAATTTGTTGAACATTTTGTGAATAATTATATCAGTAAGTTTAACCTCATATCAACAACCCATTACGATATGAAAATTTGTAATTGTTACAATGTCACACATGTTTCTATAAAAGCCGTTCATATAATCTTTTGACTGTCATTATTACTGCACTCATCGTTAAAGAACTTGCGCGTTTTCATATCTCCCACATTTCTTGCATAATTCATGAACTATTCCGCGAAACCGTTGCCTTTAATGAATATCCTATATTTCATGCATTCGTTTGTTTCTCTGTTCTACATTTCAACAAAGCATAGCCCTGGATTATTAAGTACACGGGCACTATAAGAGATAGAAGAAGAAAAAAAATCAATTGAGAACCTGTCTCCAACAAAAGACTTGCGACTTAAGAATAAAAGAAAGACTGAGCTAATTTATTGATTTCATCGTAGAGGTTTAAAGCATCAATACTGGCATGCGATCTTTATGCACCGTTACCATCTCAAATAGAAAAACATGAGAGCGTTTAGGTCTTAAAGGTAAAGACCAGTTTTGGAAACGCCCCGGGCTCAAAAAAATGAAATGGAAGCTCTCATTACCAATCATGTGAAAGAATATGTTTTGACTAATACGTGATGATACAAATTTTGCCGGGAAACCGCCTACTAATTGATATATTTGGTAAATTATTATATCTATTGGGACCAAATAGATATCGCGCACGTGGTCGCGTATAGTCCCATATACATCTTTCTGTGTACAGTGCTTGTAACTTTACCAAGACTGGGCCAAATTTCTTATCATTTTGATGATTCCAGAACCTTGCAGTACACACCAATACTTATATGCTAGATGATCAACCTTTTCTGATCGATTTCACAACGTTTCTTTCACAATGCAATCGCATGACCAGAACTGGTCTTTATCTTTAAGTTCTTTTATACTCTACCCGCACGTTCCGATCGCGTTGAAATTGATAGTACTTTTAGTAGTACACTGTATATTCGAAAGCGGTGTTTGGATGTTTTTGTTATGTCATTCTAGCTTTTCGAGTTTGAGTGGATATAGTTTAGATAATCGACTGTTTATGTTTTGTTCTGTTTTGTTTTTGTTTCAAGGGTAATAAATGTTTGGGCATGAATAATATAGAAGTGCGCCATCTTTTGACAAAGCTGTAGCAGGCAGCAGCAGCAGCTCAGAATGGCATGTTCATTTTGTGCAGTAAGAGATCGTGGGGGGTGGGTGGGAACAACAACATCATCATCATCTAAACCAACAACAATAACTACAACAACAGCAACATGAACAACAACAACAGCACAGCACCCCTCCCCCAAAAAAAAAAAAATGAAAAAATGAAAAAATGAAAAAATGAAAAAATGAAAAACTTAATGAAAAAATAAAATAAAATAAGATGAAATAAAATAAAATAAAGTAAAATAAAATTAACATAATATTAACAAATTACACATTAAATGAAATAGAAAGTGAATTTTCTGTTTATTCTGTCAAATAATTATTGTGAAATATCATAGTGCAATTAGCTTTTATGAATCGTTCTGATACGTTGTATGACCGGGGATGAACACAGTGCGATTGTTACATCTATGTATATAAAGCGGATATATCTACATGCATGTTAACATTATAATCTCAATTATGCTGACAAATAAATCCAAATAAAGGACGAGGCTAGTGGGAAGGACACAATAACGACATAATATCGAAACGTTTGTATTTTGTCCCCTGCTCTCGCAATTTCAATGGATTACTTGATTGCTACGGTGTGCCTATTGTTCCTGTCAAACGATCTCACTGAAATGAACGATTTCATTATTAATCGTGTTTTTTTCTTTACCATAGTAATGGCTTTTTGTATTGTAATAGTTGAACAAGTATCTCACTCGCCTATACTATTCCAGAAAATAATGTTTTATATTCTGCCATCGCAATTTGAATACCGAACCGTAGCTACGGGGAGGCCATTGGGGCATGAATCCCCATCAATAGTTTTTTTTTTAAATATAAGAGAGAGAGAGAGAGAGAGAGGGTGGGGGGGGGGGTGGGTGGGGTGGGTGGTAACCAACACCCCAACACCAACATAATTGATTGCTTTGTTAATTTGATTTTCATCCACCGAGTATGACCGATGCCACCCCCCCCCCCCGGCCCCATGACCCCGGGGCCCCTCAATTTCTGCACACTCGCTATACGCCTCTATTTGAATGAAATGGCCCTACCAATTGCAATTTTTTTAAAAACTTTAGTCTCAGTGAGTATTTCCTCTCGTTGATTTCACAGCGCAGATCCAGAAGTGGCGGTGCGGTGGGGGTAGGATAGCCCCTTTATATTTTGTAACCAACTCGCTTATGTATAGTGTGCATATTAATGTATATATTGCTTTCCCGCCATATGGCGCGTAAAACCTCCTATGCCTGTTGCACATGCACGATGCGTCATTTGCCTGACGTAGGACTGCGTCAGTAACTGACGCGTTATTTGACGCTCCATATAAGAATGACAGCGTGCAAGAAGTGTATGCAAAATGAACAGTGTTAATGCTGCGTTGTTTTTCTAGCGTAAGGGCTTTTTTCCTACGTGGGCTCGATTTAATAGCGTAAGCAATCGAAATGACGCCTCGCGCGCAAAAGACACGAATTCATATATCTTGGCCCACCACGTATTGAAAGACGCATTGTAGTGGACTCTCATGGGCAATTCGACACCATTTGAGTGTCTACCTAATATTCGGTGTTGTGCAATCACCAGGATTAGCCTTCAGAAATAACCAAGAGGCCTTATGTAATGCTCTGCATTTTCCACCCATCCCCCATAGGGTAAAGTCATTATCTTATATTTCCTTCACCTGAAGACTCTTTGAGAGAGGTATTTCTTGATGGGACTACGTGTTTGCTGTGTGCAAATTTGTACTCCCATTAATGGTATTTCCACTAAGTCTGGTGTCAGCGATTTATGACCTTCTGCACAAGAAAACTAACGATCATCTCCCTTTAACTGAAATTGATGAAAAAGCATGGAAATATCACTCTGCCTTGTGTCAACTCGTAACCTAGCAACGTCATACACCTTGCACGAACAGACAGGTTGAAATTAAACATACATACATTAATGTGATTGATTGTCAACGCTTCGTCGTGTTTCCGAAGTTGATCGATAATACTTTTTTAGATTAGCATTTTTTTTTTAATCACGAGATGATGGGCATGAATAAATGCGTTTCCAAATCAATAATGACAAAATGATTTTCATGTACGTATCTCAGATACAATCAATTGAATTCGATAATTTATAATTTGTAAGTAAATAGTCAGATCCAGTATTTGGTTGGTACTTGGTAGGTAACAGCAAGCCCGATACTTGATTGCAAATGACCATATTTTGACTATATTGCTCGTATGCATACAAGTTCGGAAATAAGTTCAAAATCTTTGCCCCGTTTCCACTGATACTTAAGTTTAGATACCAGAGTAAAAACATATATAAATTTAGTCTACATAGCATTATAGCATTAACAATTCCATTCCATTAACAATCTACTTGCGCCCATCGTCGGCCTTCAGCTAAATATTCAAAATTTATTTATCATTAGCTTGTAAGCCATAAAAGGGTAAGAAATTCGATGTAAGATTGCTTATTCAACTGGTTGGTTTAACATTAGTGTCTAGACAAATACAGAAAGTGCAGATCAGCGGTGTAGTATATAGGAGGCAGAGAGGCATCAAACGACGAAAAAACAGGGAAATAGGGAGAGCTATTGAAAAGAGAGAGAGAGAGAGAGATAGATAGAGAGAGAGAGAGAGAGAGAGAGAGGTGGAAAGGGATTGTGTTATGTGATATGATGCATTATATTATCATGAGGTTTGGAACCTAAATATTTACTTTTTTCCCCCAGGATCCACTAGAAAGTGATATATTAATATCGGTTATTATTACATCCTAGACTTGTCATACATGTACTTTGAACCATAAAACATGGTTTAAAACATCGTCAATCAGGCAGAAGGGGAGCAATTGATATCTTCATAACATCCAGATAGGGCAACATTACCTTGAAGCATCAATGCATGTTAGATGGCCCATGCAAATCCTTGATTTTAGTACAACGCAGGATAGGTAAACGTAACAAACGAATAGAGCGAGAAAGCGAGTCTATTATTTATATCATCGTGGAACTTTGAAGGACGTGTTAGAGTATGGGCTGCTAGGCAACACCACGCCCGGTACTTGATTGCTAATGACCAGATTGGAGAAAAAGCTCAGCGTTGTGCTCGGGAAATATAAATCTTTGAGCTGATTTAGTTGGGGAGGAAAAAGAAGGGCAATGTAGAAGAATGGGAGATAAACAAATACAGAAAGAGAGAGAGAGAGAGAGAGAGAGACAGACAGACAGATAGGGAGGGGGTGGAGGAGGGATGTAGAGAGATAAGGGAGTGCAAGAGATAGGGAGAGACAGCGATACTGACAGAAATTCATTATACATTTAGTTGGGGAGGAAAGAGAGGGCAATGTAGAAGAATGGGAGATAAACAAATACAGAAAGAGAGAGAGAGAGAGAGAGAGTGAGAGAGACAGACAGACAGATAGGGAGGGGGTGGAGGAGGGATGTAGAGAGATAAGGGAGCGCAAGAGATAGGGAGAGACAGCGATACTGACAGAAATTCATTACACAAGACCGTTAGGGAAGAGGAGGAAAGAGAGTGGCTGGAAAGAGGGTTGGGGGTCGAGTAAAAAGGAGAGACAACCTGAAGAAAAAAGAGAGGGAAGGAGAATGGGAAGGAGTAAGGAAGAGAGTGACGCGTATCTAAGACTGCTCTCTGCTTACTTTCAAACCAAATTAAAGAAACCTCTTACAATACAAGCTACAAGTATAAGTCATAAATCGCGGTACATTCCGGTTCCTACAGTTTGCTCTCTTGAGCTGTGACGCAAAACATCAAAACAACGCATGTTTTTTTGCGGGACGAACAATACAATTCCCGAGCAGACGACTTCAAGATACTGGCGATTCGATCATGAGACAAGATGATCAATATCGAGACAAAATCTGATCGATAGATGTCGCTTCTATCCTTTGTTAGGCTTTACACATTTCATTACGATCCTGAAGACTCTGGTCGATATGATAACGCTCTAGGGCTCGGGGTCATTTGGGATTACAGATATCGTTATCTTTCAATTGCTGACTAACGAGCGGATTCTGTAGTTGATACCTAAAGTCCGACTTCACCATGGGCTTGTGTGTGTTCGCTTTGTGGCATTAAACATTACATTTTGCATACTGATTAGATAAACCATCGTAGCAAATGCAATTGGCGAAGGCTCTTCGGACAATATGTTTGGAATATGCTTGCGCAATGGAGTAACTTAACAGGTACATATAATTTACTGTTCTTATGCGTGTTTTATTCCGTCAACATGGTAAAGTATACGCTGTATTTCTTTGATCGCAAGCTCTTTTTATTCGAAACTAAGAAGTTCAAATTCTATTTATTTTGTACAAAAATATGTGTGATAAATGTTTTCTCAAAAACGACAATATTTGTAGACTCAGGAACCAAGGCATGTGTTTGACAAGCATTTTAGATATGTTTATTATTTGAATGAGCATTACTTGGCTGCCTAATTTTTTTTGGTAGCCACGTCCAACTGTGTTATATCTAGTTTGATGTATATTTTGAATAATAATCCGCAATGTTCAGATACGTTCTTTGATAAGTTCATGAGTACACACTTTATATACTTGATTAAATTATACTGAACTATGTAATGATTGAGAATGTTGTATTTGACCGTGCATGCAAGAAGATGGATTATCATGGATTAACGAAAACATGATGAAGGCTTATACAAAGGATTGAACCACGTTTAAAATTAATTACTGATTAATATCTCCAGCTCACTGTAATATCACTTGATCATAGTGAATTTATAATGTTATAATGTCCATGCAATTAAATTATGAAAGAAAGTCTCTACTAGAAGCGACTGGAAATGTTGATACAACTGGTTTATATTCCGAGGTTCTAAAAACCAAAAGAAGGAGAAATTGTCTTGTTCATATGCAATGTACACAATAATGGGACTTCACATATAATGTGCCATGAGAGTTTGGTCTAAACATGTGTTACTGTTTCTCATCACATTTCGAATATAAGTGTATTCGGAAAACAATTATCATTATTTTCAGGGGATATTTCTGTTACGATATTTTTCTAAATTGACATTAAAAAGGAACGAGAAAGCTCACAAATTATTTTCACCTTACCAGAGCTTAACGTTCTCTTTAACCTTTGTATATAGAGGTATAATTTCGAGGGTAAAAACGACCTGCCGATCTGCTATCTGGTAAAGTTCGATCCTCAAAAAGATCATAATTCTGAAAGGTTCCTAATTTCGGTAGAACCCGAGGAATGAATTTAGGTAATCTATACAGCTATATATATGTACGATGTTCTGAAATAACACCTTGACTTTATTATGCTTGATAAAATGAATTTGTAAATGACAATATCGATAACTGATTCCCCCTAACTCTCCGCCACCCGCCCGAGCACACTGATTTTACCGAATCTATTCTTGCGGTTGGAGAGTATACACACATACACACAAAAAGAAGAAACATTGAACCTTGCTAAACATACGGATTAGCATGCAATTTATAAGGTAATCAACTATTTAAACGTCGAGATAAAGTTGGATCATATTAAACCTATGTTCTTTGGGTGTGATGTATCTCAGCTTAACATCTAGGCAACGACTTATACTCCCCAGACAAAACAATTGATTTTCTCTTTATGGATTGGCACGGCTGATTGCCTTTTTGCTTTCCTCAAGGACACTGAAATCCATTGTTCATGGTTTTCTCCATCGTATGCTTAAAACGACATCGACTATATGTTCACTTTGTGTATTTTCATGATTTTATTATTCATTTTCTGGGGTAGCAAGTGGGAAGTTGATCCTCTGATTTATAGAGCACTATCTTCTTATTTCAAATATTACTATAAAAGCTACATGACCAAACCGAAATCATGTCATCATGTAATAAATTAACGATTTTTAACTGATAAGTTGATGTATTTGTATTCGTATTTGTCATTTGGGCCTATAGCTACGTTATTTCAGAATGAAAGTATTTTGTGCAGAACGCGGAGGTTATTGGCGCTCCATAACATAGACGACTATTATAAACTAGGTTTAACCCAGTCCACATTAATTAGTTATGATTAGGTCCCATCAACCCACGATTTCTCCAACAGTATGCATACCGTTCTTTATGAGGGCTTCGCAGTTGTTATTAATTTATCCCACCATTGTCAGGTACTTGCATAATCCTCCCGGTTCTAGAGAGACAAACATGGACAAAACAGCTTGTCTAGGGATGTAAGCACCGAGCAAGGATCGAATCCGAGACCTAAATCTTGTATGAGAGTCAAGAGCCATCCCAAGATACTTCAGTGCTCCCACTTTCTATTTTGTGGCATGTTAACCATATGTCTTTCAAAAGCATTAATTAATATTAATTAAGGGTCGTTTTGTTCTCTTGTTTAGGCCACTCCAGAAAGCGACGATCTCGGTTATCAGGACGACTGGGAGGACGAGGAAGAAACAGACGTCGTCCACCAACAACCTCCCGCCAGTCGTCGACCTCCAAGAGAGCAGGACGAGGACGACTACGAGCCACGAGGTGACGCCATGTTCGAACTAACCCCGCCTCAGGTGCGTCGTAATCTACCTCCAGCTCCAAAGCAACAACATCCCAGGCAAGGAAAGTTCACCACAAAGGTCGTGACCTTCTACCGCAATGGCGACAAACATTTCAAGGGCATCACCCTTCCAGTCAGCATCCGGAACTACTCCACCATGGATGTCCTCAAGCACTTCCTCACGGGGAAAGTGGCCCTGCCCTATGGAGTCCGCAAGATCTATTCGCTCAGTGGCCTCGAGGTGCAGGCCATTGAGGACTTTGTCGACGGACGCGCGTATGTCTGTTCCAGCGGAAAGTTCAGTGATCGGACCCCTTATGGCAGGGCCGATCACACCAACAGCTATTGGTCGACGGAAAAACCGATGAAAGGTGTCCGGGGATCGGACAGGAACCTAATAATCAATGAGTCGGACCTGACCAATAATGTATTGATAGAAGAATTCCCTACCAGCCGTTTCGGGAAGTTCGCCCGGCGGCTCTCGATAAACGCAGTGACAAAGAATCCTTCTATAGACCCACAGGTAGCACAGTGGGCCAAACCTAGGGTGATACAGATCGTTAGCAATACACACCGGGCCAGCAGAGCCAAGGTC
The DNA here is from genome assembly GCA_037976565.1 of Mesocentrotus franciscanus. NCBI lineage: Eukaryota > Metazoa > Echinodermata > Echinoidea > Camarodonta > Strongylocentrotidae > Mesocentrotus > Mesocentrotus franciscanus. The sequence continues at coordinate 21,927,082 of CP137682.1, forward strand.
CTGATCAACCCAAAGACATCTCAGACCTTCGATGGCGTTCTCAAGGACATGAGCCAAGCAATTATGATGCATAACCCGCCTGTCAGGAAACTCTTTACTTGGAGGACAGAGGACGAGGTAAGATGGTCTTTCTTGTATATCTGTCTTTTCAAGACATGCAGAAGTTATGCGACTTGATTTGTTTTGTTGTATAAATTATTTACAATTGACAAGTATTTTATAGTAGTTTGTTAATATATGTTTCTTGTCTTAGTGTGTGGATACTAGCACATTGACGATAATTTAAGGCAATTACACGTTTAACTACGATTTTAATCATCATGTATGAAAGTATTATAAGTATTGCTCTGTACGCCTTTGTCTCAGACCTCTATTCAAAGTAGGACCTTAATCTCTCTCAATTCTTCCCAAAATTACACGCTATCGGTGTAATCTAGCTCATTTTTATTTCTCTTCATTATACCCTGATATTGGGCCTAAAATTATAACAAAATTATTTCCCCTTTGCATTTTCTTGTGGTGAGGTTCATGCAAGTTGTATTACTTGACGTCTATATCGACATCGTTCTCCTGCAGGTTCTTAGTTTTACCCAACTCTTTCGCGACTTCAAGGACCAGAGTATGTTCATTGCCTGCGGATATGAACCCTTGAAACGGACATCGAAACTCGGCAGACAGCGGGACGAGGCCGACGATCTCAACGCTTCTGCAGATAGAATAGTTATGGACGACATCATTGATGACTATCCTAAGCCTTCGCAGCGAGGTCCATCGATGGCGAAGGTCGGAAGGTACGCGATGATGTACCAGGATTGGAAGCGGTTTAAGGATAAAAGATTTAAGAAAGAGGAAGAAACTGTCCAACCCGGTAAGAATAAGAAGGGTGTTAGTCTAAGTTTCTTTATTTCCATTGTTATAACTTTCTCAGTTTCATTATCTTGCAGCGATCAAAATTATGAAAATGCTTGTCACAAAAGTCATGAAAACGTATCCATTGGCCAGTTTTCTGGAAATCGAAGAGGGCAGTAGCAGATGTTGCAGCGAATCATGTTTTCCCCTTCTGGTCAATTTACTTTTTAGTATGGCCTCATATCTGAATATAATTAATGGATTTGTTGTATCTTTAGAAAAAAGATGGATATGTTGTGTTGTATTGTACCTCCGAATCATAGGCAAGAAGATAAACGACGACGGCATCGCCAGCAGCTTCCTGTATGAAGTTTCTCATGTCTATCTGCAACCATATTTGGCATGAATCCTCCTTAAGGAGTGGATCTTGTTGATAACAAGTGATATTTGTTACCTAATTGCAGCATGCATGCATGGGTCATATCAGAGATCAACTTCTCGGTCATTCATTTTTTTTTTAGTTGTCTCCAGTTCTGTTAGCCCAATTGCATCCAAGTTCAATCTCAAATGAGATGATATTCACCGAGAATTTCACTCTTGGGTTGCACTGTGACATCGTTGTTTTGCAAGTCCTAAACGTGCAGGCATATGCCTATTCAGCCTCTTTTATTCTCATCTACAAGCTTACCCTGCAAGGTCTATGGTACCCGTCCGTTCCAGGGAACCTCCCCTACCGCCGATGAAACGCCGGAAGGCATTCCTCAGCAACAGCCAGGACAGCGCCACTACCGACGAGAGTTTAGAACTGATGGACTTCGAAGAAGAGACGGAAAAGCCTGCCCGAGGCGTCCGCATCTTGGAAGGCCGAATGCCGTACAACCTCAGGGAGAGTAAACAGAGGTTGCTTGATAAAAGGATACAGGTAAGATATTACATTGGTCAGAGACACATACCGTACATCGAATGATGATCCTGTTTAAAAATGGAAATGTCAGAAGATTAGAGATTGTTCAATAGATCTGTGGGTTTCGCAATCACAATAGTCATTTGCAAGACTATAAATTGACTTCCGAAAGAAGAAATTGTTCTAAGTAATTTGACATTAGATTCGAATCATTGCTGTGAGAAACAGCTCTCGTATAAACCTAATATCCCAGATGTCCATGAATACGGAAGTGCATATAAAGGTTAAACAATAGACGGGTGACGAAGAGATAGAAAGAATGACATTTTTTTTCAATTCACGATTACAGTGATTATTTAATCTACATTTCCTGTCAAAAAAGAAAATGAGAATTTCTGTAACCACCACGATACGTTTAGCCTTTACATGACACTTATATGATGGAATTTCATGCCCGTATACAGACAGGAATAACATTCCTTTCACGCCGCTCCTGACTCTCCAGTTACAGCACCCCCGAAGATCCGAAGATCAAGTAGACGATGACAACAATATGACCTCAGTAAAAATATATCATGAATGAACAAATTCAGCTGTAATCAGTAGGGCCCGGGTAGGGTCTACTGACTTGATGGGTTAATAGGTTGCCAGGGTTAACCTTGCTTTCATTCTGCTCTTGACTCTCTAGATACAGAACTCTCCTGATCTGAGCCAATCCGAAGATCAAGTCGAAGAGGATCAACAGGGACCGAGCAAGAACACCAAGCCTCAAGGAGCTAGACGAAAGGAGAAGAAACCCACGAAACAACAGCAGCAGCCCAAGAAGTTCCTACCCGGTCCGATGAGCGTAGAAATACACGGTCAACTTCGAGAATTCCTACCACCTTCAGAAGAACCCAAGAAGCAACCCGACTCCCCGCCCAAAAAGAAACTCAAGCTAGAGTGGGTGTATCCTTTTGTTATTTCCAGAGCCATTTTCTCTCTTTTTGGAGATAGCTCCTGCTAAAGTGACGCTTGTTTTTGTCCCTTCAAGGTATTGAATAAAACACTTGATTTCTAGGAATATCCACGGCATAATAGGGACTTTTTACACGACGAGAACGTGGACTGCCACGGTGACATCCTTTTAAGGTAATGTGACGTCCTTTTAAGGCACTGCCGGGCACGGGCCAGTGCCTAGAAAGAATGGCACACGTTGCAGTCCACTACGTCGACGTGCAAATCTAAAAGTCCCTAATAATAATTATGTGCATCCATCGAAAAGATACTTTTGCCTGGAGCTTCCGATGAATGTTTAAGGTACAAAATGCCTTTTTATCAATTCCTGCCCACCATCAAGACTGCCCACCAGACCGACAACGTCGGTCTAGTGAATCCACAGAAAAGTTGTCATAATCCCAGCAAGACTGACTTTGTCTCCTGGGCTTTCCCTCTCGTGGGCTGTTGGTTTCTTGGGCTGTCGGTTTTGTGGGTCGTCTGCCTCGTGGCCTGTCGGTCTCATGACCTGGTGGTCTTGTGGGCTGTAGCCTCATTGCGATATCGGAGTCATTTTGGTTGCTAGGTGGCATTTGTTATTATATTCATACAAATATGAAACAGATAAAACATTCTTCTCTCACCTGCTTACACCATATGAAAGCCAATGGCGTCCACCTATTGAGGGAGGCACTGAAGCGATTGGAGGAGGGGGGCACCGGTCTTACTTGGAGCCTGAAATGCGAATTTACAAGGCTACTGATTGGGGGCGGTGAAAGGTGGTCTGTGTGTTTTCTTTTTCTCGTCCCTTACCCCATCTCTCTTCTTTCCATTCTCGTTTTTCCCCTGTCGTTTTATTTTCGTTCACTACTCGATTGGAGGGGAACGTGCCCCCGTGTCTCCTGTAGCTATGCGACTGGTGAAAGCGTAACTTTCTTGTTTCCTAATCCTTGACCATAATTGCTAAAACAGCTATGGCTACCGAGGATTTGACATGCGTAATAACCTCTATGTCCTACCGTCTGGTGAGCTGCTCTACACAGTTGGAGCGGTGGCTATCTTGTACGACAGGGATCTAGATGAACAGAGACACTATCTGGGCCACAATGAAGATATCCAAAGGTAAGTTTTTTTTGCGATTTCTTAATCATGGTGTGGTGTCGGAGCAGTCGTTACAAAAGAAAACAGATTGTGATTTTGGTGAACAAAGATGCTATTTCGGCTACTAGTATAATAAAGATTTCCAAATTATAAGGTAAGAATGTTTTGCCACTTTGTGGCTATCTTGATGATAAGGGTCTGGATAAACAAATTACCTTGTGCCATAATGAAGATATCTCAAGGTAAGAATGGTTGCGACACTGTAATCGTGGTGAGGAGTCGGAACATTCACCATCTTATACAATTAAGGGACCTTGGTAAACAGAGACATTATCTAGGACAAAAATGGAGATATTGAGATATGCAATATTTGGAGGGTGTCGGACCAGTCGCTAGGTTAAAAGACAAGGGCCTAGGTGGACAGAGACACTATCCTGCTATCTTGGCCACAATGAAGATATTCAAAGGTAAGATTTTTGATGGTCTATGAATGGCGCCATATGAAAGTAATGCCTCGTGTGCAGCGGGCCTTAAAGGCATCGTTTAACAATGTTAAATCTGAGATGCACGGCCCTACGTGTTATCAGTGTCTGTCATATGGTGTAATATTGAAGCCCTAAAAAATATCGCTTCAAACTGATCAAGAAGTGCCCCCCCAAAAAGTAAAAAATCTTTGAGCGACCGGTTTTACCATACTCGTTTTCCCCAATAGACTGTGGTGTTATAAAAACCGTTAGGAAAACGCAAAATTTGGTTTCGATTTCCAATCATAAATATCTTGATAAACAGACAGGCGATCGGCTGTAAAAGTCATGGGGCTCCTGACTGACCTAAAGGTTTATAATTATCATTGCAGCATGAGCTAAATCCAGGATTTTGTTTCAGAATCTGAGACAAAGTTACCGGATCGCTTTAAAGATAAGATTTCTGATGGTTCTTATTTCTTGTCACTGGGTTTTTTAATTTTGATTAAACATACAAACGAATTAAGAATTATCTTGAAACGTGACTGAACATTGTAGAACAGAGCATTTAGGATACCGCCTAATTATGTATCCAGAAAACAGTTATTAAAAATGTTCAATATTCTTTTTCATATAATAAAACAAATCAGTGATTTTATTTGTGTAAAATAATGCTAACTTCAACATTCCCTGTGATATTCTCGAGCTAAATGTTAAATCAAAAAGTCTTTGACATAATTTTGTTTACAGTGTTGCTGTTCATCCCAGTGGTACCTATATAGCAACGGGGCAGAAAGCGGGACAACTTCCTGATTCTACGGTAAGAATTGATTTTAACCTTTGATATTTCTTCTCCCATCTCTCTCTCCATCTCTCTATCTCTCTCTCATCGTTCTCTCCCTTTTCTACAATCCCCTCTTTTTTTCTCTCTCTACATACATCACTGCAATGTCTTCTCCCTTATTCACCCCCGTTTCCTTTTCCCTCTCTATTTCCCCCTCTATGCCTTTCCATGCATCAACTATTTATATTCCTCATCTCTTTCTTTCTTTCTTTTGCTCTCTCCAGCTCGTTATCTCTCTCCTAGACTGAAGGAGGGGGCATAAGTGGAAACTTGTCCCATTCCAATTCCGATGCCGTTTAAAAAAAATTGTTTAAAAAAGAGAGGGAAAGAGAGAGAGAGAGAGAAAGAGAGAGAGAGAGAGAGAGAGAGAGAGAGAGAGAGAGAGCAAGAAATGCAGTGAGCAAAATATGAAATCATGACACATTTTCCCGTGCCCACTTCCTCCCCATCACTTCTTCCCCCATTCTACCATTAAAAGCAGCTAGTATCCCCCTCTCTGTCTTTTTCTTTCTCTGTTTCATTCATTCTTTCTTTTTCTCTTTTCCCCTTTTTCTCTCCCTCCCTTCTCTTTCCCTCACCCTCTCTCTCTCTCTCTCTCTCTCTCCCTCTCCCCCTCTCTCTCTCTATTACTCTCTCTTTCTCTCTTGTCTTTTGCTTCAGTAATTAATGCATTGTTCATTTTGGTATGTGTGTTGATTCCTTTTCAGCAAAAATATACCCAATTATTTCCCATTTTGCAGATTACAATTACGCAATCAATATTTCATGGTCATTCGTTATCAAGTAATCTGAAAATACTAAACGACTTATCAAATTCAAGGCCATTCAGTTGGCTTCCAACTTGTCGTCATCATACAAACGTTAAATAATGCAAATTAAGGTTCGTTCAGATATGACGAGGCACAATCGCGACTTTTTTTTTAAAATGATGACGTAAAGTGTAATTCGCTTCGCATTTCTGACTCTTACATGTATAATACAGCGTATCAAGACACCTACCACCTGGACATCAACCCCCCGGATAACCACCCCTAGGATAACCACCCTCTAGGACAACTTCCCGTAGGACAACTACCCCCTATAGGGCAACCACCCTTTTGGACGACTACCCACTAGGAAAACTACCCCCGGACAACTACCCCCATACAACTACTCCCTAGGACAACTACCCCCTAGGACAACTACCCCCGGACAACTACCCCCTAGGATAGTTTTCCGGGGGTAGTTGTCCTAGAGGACGGTTTTTGTAGGGGGTAGTTGACTGGGGGTAGTTGTCTTGTCCGGGGGTAGTTTTCCTAGGGGTAGTTGTCTGGGGGGTAGTTGTCCGGGGGGTGGTCGTCCAGGGGGTAGATGTCCTAGAACCGGGCGCAACAGAGGACTTGCGCGTATTCACTAAGCTCGTTATTACGCGCAAGTCCTCCTCTGTTGCGCGCAGTTGCCATTCCTTTTAAATGAAATATACACAATAAAAAAAAAAAACGCGTTTTGTTTTCTTTTTTCGGCGGTTTGCCGCGCCATATCCGAACAAGCCTCTAATTCCATTATTTAAATGTTCTATTCCCGTAGACGTGAGTTTTCGTAAGTACCGTTGATCCTGTGAAAAATACTGTTTTCTTGTTAAGTTAAATCTATCATATCTATGAAATATAATAAGAAATGCGATCGATATTCACCCTATAAAGCCGTCAGATGTCGCTGCATGCCATTGTGTAAGTAACCATGGTAACCCACGAATCATTTTGAGTTATTTCACAAAACATCCACTTTTTTATGTATAATATTTTATCGTTAGTCTCTATATTGATACTGCACCACTGCTGTTCTATGACACCCTGTGTTTTTTTTGGTACAATTCAGATAGACAGAAACAAAAAACCTTTATTGTTTTTTTGTACTTTTTCATGTTATTGAATTTAACACATAATATATTTCATGACTTTCTGTATCTATCACACTTCTGTTTGTTTCAAAAAACTATATATCCATATATATCTGGATTCACTTAGTGGAGGTTTGTTTGATATAATCGTTTGTCGTTAACGTTTAATCACTATTTCATGTGTCACTTAGCAGGAAACTGTTCTGTGTTTCACAACGTAAAAATGGAAAATTGGGAATAAACACAAAAAGCAAGATGATGTCGTCGCCAATGAACCCGAAGGTTGCGGTTTTCGTGTTTTGCCTTTAAGGCCCCACTGCACTACTTGTAGCTACTTGCTCCCTCTATATAGAAAACAATGCCTAAGCGGTGCCCGTTGCGCCCCCATGCATTGTCCCCCATGATCCTCTTTTTCTTATGTTAATTGAGAGCTGAGTTGATGAGATAACCACCTGTCAGCGACCACGCTGGGAGGTCTAATCCCCCTGGCCAAACTAGTGCAGACAGGCTTTAAGCAGTGTGGCGTATCCGGACCTTGGCGTCAAGAGGGGCAAAGAATCTCTACTTACTTTTTTTCCAGTTTACCATTTTACCAATGAATTTACTTTCTGAGGACCTTGGTTTGCGTTAGCGAGGGGGAAGGGGGGGGGGCTATCGCCCAAAATGATTGTTTTTCTTCTTTTAGAACATGACTTTATTTCGTGGTTTTCTCGACTTAAATTATAATAATTCCCTTACCTGCTAACTATTAATTTATACAAAGTGGATGTATTTCTATTCATTGGTAGAAAGTCTGTCGGGAGGGGCAACTTAATTGCCCCTTTACCCCTCCTTCAAATACTCAACTGTTGTTAAGACATGAATCTTTGAATGTCATTTAAGGCAGGATCAATGTTAAAGCGGTCACATGTGTGCTGCCGTTGTTCTCTCACATTATTACCCTTGTTCGTCCATTCTAAATGATCCAATTCTTTAAATTACAGCTACGCTCATCTTAGACATGCATAAGTGTATCGTTATGTTGGAAATGTTTTTTTTTAATCTCTCATTTTTGTAAAGTCTCCACTCTCATTTTAAAAATCAACATTTTGATCAATGTTATTCCGCAATCTCACATAAGCCGTACGCATTTTTTACAACTTGAAAACATGTACGTGGAGATTGTTAACTGGAAGGATAGCAGAATTAAGACAGATCGGGGGACTCTATTATTCCCTGCAATTTCGGAATTACATGTATTTAAAACATACTCGGCAAAATGAAATGCATTCTGAATAAAGTACTACATAGAGGAACATGTCAGGTGTTTGGTTTGGTCGATTATTACAACAGAATATAGAATAATATGCATATCCATTGAGTACCTGGTGCTCACTTAACATTTATTTAGACTGCCAAGGGGGTATTATTCTATATAAATCACATACTTTCTCTCTTGTAATGTATAGCTGATATCTTATATGTTCCTTTGTTTATAATGCAGATGCGTTTATGTGATCTCTCTATGTTTGTTTGTTTCACAAGTGCGCCTAGAGCGTTTGATTTCAAGTAGAATCGGCGCCTTACAAATCTCATATATTATTATTACTATTACTATCATTATTATTATTATTATTATTATTATTATTATATAACAGGCACATGTGAGAGTGTGGGAGGTGCAGTCTCTCTGCACACACGCCATCCTTGGTCTCGATTTCTTCTCAGAAGGCATCGTTTGTCTCAGCTTCTCAAACGAGGTATAAACGAATTATTGTTTTTTTTTCAGTATTGATTGCTATTTCTGTCGGTACAATTCGACAATCTTAATTTTTTCTCCTTTCCCCTATCGGACGTTTTTATATTTTTATGAGAGTAAAATTGGTCAATTGAAAAATCTTTTGTATGGGCGAGCCCGTTGGCAAATTAGTCAAACACCTAATTCCTCCCTCTATTCTCAAAATGTTCGCGGCGCTATATTGACATTGAATAAATAATAATGATTCACGATTTAATGAAACAAGCCGGAGAGCTTATAATATTAGAAAACGAATCATGTTTTCTGATGATGACCTTTCACCTTTATAATCGTTTTATTTTATTTTTGACAGAACGATGGAGAATGGCTGATGGCGGTCGAGCAGGGCAATGATCACGTGATTAGTGTATGGCAATGGAAAGAAGATTGCGTCTACACGAAGTCAAGCGTGAGTCAACTTCAAAAAAAATTACTTTAAAGCCCCACTGCACTACTTGTAGCTACTTGCTCCCTCTATATAGCAAACAATGCCTAAGCGGTGCCCGATGGTCCCCCATGATCCCCTTTTTCTTATGTTAATTGAGAGCTGAGTTGATGAGATAACCACCTGTCAGTGACCACGCTGGGAGGTCAAATCCCTCCTGGCCAAACTAGTGTAGACAGGCTTTAAAGTAGAATCAAATGGCATTTAAAGGAAAAAACACACCGATAATCATTTTACAATTCTTACACTGATCGTATACTGTATGACATTGTATTCACCCCTGCCTATTATAATCTATGTATGATGTTAACTTTGTCTTACTGTAAGTTTAATTATTGCTCATGTATCCTGTTACTCTTGGCTCACTCTCTCCTCCTATCTTTTCTTCTCTGTTCTATCCACCTTCTCCGCCTACCTCTGGTCTTCTTCTACTCTCTCGCTCTGTCGGCATCCTTGTCTTATAACATTTATTGTATGTAACCTATTCACTTGGAGCTGTCATTATTTTATTTTGCATTTAACCATTACTGAAATTTTCTATATTTATGATTATCTCTTTTCGTAAATTGATTTGTAAACGTACACTAATAAATATCCATTTAAATTCGTCTGAAACTTCACGACATGTTTGTAAGCATTGTGAGATTAATGTATACGCAAGTCAACCATTATGTTTTTACTCGAAAAGGTTATGTAGTACCGGCATTAATGTATTCTATCGAAGTTATTACAAATAAAGGTCTCTGACATCGCTTTGTATAGATTCGTGAATAAGAATAGACGTTCTATAATATAGTCTGGCTTCACTCGTAAAAACAGTCATAGATGTGAAAAAGAACGTGGCATGCTTGTAAACTGAATAACAACCCCATAATATTCAATCTTACCCTTTCTCACAGGATTACACGTTATACGATGCTGCATCAAACCAGGTATGTTATCAATATTTTTAAGGTGGTATTTTTTCTTTACCGATAGTACAAAGTCTTTAGCCACATTTTGTTTTGCTTACCCAAAGTTTTATATTGAAACAAATCTAAAGAAAAAAGTTTATGGAAAAAAATACTTTATCACATTATTCCTATCTAGACATGTGAAATGGTCTTTAGAAATGACAAGTCGCAGGTTTCCGTAGGCAATAACCTTCTTACAAACAATGATAATTCATGTTTCGTGTTTTTTTTCCCTTCTCTTATCCCAGGCGAGTACGGATGCTGTCGTGTGTGGAGCTTTCCATCCTTTTGACGACACGACGATGGTGACGGCGGGAAGACAGCATCTCTACTTCTGGACCCTGACTGATAACCGACTTGTCAGGGATAAAAGGAGTGGAACATGGGATGTACGTATTGAGGAGGAGTTGGATGAGGAGGAGGGGGAAGGAGGGGGAGGAGGTAAAGGGGTGAAGGTAAAGGGGTGAAGGAAGAGGAGATGGATTTGGAGGAGGAGGAGGTGGTGATGAAGGATCGAGGAGGAGGAAGAGGGCGATGGGGAGGATGATAAGATTGAGGAGACGGCTACTTATTACGACGATGATGATGATGATGAATATTGTTGACCTTGATTTGAGTGAAATCGAAGGGTGAGCGGATACAAGGACACCGAAATGATTGTGATGATGATAATTATACTGGTTGTGATACCGATGGATGATGCTGTTATTGATGATGATAATGGTGGTGATGACGACAACATTATTTTTCCCTTCCTTATACAGGGTGAGAAGCCAGCGTATGTGACCTGTATCGAGTTTTCACACACAGGGGATGTACTGACCGGAGACTCTAATGGCAGTATTACGGTCTGGGAAAAAGGTCAGTTAGAACTGTCAATAAAACGATATAACCGGCCGGGGCTCTCCTAGGGGTAGCACTCTCCATGAGCGGTCTCTCTCGAATCCGGTCCACGTTCTCGTCGATCATGACCCACCTCGCAATTACACCGTCGGTTTCTCACCAAAAACAAATTTAGCCACGTGGATCATTAACTTATTTTATCTCTCGACTTAAATAAGTCCTGGAAAGAAGCTAAATAAGTGACACTTCCAATAAATTTGAAGGCAACAGAAAAATTTATTTAGACAGTTACAACCGTGGCAGCTCAATGCACGGAGTGCGGTACAAAACGCATTGACACGAACATGAACAAAACGATCATAATGATGATCGCCCCTCTACAGTTTAAAGGGATAAAGTAACAACTGAATTTTGCTGCAATAGTAAAAAAAAAAAAAAAAAAGGTGGGGGGGGGTGGGGGAGGCGGAGGGGGTGGGGAAGTTGGGGGTGTGGAGGGGCATGCAAAGAAGGAAAAATAGAGGACATGAAAGAGCGCTTGTTTCTATTTAACAATAATCAAAGGCATGTCAACCAATACGATTTTATCGTATTTAGTACGATAACAATAATCTAAAGCGCTTAGAAACGTAGAACAAACAAATGTTACTTTTATTATTATAATTATAATAGATAAAATACAATTTCCTGTCTTTCTTCTTTTTCTCTTTTCCATTTCCCCCCTGTTCGCGTAAAATGTCCGTTGACACAGTAGGCGCTTAATTTCATGCGATGCTGTGCTATATTAATAATATAGCATAATAATGCATGTCACATTCTTTGAATTGGTTTGTTATGAACAAGTATATATCTTCTTGTATCCGTTTTGTATTGCTATGATGTTACTATACAGATACGGACTTCACATTCAAACTGCGCTACATGGTCCAGCATGCCCACGAGCGCAGTGTCTTCGCCCTATGCATGCTAGACGATGGAACCCTGTTGTCTGGTGGCGGCCTGGATAGGAGGTTGCTAGCTTGGGACTCTCACAGTGGGTACACATCATCTAAGGTCGAAAGATTGGTGAGTATACCAAACTGGGGCGGCCCTAGAATCTTTGTAAAAGGGGGGGGGTGGACAATTTCAAATTAGTCCTGAGCAGCAGCAGCAGGAGAGAGAGAGAGAGAGAGAGCATTCTGGTTTTGGGTGGCGGCCTGGATAGGAGGGTTGCTAGCTTGGGACTCTCACAGCGGCTACACATCATCTAAGGTCGAAAGATTGGCGAGTTAACACAGGGGCGGACTTCGGATTTTTGTAGAAGGGGGTGACAATTAAAAAAAAGCATAGCAGGAGTTAGAGAGAAAGAAAGGTAGAAAGAGGGATAGAGAGAGGGATATATATATATATATATAGAGAGAGAGAGAGAGAGAGAGGGGGAGGAGGGAGGAAGGGAGGGAGGGAGAGAGAGGGAAAAGAGGGGGAAGAGAACGGGGGTGGTGTGAATGGTTAAGAGATGCAGGTGATGAAAGTGTTCTACATCATGAATATTACATGTACGTTACGTAAATAGCCGAATAGTATCGAATTCCCCGTAAGAACCCATTTTCATGTTCATTTAACATTTCTTCCTCTCTCCAATACAGTTTCCAGAAAACGCTGGTGGTATCAGGACCATCGCTCCCCTGAATCCCGGTAGTCCAGACGGTCTTATCGCCATAGGAACGACCCGGAACCACATCATGGAGGGGTCACTACAGACTAAGTTCAAATACGTGCTACAGGTATTGACATCAATATTCGAAGATTTATGTACACTTATTTAAATATCTAGCAACAAAGAAGCCTTTCAGTAACATATCGGAACGTTTTGTTTGATGGCCATCATTATACTCGTTGAAAATTATCACAAAGAAACAGTTTGTTCAAAATATCTGTTAAACTATTATTTTCCAGACCTATAGACCTAGAATACATTGTTCGATTGTTTAATCGTTGTGTTATATTTTCATCAGTTGTAGAATAAATTCAACTAAGGATTTCAACATCTACATATTCACTGCAACTCATCTCACACAAGATAGTTTAATGATGCAACGCTTTAAGCGTCCCAAATCATTACTATTTAACATCTTTCAAGAATGACCATAATTTCTATAACTCTGAAAATATTTCGTTTTTTTCTTCTTCTTTCTTCTTCTTCTATTTAAAGGGTCACAGTGAAGAGCTTTGGTCGTTGGCGGCGCATCCAACCAAACCGGTATTTGCAACGGCAGGTTATGATCAACACGTCATCAGCTGGAGGGCTGACGCCCACCGCTGTTCGTGGAAAGTTCATGTTGAGGTAACTTCAAACAAACAAACGAATGAACAACTGGGAAACAAATATACAAAAAACAAACAGACTATCTAAATTAATGAAACGAATTTAGCGAACGAACACAAGCACGAACGCACACACACCCACACGAACGAACACACATAGGTACTTCCGAGCTAACTCGACCAAGAGACAGTACAAACTCAACAAACAATCCAGGGCAAAAGTTTGGCAAAATATTACCTTTACATTATGTTATTACAATACTGTAGATTACATCTACAATTCTATAATTACGTGATTTGTTTGTCTTTCCCTTTTCCCTTTTATTTATTTTTTATTTTTTAAATGAAATATGAATATATAATATTCTTTTGTTTTTGTTCCTAATATTATAATGTGTTCCATAGAAATGCTGCGTGTGTTGTGCGTTTAGCCAACCGTCGGGAAACGTGTTAGCAGTTGGCACGACAGGTGGACGCTTCATGATACACGGTTCCGAAGACGGTATGCACGTCACCTCGGTACAGCTTGGCAAAGAACAGATAGATGTCATCCAGTACTCATCAGGTAAGAAGGCGATGGTGATAGGAGGAGCATGAGGAAGAGGATGAGGATAGTGATGATGATGATGTTGATGACGGTGGTGATTATGATTTTGATTATAGTATAGATGGTAATGACGACGATGATGATGATGATGATGATGATTATGATGATGGTTTAGAAGTCAATGATGATGATTATGATGATGATGATGATGATAGTGGTGATCGCAATGTTGAGGATCAGGATGATGATAATGATGATGATGTTGGTAGTGATGTTGATGATGATTATGATGATCATGGTGGTGGTGAGGATACTGACGATGTTGGTGGTGTTAGTGGTGATAGTGGTAATAATGTGGCGGTGGTGCCGGTGATCATGGTGGTCGTCCTGGTAATGATGATGATGATTTTGTTGATGATGCTGATGGAGGAGAAGGATGAAAACGGTGGTGCTAGTGCTGATGTCAATCATAATGGCGTTCTTGTCAATGGAAACAAAAAACATTCTCAAAATCAAGACAAAACCATGTCTTTCGAGGTATCAATTCATGACAGACCGACTACACCATAAATCTCAAATTCTATATAATATTATGCAAATTTGAACATAATACAATACAATAACACCACCTTGGGATAATAATTTATTATCTTCATGTTTTTGTTTTATCCACAGACGGTTCTCTTCTTGCACTTGGTTCACATGACCACTGTATTCACATCTTCTCTGTTATGGATGAGGGCCATGTCTACAGGAAATTAGGTGTTTTAGAGGTGAGTAGGTGATAGAGAACATGGGCAGAAATCCCGGAGAGGAGGTGGCGGTCCCCGACGATCTTTATATTGGGCATAATTAAAATGCCTCCCTCCTCACTTACACAAGCATAATTATACACACGCGCGGTTTGTTGCATATTGCTTTGTCTGGAAAAGGTGTTACTAATAAAAAGCACACCTTTCATGACCTATAAAAGTTCAAAATAAACGTGAGGACCTTTTTTCTGATCAGAGATTTTTTTTTTTACAATAGTGTATCTAACCCTGATGTGAACATAGTTGAAAATTAGAATGCAAATAAATATGACTTGGAAACCCAAATATACTTATTTTTTAACCTAGTTATTATAGCCATTACATCAATAATTTACTAATTGGCTTGTATCGTAATTGTAGAGTATGTGTGGGTGTGTGTGTGTGTGTGTTTGATATGCAGGGGCGGATCCATGACTGTCAGAAAGGGGGAGGTGCCGAGATTTCTCTTGAAAACAAATCTTGTTCCTCCCCCTGAAATCAATTCAGCTCTCTCCACATTTTCTTGGGGATTTGGGAGTGAGTATGGGAGCTGGAGCGAAGAGATAAGAAGATCAGAATTTTCCGAAAACTTCGTTCCTCGGGTAGAAGAAGGATTTTTCCAGAGTATGACAAAATCGTTTTATTGTTCCCCTTTATATTAAAGACGGTCGTTTTCGGTCCCTTTCTGAATCCGCCTTGTGAGATAGATATACACACTAGTTAATGTGCCGATTATCGGTTAAAAAAATTAAACGGTTTTATATTTTTTATATGTACCACAGGGGCACGGGAGTTTTATCACTCACCTCGATTGGTCAGAAGATGGCGCCTATCTGCAAAGCGTCTCGGGCAACTATGACCTTCTGTTCTGTAAGTTTACAAGTTAAAAATTGTTTCCCATACTTTACCGACCTCAATCTAAGATTTCATTATATCTGGCCCCGTTGCATAAAACTTACCATTGATGGTAACTTTGCCATCAATGGTAGCTTCCATGGTTACCTTGATTTGATTTGCTAATGACTGATGTTGCCATGGTTGGTAATAAATATTGATGGCAAAGTTACCATCAGTGGTACGTTTTATGCAACGGGGCTCTGGGCAGCGTCACGAAACCGTCGTAACTAAACAATTACCGACAGTCCACTGAAACGCGTGTATTCAATTTAATACACGTTTCAATGAGATGTCGGTTAAATTGTAATTGTGACGGTTTCGTGAAAAATGTCTAATGACTGTATCAAGCTGATATCTCTACTAAAGTTCGTATCAGACAAACTCGAAGTTATGTGCCGTGCGGACGTAATCAACTTTGAGGATACTCCAGCTAGTAGTAAAAATTAATGTTTCCCCCGGTTGTAATGATAAACTTGAATACTGGTTGTTTCGGTCTCGAGTGAACCCTCGTCGTTGTTTATAACTTCGAGGTTTCGCAAAATTAAAGTTTAAAACTACGAAGGTACCGCGTGAACATTTCACCATCTCTGCTTATTTATATCCTTCATACAGGGGATATTGATAATCTACAGCGTGTGAAAGCCGGTACAACGAGGGACGTGGAGTGGGATACACATAGCTGTATACTTGGACATTCAGTATTAGGTGAGAAATGATAATAATACCGATGATACTAGAACTACTACTATTACTACTACTACCACTTCTAATAATGAAGATGATGATGCTGCTGATGATGATAATAACAATAATGATAATAATAATAACAATAATAATAATGATAATGATAATAAAGAAAATAATGGACAGTTACACATGATTATATAGTGCTCTTTTAATACATGATACATTGCTGTGTAGCACATACAAATAATGGTCTTCCTTGAAAAAAGTATATGGATGATAATTAACTTTATGAAACCATTGCTGCTGTAAAAGGTTAATGCCTGGAATTCAATAGACTGAAATCCATCCATTTACTCAAGGTTTAAACTCGGATTAAAGTTAACACACTTTTATACCGACCATCATATTTTGCAGGTATCTGGCCAGGTCAAGACAAAGGCACTGACGTGGACGCTTTGGCCAGGTCCACCAAGAACAGGATGCTAGTAGCAGGGAACAACATCGGGGCAATCTCGGCCTACAGGTACCCCTGTACCTCGTATAAGGTAACAATCACTTGATTATATGGGATGAGGAGGGGTGTACAATACCAGAAGTATCTGACAAACGAGAATAAAATATTTTTGTGGACTTAAGGAATAAAGGCTGGGTTGGAACAGATGGCATGGTCTTTAGAATGGTCTCATTCTTAAGATGGAGTGGTTAAACGCTTAGATGGAGAAAGCCATGAGTGAGGCAGCTTCTGCTTAGAGCCACAAGGGCATTAACTCATATCATTTTACAGATAAAACGCCCTTCTGCCTCGGCAGACAAGTCGTGAATTCCTTTTCCCCATCTCGAACTCTTTCTCATTTTGCCATC